>JADLZL010005746.1:0-41897 GCA_015844335.1 Chrysopogon serrulatus | reverse complement strand
GGGCTGGCGTTCATCTGCGAGGCCCTCCTTGGACATTGCCTGTCACACCCTAGAGGGAGGGACAACATGACTATCCTACTGGTTCGGTTCAAGACGCCAGGCGCTTGCCAAGTTAGGGGCCGACAGCCGATCAACCAAGGTGCCGCCGCCGCTGAAGCTGCCGCCGCCCTAGCTGCTGCGAACCAGCGAGCTGCTGACGAGCAAGCTGCTGCGAGCCGCCGAGCTGCTGCCGAGAAAGCTGCTGCATCGGCCAGTTCAACTTCCGCACCGGCCTCCCCGACCGGCCTCTCAAGTGGACCCAAGAAAGAAAGCCCCGATGATAGCCCCAAGAGCACCAAGAGCTCAGAGCTTTGAGTTCGTTTTGTCAGGAAAAGTTGAGCTTGCTTACCCTGGTTCTTTCATGTGCTGCATCTAATCCCCCATCCACCAACAGAGTTTGGATTCGTTTTATCAGGACAAGATGAACTTGATTTTGTTTTGCGTAGGATGATTGATTTCCTATGAGAGTAGCTTGTCGTTCTAGCCTTCTAGGCACTGACGATGGAGTTTTGGCCTGTGAGCCATATGCTTGGGTTATCACAGCAATATTCTTGTTTTCTACGGTCTGGAGGATGCTTAATGTCCTAGTACTTCTTAAAAATGGATATTGCGATCAGAATTTCTATATGCATTTTGTGTGACTGATCTTTCATGTCTGGATTTAAGCTCGTGTATGTATTTGCTCTGCCTTAAGATCGAATGTTCCTCAAACATCAGATTACAACAATGCCTTACAATGTGCTTATTATTGCATATTGTTTCAAGTTTTGTTCTTCAAACCTTGATTGGAACTGCGAGTGCACCTTATGCACTCTAGATTACTGTGATCTGGTACCATGGAGATTATAGGATCACTAGGAAGTACGTATAGAAGTAGGACTATATGGAACGCGGATTTGGTAGTAACGGCGGAATGTACACAACCTGATCGGATGGAAACATTTTCCGGACACTAGATGCTGAAAACCCGTGATTGTACAATGGACAGTTATCGCGCGACTGGTTGCTCCCACGTGACCCCATTTGCAACCGCGTCTCAGGGCCCCATCACTCGTCGTACATTAGAGTTTGCGTTGTACAATTGTGCCCAATGCATTCGCAGACCTTGCGACCTTGAGGATTTATATTCTAAGGTCAAGCTGAATCCGCCATCACTCATATTGCAGTTTAGTGCGCCCCAAGCTTGCCAGTCGATCTAGGAAGCTTCTCCCATCGCTCGCGTGGTGGAACGGTGCCAATGTTCTGCATGAGTTAAACCGCGCCTCGACACCACCTGGCGATGGGGCTGCCTTTCACTCTTCATGACTTCATCTCTAACTCAGCCACTTCTTGGTCTTGGTACACAACGCTACATCTGCGTTTCGCCAGGTCTGATAGCAGGCCTTATTTAGATACACTCCAGGGCCGTCTCCAAGAATTTGAGGCCCGTGAGCGAAATGCAAATATAGACCCTAAATAATATATAAAATATGTTGGTTGTCCGCGACAGAATCACGTGGACGAACTGAGATAGCAGCGGCGCGCTGACATAGACGGAGTATTTTCATGTCGAAGCAATACTGAGTGTTTTAGTTATTACAAGCCAGCTGTTGAATAGAAATTAGAGGACATTATATGCTAAATCTTAGAAATCTGTATTACTATGGGCCTTCATTATAGACTTTGGGGGCCCTCTAGTTTTGGGGGCCCTGAGCTGTTGCTCACCTCGCTCATGGCCATCAACGGGCCTGATACACTCATATCCCACTCAATCTATGTGTGTTGGAATAGATTAGAGTAAAAACTAGTTATATTTTCACTCCAATTCACTACAACACACATACAGATTAGGACCTGTTTGACAGAGCTCTAGCTCTAAGAAAACGGATCCAGAGCATCGGCTTCACCGTAGAGCACCTCTGTCGTGGATTTATGCTCCCACCGCAGAGTTGAGAAAAGTGTTTGAGACCATAACTCCAGATCTAGAAAAAAAAAAGTTTGGTTGCATTGTCCACTAAAGTCCTTGGCGTTAATGGTGTTTTCTTTTGTTTTTTTGTGGCGTCATGTATATGGTCACCAGCCGTATGTCGATTTTTCCTTCTTTTTATTTTTTGCTTCACATGAACTCGTCGCCAATCTTCGAAGTGGGTGCGGCTGTGCACAGGCTACCTCCTGCCACAGCTAGGCCAGTGCACAGGCCATAGCTAGCTGTGGCGGCGCCTAGGCGACCGCCCTGCCAACCACTGCCTGCGGGCGTCGTGCTCAGGCCAGCGTCGCCTACGGCCGCACCCAGACCACTTCGCATGTCGTGCTATCTAGCGAGGAAGGAGGAGCGTTGCCAGGACGGGGATGCCAGTTTGGACGCCGGATTGGAAGACGAATTGGTGGAGAAGGTGGAGGCACGGATCTCCTCGTTCGTGGTGTCCTGTTGGGCACCAACGGCGACGAGATGCGACCAGGATTGGCAGAGGTGTTGGCCTCACGAAGAAACACTGTGATTGGCAGTGGTGTTGGCCTCAAAAAAGGAAATCGAACAAGTACTATGCAATCGATGGCATTTTCGGGTAATTTCAAACAATTACACGAGGGATTACTAAACAAGTGTTTGGAAAGCACCCCTTAAAGTGCTATGTGGGTTTAATGGATCTGGGAGCTAGATCCATATTTTTTCTATATGGAGTTTATGGATGTAGATCGTTTAGTTAGAAAAACTATGAGCAAAATTGTTTACAGCTCTACCAAACAAACTTAAGTGGATATTGAGTGCAGCCAAACAAAATCAAATTGCACCCGCGTTTACCGCCGTCCTCGCTCGTCAAACGCAGCCTTTGCTGTCCTCACAGTGCCCGCGGGCACGTAACCGAACCGATGCGACCGTTCGCCAGTTTCAAATCTAAAGTGGGCCGGTCCATATACAGCCCATCCAGCAGAAGGTATCACGATCCGGTGCTCCTTCAGCCCACTAGGCCCACATATCCCATGGAAGTGAGTCACTGGGTCCATTCTATAAAATCTCTGCCCGGGGGCTAGGGTTTCCTCCCAGCCGTCATCGCTTCGCGTCCGCCTCAGCCCGCCGCCAGGAGAGGTAAGGTAAGGCACCCACAGCCGCTGCCGCCGCCCTCCTCCCGCCCCATCTCTCCCCGGTCCGGCTGTCGTGCTCGTAGCCTTCCGAATCGGATGCACTTCTTTGCTGAGTAGCGGGCTCGGTCGGTTCGTGGAAGAGCCCGGATCTGCTCTGTACGCGCTTGATCTCGAAAGGTCTTTTGGCGGGAGTAGTCTCGCGAGGTTTAGCTCGCGAGTTATGGTTTCTCAGCCGTGTAGATTTCGTGTGTCTGCTTGTATCGGTAGCTTTTGCTATTAATCGTGAGAAGGTTTTGTGGGGAGTCTCTTTGATCTTGGTACGCTGATCCCATCGGGGTAATGATATGTGGGGTTACTGTCTATGTTTCCAATATTCTTGCCGCGGTTGTTTTGGGCATGATGTTTTTAGTAATGGTATTTCTATGATATGTTTTCTGTTCTGACTTTGGGTTAACGCTAGACTGAACTGCACATTCGGTTAAAGCTAGACTGAGTACTGTTCTTAATCAGTAAATATTCATGTAGAGGACAAAATCTTTATATGGTTCACTACAATTTTTATCATTGTGTCTTCTCCTTTGCTTGTTCACCCATCTGACATAATAGTGTTTCCTTCTCTGTTTCCAGTTCAGGAGAGTGTTTCGAGAAGCTGACATGGCTCCTAAAGGTACACGCCTAACATTGCATATTTCTTTGGGTCACATACTTCATCAAGGAATGCCCTGTATCAACCTTGAAATTGCTATAAGCTGTGTTCGGTATCATGCATTTCCTGTTTCATTTGCTTGTGTGTCACCATTGTTGAATTGTATTAGGTATTAGTGGGTATTTGCACATTCTGCTCTCCTATTTAACCACCCCCTTTTTGTTATACTCATGCCTTGCCAGAAGATTTGAATCATCTCAAAAGGGAGGGTGTAGAATTAGCAAACTGTAATTACTGTATTGTCTCTAGAATACAGATAGGATCTCTAATGCGGTGTTATCAATATTGTTGTGGTATTGTTTGCTATGCACAAAGCCTGTCTATTTTTGTGCACAATGACCATGTTGTAATTCATGAACTATTTCTATTCGATAGGCTTACCGTATTCATGACCTGACTATTTTATCTGACTGTGTGGTTTGATTAGCTGCTCCTGCCAAGAAGGGTGATGCCAAGACCCAGGCCTTGAAGGTTGCCAAGGCTGTGAAGTCTGGGACTGTCAAGAAGAACACCAAGAAGATCCGCACATCTGTGACATTTCACCGCCCCAAGACCCTGAAGAAGGCAAGGGACCCGAAGTACCCCAGAATCAGCACTACCGGAAGGAACAAGCTTGATCAGTACCAAATCCTCAAGTACCCCCTCACCACAGAATCAGCGATGAAGAAGATTGAAGATAACAACACTCTGGTCTTCATTGTCGACCTCAAGGCAGACAAGAAGAAGATCAAGGCTGCTGTCAAGAAGATGTACGACATTCAGGCAAAGAAGGTCAACACCCTGATCAGGTTAGCACTCTGCACTAGCTCTAATTTCTCTGCACAATTTATTATGCTGTGCAAATATTGAGTTATTCTGATTGTGTCTGTGCAGGCCTGATGGGAAGAAGAAGGCTTACGTGAAGCTGACGCCCGACTACGATGCTCTTGATGTGGCCAACAAAATCGGCATCATCTAAGTTACTGCATTAGGCATCTGTGTCCTAGTTCTATGCGAAACTAGAGTTTTTGTAGCTATTGCTCTCAGTGGCTCCATTACCATGTCTTGATGCACACTTATGAATTTGATATCCATCCAAGTGACCGGTTGATCTTGTTTGAGCTCTGCACTTCATTATACTTGGCTACCGTCAGTTTTTCTTATGTCACCAGTAATTTTGTTTGTCACATTGGGTTGGTCTTCGCAACTAAGCTTTGCTCTGAGCCTTAGACTAAGTAGATGTTTTGAGTATGATGGATGCATCTGTTGTTGGACCCAGCATGATGTGAGGGGCTAATGCCAAATAGGCAATTATACCGTGTGATTGCAATGGCTGTGAAGCGCAACCCTGTGCAAATTGAAACAGGCCAACACCAGCGGCAGCGTCCACGCTCGCCACCCCGCTCCCCTGCGTCGCGCCATCCTTTGCCCCTGCTTCGAGTAAAAGTTGCGTTGCGCCACCACTCGCACAGACATGCTCCGGGTCCTGAGCTTGCAATCGCCGTGGACCCGTGGTTGTCAATCGAGTACGCGCCGCGCCGCCCCGATCGATGCCGATGGTTTTATCAGGTCCATCATGGACCTACGAGAAACTAATTGATGTTTTTTTAACATAAGGTATAAAGACCAGTTACAGGTATTGTATTTCCGGCTACAGATGAGACAAAAACAACTTCATTTTTTTTTTTTTTGAGTGGAGCATTGACTTTATTCATTCAACGAAATTTTCGTTATAACTGAAAAAAGGGAAATATTGTCATTTGGGCTTTGGCCCAAATATGCTGGGCTGGGCCAGACTCGGTTCTACCCGTGCCGCCGCTTGCCGTAGTACACCACCACTCCTAGATCCAGGTCCATTCAAAATGGAGACACAATCCCCTCATTAATTATTTTTTGGGAGTATTTTTTCCCTGAAAAGGCCGATTTACACTTCAGATCAGAGAAAATTAAGCGATCGAAAAAGATCAGAGAAAAATAAAAATAAAAATAAAAAGATATATACATACGTAATTAATAAAACTAAAATTCAATTAGGGTTCGCGGTCCTACCATGGTGCGCAATCGAACAGAACGGCAACAGGTGCATCTTGCTTTCAGGACACCCCGAGCCCACCAACACCAATACATGACAGAATCAATAATTGCTTGCGGGGATATACAGATACAGATACAGGAGCGGCCTCTACCGGATCCTCCCGACCCCAGTCCCCGCCCCGGTGTCCGAGGAGATCCATGATCCCATCCTTCTCCGTTCTCCCTCCACATGCTCGGCACCTCCCCTGACACGTCACTACCACCCCAGCCCAGGCCCAGCCACGGACGCCTGCCCCCGCCCCCGCCACCGCCATGGACCACGACCACCTCAAGGACCGCCTCCTCCTCCCGTCCTCCCGCACCGCCGCGACGAACGGGCCCCACCACCACCGCCGCGCCACGCCCGCCCCGGGCGCCGGCGCGCCGGCGCCGGCGCCAGAGCCCCATGTGGCGGCGGCGGCGTGTCCATCGACGTCAACGGCCTGAAGCGGCGCGGCGGCGGGAGGCGCTCGTGGGTGCGCGTGGACGCGGCCACGGGCGCCGCGGAGGCCGTCGAGGTCGCCAAGCCGGCGCTGATGCGGCGGCTGGACCTGCCCGCGCGCGGGACCTCCGCCTCCTCGACCCGCTCTTCGTCTACCCGTCCGCCATCCTAGGCCGCGAGCGCGCCGTCGTCTGCAACCTCGAGCGGCTGCGCTGCATCATCACCGCCGACGAGGCGCTCGTCCTGCGCGAACCCGACCCCGCGGGGGCGCCGCGGCGGAGGAGGCCGTGCGGAGGTACGTCGACGAGCTGCAGCGGCGCCTCATCGACCGCGCCGACGACCTGCCTTTCGAGTTCATCGCGCTGGAGGTCGCGCTGGAGGCCGCCTGCTCCTTCCTGGACTCGCAGGTGCCACACGCTTATTATCTGGATCAGTTTCGCATTTGCTTCCTTCATGTCTCTGCTAAGTGCTAACGGTATTAGTTGTTCTACTGTCGCGTGCGCACACTGCACGGTGAGCTTGGCTTGGCCCTCTCGAAGTGAGTTGTGAGCAGTCGCGCCTACTCTACTGTATGTGTCTGATAAGCACTGTCAGTGTGCTATCGTTTCCGGTTTTCTAACTTCCTATCCACACTGCTCATTGAAGATGGGATTTCCTTTTAGCTTTGTTGTATTATATAGGTGGCGCGGTGGAGTGATAGGACTGTAGGAAGTTATCTGAGGGTGAATTAAGCTCTGAACTTGACTATCGGCTTCCTTTAAATTTAGCTTTGTCGATTATCAAATAGCCAAATTAGGCTATATATTACTGCAATCAAAACTGTAATTGTTTTTTCAGTGGTGAAGTAACTGAAGTTTGGTGCACCATGTGTGAGCTGTTAGTTTCAGTGTTTCTTGATCTGTTGTTCATTTGTCTGATTCCTGCATCTCATATTGCTTACCAGTTACCACCACTAAATTTTACTAATAATGAAACTGTCTTAACTTATTTATAGTGAACTTGCATTATCAGCTTCTGTACTTTTGTTATGCCCAATGTTACTGATAATGATTTGGTGGGTCATCAGTAAAAATAAAGTTATTGCACAATGTTTTCAGGCTATTGAATTAGAGGCTGAAGCTTACCCATTACTAGATGAGCTGACAGCAAAAATTAGTACCCTCAACTTGGAACGAGCCCGGCGCCTAAAGAGCAAGCTGGTTGCATTGACAAGGAGAGTCCAGAAGGTAAAAGGATGGTCATAGCGATGCTTTTGCTTGCTGTAATCCTTTAACAGGTTCTTTTTTCAATATTCCAATCCATTTTTTCACTTAAGGTCAGAGATGAGATAGAGCAGTTGATGGATGACGATGGTGATATGGCTGAAATGTATCTCACTGAGAAGAAGATGAGGATGGAAGCATCAATGTTAGATGATGAGGATCTTCAGGGAATGGACAATAGTCATAGTGGGTTTGGTTCATCTCTGTCAGCTCCAGTTTCACCAGTTTCGACACCCCCTGCAACTCGGAGGCTTGAGAAGGAATTCAGTTTTGCCAGAAGCAGGCACAGCAGCTTCAAGAGCTCAGATAGCAGCCAGTACAATATAGAAGAACTGGAAATGTTGTTGGAGGCCTACTTTGTTGTTATCGACTACACCCTCAGCAAGTTGACTTCGGTATAAATTATGAATTTTGTATATGTTAGCATTGTTTCTATTTTACAGTTTATTCTTGTTGACAATTTTGTTACTTGCACATTTTTTCAGCTGAAGGAGTATATTGATGATACAGAAGATTTCATCAACATACAGCTGGTAATTCACCCTCAAATCGATTAAATTCCCATTATGTAGATGCAGGAATTTGCTTGTTGCACAGCAAAGCTGCAAAGTTGAAGGGATTGTCTGCATGCTACTCTGTTTGAAAGCATGCATGTAGATGATTATTCATCTCTTAATATTTAGTTGGCATGGAATATAAGATAGCATTACTAAACAGGATTGAATGCTGCCTTTTATTTCTGAGAGTAGCATGATAAGATAGCATGGTAATGTTAGGTGTGCGAGGTTGAATGCTCCTTTCTGTTTTGAGAATGACATGTTAGGTTGGCTTGGAAATGTTAGGCACGCTACTTTAGTGAGGTTGAATGCTCCTTTGGATTTGTGAGTATAGCATGGCAAGTTTCGGCAATATGATGTGACTTTGAGCCTAAATTGAGGACAGTGGCATGAACCTCGGTTGAGCTGCAGCATTGTGCAAACGAGCTTAATGTTGGCATAGAGAAGTTTTAGGTAAGCTCTAAGTTTGCTTGCTTGCATATCAGAGGCCTGCAGGTGGCTACTGGCCTTCAGCTAAAAATATCTTCCATGTTGCTGTATTCATACATTTTCAGATTTCTGTGTGGCAAAAATCTTTCCTTTCTGACCACCTTATGAAGTAGACAGCCATGTCCACCTTATGAAGTAGACAGACAGTAGCCATTGTTTTTTTTCACAGTAACATTTAAACCTACTCCCTCCATTTCAAATTGTAGGTCGGTTTGTCTTTTCCAGCTATATGTGTATGTAGACATAATGTATATTTAGGCGTTTAGCCAAAAACTATATACCTAGAAAAGACAGAATGATTTACAATTTGGAGTGGAGAGTGGAAGTTAGGACGGCATTTGGGTACTGGTTTCGATTGCAGAATCCAATTCCAATTCAGTGGACTTTATAATTAAGATGGGGCATATAGAAGTAATAGCTTGAAAAGCTTGCTTTGCTAAACATCAAACACATCTGGAACCCTGCAATGACTTTCTACAGAACAACATGTCAACATACTAATCTTGGTTAAGAAGCAGTTAGTGGTGCTGGCCAACATATTTCAACCATCTTTGCCCATAGGTTAGGTAGGATAGTAGGCTGGAAAGATTGGATGACACATTTCTGTGAAAGACGGAGATAATTTTCTCTGGCCTATTTCTGTTACAACTTTTGCCCCCCAATTCTTTATGAAAGATGGATGCTCACAAATGCTGCTGTTGCAGGATAACGTCCGGAACCAACTGATCCAATTCGAGCTGCTCCTGACCACGGCCACATTCGTGGTGGCCATCTTCGGGGTGGTCGCGGGTGTTTTCGGCATGAACTTCGAGGTCACTCTTTTCTCGGTGCCCCACGCGTTCGAGTGGACCCTCGCCATAACGGGGTCTGCGCCGCCGTCGTATTCTGCTGCTTCCTCTGGTACTTCAAGAAGAGACGGTTTTTCCCCTTATAGGTGAAAGCTGCTCTCGCCCGGTCCGGGAGTCCAGACAGCAGCGTATGGAAATTGGTTACGGCTCGCCCAGTCCAGAGTCTAGACAGCAGCGTAAGGAAATTGGTTATGGCAATTGTACATGCATTTTTCTCTAAATGCGCCGTGATGGAGGAGCCGCTGATCGTGTAGCTTCACCGGTCTACTGTGCACGTTTGTTTATTATTGTTGCTGGGTACTGCATGTGCCACTGTTCCGCTCTGGCAGAGGAAAAGAGCGCAACAGATCAGTGCTGTTCGCTCTGCCTTGCTGTCTGTGTTGTTGCTGCCGAGTTACAGTACACGCTCCAATGGTACACCGAGCCTTGCCTTCACGTGATAACGACAGGAGAGAGCATTGCCGACGCACGATTGCAGGCACTAGCACTCTTTACCAGTTCTACGCTTGAGCAGCAACTGCAACCGTGAATTAGCACTGGCCTTGTTTAGATAGAGACAAAGTTTAGATTTTTCGCTCTCTTTACATTACATCAATTTTTAGCCATATGTATAGAGTATTAAATGTAAGTAAAAATAATTAATTTTATAATTTAGTTGTAATTATGAGATGAATTTTTTAAATCTAGTTAGTCCACGATTGGACAATATTTACTAAATACAAATGAAATGCTATAATACCAAATTTTTCTAATAGTTTGAATCTGAACAAGGGCCTAGTCTCCAAACTGGGCCTGAAACTGCCATTCCTCCCTGCTGAAAATGAAACAGGGGCGCATGTAGTTTGTTTCTAATAATAATTTCTAACCTGAGAAAGCGATCGCTGGTTCCAGATAGGCACCTTTGTTCGGCTGTTCTGAGATTTGCTTACACGTGGAAAAGCTCCTAGAATAGACTACAAGCAGACGATTTCCGTTTCTAACGAGGCCATGAGCGTAGGATAGGTCGAAAGGATTGGATTCGTATAGAATAGGATTTGGATACTATTTTTTTTTTTTTTTTTGTGTGTTTGGATGTAGAGACAAAAGTTTTATGTTATATGGGATGTTTTGTGAGACAAATTTTTTTAAGTATAGTTTATCTGTTATTAATATATATTGACTGTAGCACTATATTGTTAAATCATAGGCTAATTAGATTTAAAAGATTTGTACCGTAAAATAGTCATAGTCTATGTTTAATTAGTTATTTTTATTATATACTAGTGGATATGCACGTGCGACATGCACGTGTCATTAAAAGAAATCATAATCAACAGAAAATAACAATAATTGAAACTTTAAAACGCTTTAAAACATGAATTCTATATATTGTATTCCCTTCATATCAAATTATAAGTCATTTTAAAAATTTTGGAGAGTCAAAGTTTTTTGAGAAATAGTAACATTTATGATACCAACTAAATATCATTAGATTCTTTATTAGTTATATTTTCCTCATATACCTATTTGCTATCATAAATTCTTATGTTTTTTCTATAATTTTGTTCAAACTTAAAAATTTTTGACTCTCCAAAATTTTTGAAATGACTTATAATTTGAGATGAAAGGAGTATTTTAAATAAATGTAACTATTCAACATGATGATAATGTACAACCTAATTCAATTAATTAATAATATAATTTGTATTTACTTTTCAAAATCCTGAATCAAATAACTAAAAACATAGAACACTGAATAAAAAAAACCTACATACCTAGGCTAACAGTCCAATTATCCAAGTTTGAACCAAAATTCAGATCATCACAATACTTGATTAAATTGAAACTAAAACGGCCGAAGGAGCGTGGGAGATTTGAGCTCATCAAGGTGCCGGGTAGGATAGAAGAGCAGTAAAGTAGCTGAACCGGTCATGATGCACATCCATTCATAAACGACGTCAAATGAATTGCCATAGATGCTGAGCAAAAACAATTCGAATTACAAGTAACCCTATCAATAATTACCCAGAATCTCAAGATGTATGGACAGATGTCAATTAAAAATTTATGAAACTCGATCATACAAATTTGGCTGAATTTTCTTCAAAAAAATTGGCTGAATTTCTGCTGAACTACAGGTAACCTTATCACATTAATTACCCAAAAATTAATCTCAAGAGGTGCATGGGGAAGTCAACTAAAAATTTTATCTAAAATTACAAAAATATGGATTTCACACGGTCTCGTCGACTCTGAGCACGGCATCGGTAGGGACCCACGTCCTTCCTCTATGTAGCCTGTTGATGCGCACCGAGCGGTTCGGCTTGCCGGCGATGGACGCTGATGGAGACCTTTCCTAGGCGCCCTCGCGCGCCATTCTCGCCTCCATGACCAACATCCTCATGGGGCACAGTACGCCATACATATGCATCTGATCTCGTAGTAGCAAAGTAGTAGCAGCCATGCTTTAAATTTTTGTGGTCGCAGATCTCGCCTTGATGAGCGGCGGGCAGCAATCTTGGCCTCTCGGACGCGCAGATCGAGGTGCTCGCGCGATCCATCAACGTGTTCGTGTTCGTGTTCGTGTTCATGCTCATATCCATCCTCGGCCGTCGGCTGCGCGGACGACCCTCGGCTGCTGCGGGACGCTCGTGCTCGCCAACGTCTTCCTCGTGGCCGGTGCGCTCGCCATGTCGCTGCGCGTTATCTAACCCCTTGCTCATGGCCACGCACTGCGCGCTTCACCAGCGCCGTCGTTGTCACCTCGGTTTAGAACGCCAATGCCAAGATATCGCCGGCGTCCAGCCGTCCATGCGCGGCGCTTCCTGTCAGGTTCTTTGCATTGCTGCTGGCCCAATTTGTTCTTACGCTTGCTTGACGTTGATTTGTTTTCAGCGGAACATGATCGGTGGCTGATGTTCTATGGTTGAAGGATAGGCCACCGGTCAAGTTTGGCGTAGCTGTCCTTAGGCCAGTTTCAGTAGGGGTTTTATACGAGTTTCATTTGTATTAAATAGAATGTCACGTAGGCATATTCGATGATGTGGCAATGTATTTAATAAGAGAGAAGAAATAAGTGCCATGGGGATGAAACTCTCTCGGCACGATTACCAACTCTCTATAAGTCATGGAATTAAATGCAAATAAAACTATAAAATGACACAGGGATTATATACGAGGGATGTAAGATCTTGAAGACAGACGACTCCTATAACATGTAGTCAAGATCGAACAACAATTTAAAAGGGAGAGTAAGATCTTGAACGATGGAGGGCTCATATAGCACGATATAAGATCGGACGGTTATGATAGAGGGAGTCCCATCTAAAAAACTCGCTCTTTTATAATGTTGATGATTGATGATTTGATATTTCATACATGTGTCTAAAGATTTGATGGGACGGGGTAAATTTTTTGTTGAGGGGAAACAAACACCCCATTATATTTTAGTTTGAATTGATTATGTATAATGATGTTTTTTTAATACGAATAGAAACAGATGTCTCAAATTCGAACATTTACTCAATATAACTTGAAGTGTAAATTGTTATAAATTCAACAATAAAATTTTACTAAGTTCAACGATATAACATGTGGCAGAACCTGCTAAATTATATGGCCCACAAGCACCTGACATTGTCCCTAAGACCTCTGTCAGCCATACTTGTGTACCACATAACTCAGAATGTTCTGTCGGGTGAAACCCCGATGAAACCACGATCCTCCGGGATCGACTTCTTATAAGATATTGTAGTATTACAATCGTTTTTATTCAAATACAACAGAGTAGCGGAAGATTTACAAAAGAAATTACAAGATTTGATCAGAGTTTGATTAAACAAAACTTAACTGAGTATGCGGAAGCAAGAAGGGGATATAGAACACCTACAGGAGAACACCTCAGGTGGGAGTATTCGATCATGCCGAGCCCACTGGTATGACCGAACTCAGCCGCACTAGTCAACACCTGCAACAGGGGTCAAACAAACCCTGAGTACAAAAGTACTCTACAAGACTTACCCGACAGAAAAGAGGGGAGAAGACTCAGGAATGCTGGTTGATAGGAATCAAGGTAAGGCTTTAGCGAGAATCAAGGACACTTTTGCGGAAAAGCGACTAATGTTGATCCTTACTATTCAATCACTTGTCAAACACATGCCGGATTCAAAACCTTTCATTCTCACACTTTCATTATTACTACGATGCCGGGACTCGGATCAAGTCTCCCATATCGTGGAGCACCGACAATTCGAATAAACAATATACCCAAATTGGGGCTTCCTAGCCACACGATATATGCGAGGACCGAACATCTTACATACATCAACTCAACGCTTAGATTTCTCCATACCGAGCGGGTGCACAATACACCACCTCTCTACGGCCGCTCGGTCACTTCGGCGGTGCGCATCGTAGGATGGGTACACGCTACTGTCCGTTCTAGTAACGAATAGTCCAAGTGGAGCTTACCGCCATTAGCATGTGACTAGTACTATCCAATAACCTCATGATCCCAGGGCCAAACAACAGACGGTCCTTAACCGACACAAGTGGACGACACTACACCAGGGCACTAGCCCATCCTGATGCAAGTCACTCCACCGACGTCTCGATTTACTCATCATCATGTTCTTGTGGTGTACCCTTGACCCCGTCGGAACAAGGGTAGACGACAAGCAACATCAGGTTTTCATAAATTCTCTTCAGGGAGTACTGTTATCACACCTTTGAAAACAGTTTATCAAAGCCTACACTAGTAGCAGGGCTAAGCGTATACTAAGCATTTCGAAATCAAAACAGGTATCCAGGGTAATATATCAAGGTACGGTAAATGCATCAAAGTAGGATATCACACAACTCCTAACACCTAATGCATCATATCTGGAACATAAAATCATAAAGCTTTCGAAATACAAGGGCGGGTCTGAATGCATCCGGGGCTTGCCTTGGGGCTTGACGAAGTTAGGAGCAGTGATGACACTGTTGAGATCAGGACCATCCTCTTCACACTGATAACCTTCCTCCGAGACGGGAGTCGGATCAACTACACGATTGAGATGCATGATTACAGTGCAGTAATAAAAGGAGCATGCGATAATGATGCAACGATTGTCAACCTATCTTGAGTACAACTTTCCTTCACGGTAACCTTGCACTAAGAAGGTATAACTAGCGTCGACGACGACGGACTAGCGATACGCAATCAACATGAAATGCCGAAGGTCATTAGGGTTAATGACCTAGGGTCATCACTCAATCCTAAAATCGAGGCAACCCTAATAGTGATTAAAGGTGATTACTAATTTATTAACCATTTTTACAGTCGTTGAAAGCCACTAATTAACTTATTAATTAAAGATTAATTAAACCCTAATTAATCAAAGAATTATCTAATTAAACATTAATTAAACCAGGTATTAATTAAACATAATACAAAAAATTAGTCAAAACATGATCAAATTTCATGATTAAGATCATCATCATATAATTAGCACACAAAATAAATTTTATAATTTTTGGACTCATATTTTAATTATTAAAAATCATGGAAGTTGCATTTATTAATTAAAAGAGCAATTTATGACATAAGCAAAATTTATTGGAAAAACAAAGTTAGTATTTTTCCTACATAGATCATCACTCAAGGATCACAAGTATATTTTTCTTGTATTTTTATCTGCCCAAATAAAATTAACACAAAAAGATGAAACCTAGCATTTGGAAAAACAAAAAGAAAAAGGAAAAGCCTTTTTTCCCCCCTCTGTTGAGCTACTTGTGTGGCCCGAACGGCCCATACGGCCTGCCCGGCCCGCTCGGTGCTTGCGCCACGCGCGCGCTCCTCCTCTCCCCTCGCCGACAGCCCGGGCCCGGGCCGTCGGCCTTCTTTCCCTCCTCCCTCTTCTTCGTCCGGAAGGGGCGACGGCGGCGGGCGGGCTGCTAACTCGTCGACGACGAGCACAATGCCGAAAAGAACGGAACCGCTGCCTTCCTCAAACACCGGCGAACCCAACCATGGGTCAAATTAAACGAAACCGTGCTCGGTGGAGGACCGAACGCTGCCATGGCGGCACGGTCTTGCCGAGTGCGGCACGGCGCGCGGCGTTCCGTTGAATAGAAAGCAAGAGAGATCAAAATAAGTAAAGAGATGGATTCGGGGGCTCGCCACGAGCACGATGCGCGGGGTTGGATTGACAGGAGGCGAAGCGAGAGGGACTTGGCCGCGGCGGAGGCGGGAGCTCGGCGGCGCAGCCCGGATCACGCTGCTCCACAGAAATGGTTGCGGTAGCGACCAAGCTAGCGAGCCGACGAGAAGAAAGGGCTCAGGGCGATGCTAGGGCGCTGCTTGGATCGGCCGGAGACGAGACGAAGCGGTGAAGGCGACGGTGACCGAGGCCACGTCGGCTCGGTGGCCGGAAGTGGAGGAGACGACGCGGTTTTGGTGATTCCGATGATTTTGAACGGTGATGAACGGCTCAGAGGATGCGCAAGATCAGGGCGGAGCTACGGGCGAACTGGTTTGGACGATGATGGATCACAGCGCACGAATTTTGCAAAGCAAGAAGAAGCGGCCGGCGGTGAGTAAGCTGGAGAAAATGAAATCGTCGTCGACCTTCACTTGGTTTTATAGGACAGGGAGGAGCTCGACAGGTGGTTGGCGACTTCGCGACGGCGAAGAACTGGTTGGTGGTGTGGGAAAGCCGGAGAAAGTGCGGGAACGGCCACGGCGGCGGCGACCGGCCGGCATGGGTCATGGCGAGGTGGCACCCCCCCCTGTAGCATCGTAGCAGGACACCTCCCCTTTTTCTTTTTAAAATTACTCAAAAACTTTAAATACAAGATGAAAAACTCCCAAAATACAGATTGCCCAAAATTTTGTGCTCTACAACTTTTATTAAGGAAGTTTGGTCAGATTCAAACTGGTTTTTGAATTTGAACTTCAAATTTGAAATTAAAGCAAAACCCTAACTTTAGGGATTTTAAAATTACTTTCAAATTTTGAATAAAATATGAAAAATCTCCAAAAATAAAAGTTGTTCTATTTCTCAAGATCTACAACTTTCATTTAGGAAGTTTTTCATGAAACCAAATAATTTTTGAATTAGAGTTTAAAACTCAAAAGGGGGCAATTTCCAATTCAAACAACTTTTGGAATTACTTCAAATTTTATTCAAAAACTTGAAAAAAAAAAAACTTTATATACCAAAGTTGTAGAGCTTAAAGAGATGCACAAACTGTATTTTTGAAGTTTTCCTAAATTTTGAATATTTTGAGATGAAATTGTAAAGGGGCAAAAACACTTTGGATTTCAAGCCTTTTGAAAAGGAATTTCAAATTGGACTTTTGGGCAATTAATTAATGATGATGTGGCACTTTTCAAAACCAACCAATGACATACTTTCAAAGTACAAAGTTCATACTTTCAAAAGGCGCCAATGGTTAGCCACTTTTATTTATAAAATTAATTATGGTTAGCTCACCAAAATTGAAAGTGATATTCAAATTCCAACACTTAGCCACTTGAACTAGGGTTTGGGATTTGAATTCCAAATTCAAATTTGATTCTTTCTTGCATCTCATTTGATTTATAAAACTTGTTTGATGTGTGAGTCGGGGTTAGGCAAACACTTGCAAACACCGGGGTTGATTTTAATTGATTGCTTTTATTGATAAAAGTAAACATGTGAGTGAAATTTAAATTATCAACACATACACATGTGATATAGAAGAGCTCAAACACACCCTAAAATTGTAAACTCATTTTAGTTGTTTGAATTAGGGTTCTCTAATGATGAATGCTTATGCAATGACGATGATGACATGGCAGGGTTTAGGTTAACGTAACACCGGAGGTGTTACATAACAAAGTTAAGTGAAAAAATCTACTAACAAGACTGACTGCTTCTCGCTCCGTGCTTTCGAAGACTTCTGTGTGCCTCCCGCTTTGTGTTCAAATTCGCGATTGAGCGTATCTTCGACAAAAACCTCCCTCAACCTCGACATCTCCCCCTCTTATAAAAAAAAGAGTTATATACCAACAGTTATTAAACTTGTAAGAATGTGTCAGGTCTACAAATTTAATAATGTATTTTTGAGTCCTTAAACTTGGAAGGGTGTATCACTTAGGTCCACGAACTCTGAAAATGCATTTTTGATCTCTAAACTTGCAAGGATGTGTCACTTAGATTCACGAGCAAACATTATATTTTCTCGCTTATATTTAATAATATAGTTATGAATAACACATAAAATTAATATTTAATATGACATCATCAATAAATAAATAAATTATAATATTAAAATAATTTAAAAGAACAAATATATTAGGATTAAACTAAATTAGGAAAGTACTAAAAATAATTTAATCTTTATGTATCATTAATAATTTTAAATTAATACTAAATTTAAATATAAATATACAATTAAATAGGTTTCATGCATTATTAACAATAATTCTTGGCTTTTAAGTAGGTTTATGATATCTTATTTTCTTTGCAAATACGGATAATATCAGATATTATCGAATACAGATTTGGGATCAAACAGATACGAATATCTAAAAAGTCGATGTATCGAATTCATTTTTCTCTATATCTGATTCCAATATTGATGATGGAGAAGATTATTGTTAAAAAGTCATACAAATATTTCCTATCTCTTGCTCCAAGATTTCTTAGCATTCATGATTTTATCGACTTAGACTTCGAAGATATAGCTTCAGTGTGTTCAAAGATGTCTCTCCAGCTTAAAGATTCCTTAACATTTATTCTAACGCCTACATAGTGGTGTTCAGAGATGTCTCTACATTAATATTTTTCTTTCTGACTTGTACTATTAATGCAACGTATCTGTTTGAGGATTCACCAACATAAATATGCAGTGACATTTGGCTTGTTGCATACTATAAATAGATAGATGTGCCCGTGCAACGATGGTGGTATGCATAACACCACAACATTCATCCTTTGTAGGATAATCCATGATGGCTGTAAAAGTAACCCTCAAAGTCCTAGTCTTCTCTTTAGTTTTTACACTGTTCATAGCACATAAAGCTTGTGGCGAGGAGGACTGTTACCATGACAAAATATTGGTTATTCTTAATTGTAGGCAAACCATCGAAATTGGTACCCCATATGTTGGGCCAAGCGTTGGAGAGGAGCTCTACATAAGCATGAGTAAGCTTGTTAGACTTGCCCGTCAATGTGGCAATGCAGTGCCATCTAAAAGCAAATGCGGAAGTAAGTGCCTAATATCATGTCTTCTTTATCTTTATTGGGTTATATCATTTGGGAACTACTCCGGTACTCTCTTTTTAAAAAGTGGCACGAATCTTAAAGCAGGTAATTAAAGAAATTAATTGTTTTTTATTTCTAATTTGTGCCTAGGTCGCGGTTAGGCTTAGGGTGTCCAACCCAGCCCGTGAGTCCAGCCCATCCGTCTGTTCCGTTGCTCCGTTCTTGGCGGCATCACGAGCAGCGGACACTCGCTACTCCTTCCGACTCTCGCTACTTTTTCCCCCCACCAATTCCATTATGTTCCTTGCAGCAAGGAGCTATGGCGGCGGCGGCGCTGTTGAGGAAGAAGACGCTGGGTGACCGGCTAGGGAAGGCGCCCGCCCTTGCCCAGACGGAGCGGCCTGCCGCGCCACCAGCAGGCTTTCCTTGGACCAGAGATCGTCCAATTGAACTCCAGGAGGCGTCAGACAAAAGAAAAAAAGGATTGCAGAGTGACCAAATCCAAATCATTTGCGTCGCCATAAAATCACACAAGCACGTCGTCAGTTATCACTAAGAATTGAAGGAAGCACGAACCATGAATCAAACCTAATCAGACCAAGGCAATTTGAACAGGATCAAAATCGAATCTAATCAGACGACGACATTCGGGATTCAGCAACCGTCAGCATCAATTTGGCAGGCTGCGGCGCGTATTATCCCCACATTTTCATTCAGTGTGCAATTTACAGTTTGCATCTCCCATGCAGCTTTTGGCAGCCTCCTGAATCATAACATTGACATATCATGGTAAGCATGCATGTGAATACAATACAACAATTACGTGATCACGCCAAGAGGGAGGGGCGTGCCAACGGCCACCTCCTGTGGCCAGTGTCACGGTGGGATGCGGACGCTGGTTGAGCGTCTCCCTCTAGGCCTAGCTTCTTTTTCTTCAACGGCGGCGGCCGCGCCGCCAGAGCTCCTTGCCGGAGGAGGGGGAGGAGCAGAGATCGTCTGCTATCGCGACGCCGCCAACCTTATCTTCCTCCCCCAGCGACGGCGTCGTCTCCGAAGCTCCCTACCGCTGCTGCTCGGTGCGTTGGGTTCCTCTGGTCGGGGATGGAGACACCGCCGCTACTAGCGAAAGGAACAGCGCGAGACGTACACAATTCGAATGAAACAGTAGCATCACACACGTTACATCCCTTCTGCATCTGGGCTCGCCTCGGGTTGGGCTTGGACAGGCTAGGCCTAGGCAGGACCTAGATGCAAAATAATAAAAACAATTAATTTCTTTAATTACTTGCTTTGAGATTAGTGTTAATTTTTAAAAAGGGAGTACCGGAGCAGTTGCCACATCATTTTAGTGAGACAAGGATAATAGATATTCCAGTTGACCTGTGAAAGCAACTTTATAACAGAATGTGATGAATGTGATGTGGATTTATTTCCCCTCAGCTTGGACTGTTCCACAACAACAAGGGAAAAATTGGATCCTTACCATTAAAAGAACACATCTTTAGATATATACCATCAAAAGAACCAATGTTAGATATATACCATTAAAACAAGACTCACGTTAGAAGCTGACTAGTTCTGTTAACTCTAAGTCATCTTTGACCATTTTGCCCTTGCATATTAAGGGTCATTCAAGGAGAGAGCATGTGTAAATAAAATTCAGTAGGATACAAACCAAACGCGTTAAAAATATAAAAACGCAACTTCTGAGTGGCATTAACAAAAGGCCATTATCTCATATTATATGGCTGGCTGTCATTTCAATCATGGCAGTACGTTGCATATAACCAGGTATTGCAAATTGGCAACAAAAGTTAGACACATAGAGTTCACAAAAGACCACAGTCAACACAGCCATGTCGACACCCCAGCAAGACATATGTAGCTGCACAAAAGATCACACTCAACACAGCAAGTTGACACCCAAATTATAGTGCGACAACTAATCTGTTCTAGCTAATAATAATCCTCCTATTAATTCCTCCTGGTGAGATGGATGCCATCCTTCTTGTTGTAGGACCTGGACTAGTTGGAGAAAGAGAAGACATGCTTCTTGTTGTAGGACCTGGGCTAGTTGGATAATGAGTAGGCATCCTCCTTCTTGACACACTTGGACTGGACGCCACTTGTGGATCACCAGCGGATGGCTCGATTCAGACTTGGATTTCCTAGGAGGCACAACATAGGTTAGGCTAGGAACATATTGCATTATGTATGAACCATTTATATTACAGATTTACAATACCTTTGCTTTTTTGAATTTTTTGGACGCGGTGGTGGAAGCTCTTCTAATTCAGCTTGAGTAGCATTACAACCCTTCTCTATGTGCCCAAACTGAAAACACCTTTTGCACTGATATGGGCTTCTTTTTCCTGCCTCTCCACTAGCCTTAATTCTTTTCTTTCTTGGTCTACCAGCATGTCTTTCTAGTTTTGGAGGAATCATTTTAAACCCAGGATCAAATTTTGGCCATTGAGTCTTGTCACCCATTGGGGTGACCACAAAGTGATAGGCTGTCTTGAACCTCTCTACTGAATAGTAGTCATCCACAAAGTTGTCAATGTTAAGCTGTCTTACTTTTCCAAATAGAGCTATTGCATGAGTACAGGGTTTTCCAGAAATCTACCATTGTCCACATCCACAAGTTCTTTTCTGGATGTCAACAGCAACTCTCCAATTCTTGCCCTCTTTTGTTATTCCTGATATCTCACCCGACATTGCACCACTCTTCTGGATTTCATAGTGTAGCCCACGACTCTTCATGTTCAGCTCATGTAACACACTTGGAAGGATATGCCCTTGCAGTCTATTAGCAATCTGTTGCCTTGCATAAATCTTCTCCATTATCTTCTCCCTTATCTTATCCATCAGATCAGCAACTGGAAGGTCTTTGTAATCTTTAATCCAATTGTTGAAACATTCTGAGATGTTATTGTTCACATAATCAACCTTGCATTCTTTAGAGAATTTGGACCTGCTCCATTTCAGCTTGTGATGCCTATTTAGAAAGGCAATTGCTTTAGGACTAGCTGCTGTAATTTTCTCCATTAATGTATCATACCTATGATCTGTACATGCCCATGCACAAGGCCACATAAACTTGAGCACTTCATCCTTGAGTTTTTTTTCTGAAATTAGCCATGAGGTGCCTAAAACATTCTCGATGTTCTGCATCATCTTTGAAGACTTTGTTGACAGCATATGCTAGCCCCTTACAAGCATCAGTGTGGATGGTTAACCCAGAGGGTGTTCCAACTGCTCTTTTTAGTTGCTCCATGAACCATGTCCAATTGGAATTTGTCTCTTTTCCAAAGACCCCATATGCAACTGGATACATCCAGTTATGTCCATCAATTGCAGTTGCTGCAGCTAGCTGCCCTTTATACTTTCCAGTTAGGTGAGTGGAATCAACCCCATGGTAAGGCCCGCACCCAGCCAAAAATCCATCAATACATGGTTTAATTGCGACAAACATCCTTGAGAAGTACATTTCTCCATTAGTCTTCTTGCAATCAATCTCCACAATGCTTCCTGGGCAACATTCTTCTAGTGCTGCTTTGAATCTCCATAGCATATCAAAAGTGTCCTCCCAAGTACCATGAAGATCCTCCATTGCAGACTTCTTTCCAGACCACACTTTGAAATATGATAATTCAATATTGTAGTGTTTCTCCAATCTTCTCTGTAATTGCACTACACGCAGGGTGGGATCCTCTTTGACAACATCTTTTAGCTTTTCAGATATCCAACCTATTGAAGCCTCTCGTCCCTTCATCTTGCTTGTACTCGAACATGGTGCACCTTCAATTCAGAGAGCTTGACCACCATGAATGTGTTGCTGCCATGTAGTTTCTTTGCATAGACTCTCCAGTTGCAATTTTCATGTGCACATCTTGCTCTATACCGCGCTTTATCACTGTGTTCAAGCCTAGTCTCAAACTCATTCTTGATGGCATATTGTTTGATATTGTAAAGAAAAGCATCCTTATCAATAAAAGTGTCTCCCTCCTTAATGATTGGATTCTCCTTATCATGTGAAGTATGAGGAAGAATAAAATCATTAAGAATGGTAGTCTCATCATCAAGAACAGCTTCAGTATCATATTCTCTAATTTATGGATTAGTTCTTGCCCTTTTTCTTCTCTGCACCTCATCATTAATGATATTAGGATCACACCCAACAGCCTTGAAATACCTCCACTCCTCATCAATTCCAGCCGGCTCATCTCCAATAGGATCACACCCAACGGTCATGAAATGCCCCTTCTCTTCTTCATCTAATTGTTGACCTGCTGTTGTTTCTCCAAATTGCGGTGCTTCTGCCCATGTAAATCCTCCATCTGTTGCATCTGAATGATTGTCCACTACATTAAGCATCACCTCCTCTTCTATGTTCATTGCAGTAGGAATCACCTCCTCTGGTTTGTCCAGGGCAACAGGAATCACATCATCTACTATGTGAACTGCACTTGGCATCATCCCCTCTCCTGTGTTCACTGCAGCAGGCATCTCTTCCCCTATAATATTCTGCTCATGTGTGCCCACTATCATCAACATTTTGATAATTCTAGATCCCTTTAACAAATCAAGAAGCTGGGCATCTGAAGACAACTTGCAAGTCATCGTATTTTCTACTAGAACCCAGAAATTTGCTTGCTGATCACTAGCCCATGTGAAATATGGAGCAATATCTTTCTCTAGATCAATGATTGTGTACCGTTCTGAATCAACAACCCAACTTACTGTCCTGCCCTGGTTGTACCCCTTTCGACCCCCCCTCACAGTGAAGTAACCACTGACATTGATCTCTACTCTACAAGCACTCTTTGGATCAATCCTGCAACACCAACCAGCAGCAATTCTAGATCAGCATCACTGACTATATTACCTTTGCAAATTCATCTCATCACTGTACAAAGAATCCTATGTGCTAATAGCTGAAAATTTTAGAGTTTAAAAAGGTGAGAAAAAATGGTTCTTTTACCCTTCCGGAACCTCAGCAGGATCCATATGGCTCAATTTCCAGGTCAATTACGGCTCAATTTCCAGGTCGATTTTTCAGCACTGTGAGAGAAGGAAAACTTAGGGTTTGGAATAGCAAGAATAAGAGAGTGGGAAGAAGATGATGAGAATACGTACTGCTTGGGAGTCGCGGACGAGGTAGTCGATGCTAGGGTGCGCCGCCTGGGAGCACTACTGGGGAGGCACGGAGGAGACAATCGGCGCTGGGGAGCACGCCATAGGGAGCGCGGCAGCAGGTGGGGGATGCGTCATGGGGAGCAGTGCTGCGGAGGCTCGAGGAAGCAGTCACCGCCGGGAAGCGCAGCGACGGCCAGAAGATGCGGCGCTGGGAGCAGGCGCCGGCCCGGAGATGCACCGCCAGGAGCGCTTCTTTTTCTCCCCCCCCCCAACACGCTCTTTCTCCGCACAAGATGATGCGGTAGCAGAGTAAAGAAGAAGATACGTTCTTTTTCTAGCCAAGGGCAAAATTGGGACATGATAAAAATTGGACTAGTCAAAAGACTAGAAACAAGGACCAAAGTAACGGAGTTAGAAAAAATGGTATATAGCTGTAACGTTGTTATCTTTTGATGCTAAATATCCAAAACTGGTTCTTTTGATGGTATATATCTAAAGATGTGTTCTTTTAATGGTAAGGATCCAATTTTCCCCAACAACAATCGCCGCAACGCCAAGGGCTCATCAATAAGTTCTTATAGAATTGTGCAACGGATGCGGAATCATGAAACAAAATGTTAATATTGTACTTGGTTGTCTTTTTTGTCTCAATTATGTCATTGTCAAGTTAACGAATAATAAAGTCGATATCACATAATATGTGATGGCATAAATTAATATTACAATGATTTTTCAAAAGTTATTCAACACCGTTTGTGGAATATTACCTAATATTGGCCAAAGAAGTCTGACGATTTGGAAAATCAATGTCTCGTCTTGTACTGACGTGTGATTGCAGGCACAAGTACACTTGAGATGCAACCGTGAATTACTGAATTTGCACTTGCGTCTCCAGTACATATATGAACAAATGGGGCCTGAAGCCGCCCTTGCTCACAGACTGGACCGGCACACGAAATGCCTGAGCACTTGAGCAGCATGTAGGATTTTCGTGTCGATCACTGGATGGCTGTCGTTTCTAATAATTTCTTCCCTGAGAAAGCGATCGCTGCTTGCTGAATGCTGATAGCTACCTCTGTTCAGCTGTTCAGAGATTTGCTTTACACGTGGAAAACCCGCCAGCAGAGAGACCAAGCTGACGTTTCGTTTGTACCGGGGCCCTGCGTACCGAGTTCTCCGGCTCCGTCTCCGTCTACGGGGTCCACTGCCGCGGAGGTGCGCTCCTCGGTGCAGGAACACCTGGTGCATCCACCAACAGTCTTGGTCTAGGCTGATCCATCGGGTCAAATTGCACAGTAAAAACTCCCAAGTGGTGTTTATTCATTACTCAACTCGATGTTGAAAACCTCCTAAATCTCTAGGTGGACTAATTTATCGTTGCTGCTGTTGACCTTGACACATCAAAGAAAAAAAGAGAGAAAGGACGACACACTATTCTTATCTTAACTTACCAGACTATTTTAAATTTGATTAACAATTTGATAGCAAATTATTTCAAGAAACTGTATTTCATGAAGTATCGAATAACATTTATTCAGTAATATTGGTATTTTTAATATTTAAATTTTGTTAAACCAAAGACTTAGGGTAAAACAGTCTTTTTTTTAGGGAGGAGAAGGTAGCTAATTTAGTCATTACAACAGTTGCATTTGCCAAAGGTATATTCCTCATCACAAAAAGACTATCGTTTTCATTTTTCAATAATCAAAATTACTAAATCTATATAAAAAATTATTATTATTATTTATGGTAGAGAGCTAATATCATTGAAAAGACTTTTAAATCTAGTTTTTAATAAATTTATTTAAAGATACAAATGTTTCATATATTTTTTCAATCAAATTTATGATACAAAAATCTAAAACGATGACGTTTTTAGGATAGAGAGAGTTTCAAGCAACTGGACATTTGTTAATTCGACATGTTTGGCTGGTCATATAAGCCGACTAATTTACTTGATAAGACTAACTAATAAGACAAGTAAATAGTACGGTTATTTTAAGACGCCAACAAGAACACAATCTCTGCACAAATCTCACTTCAGATTTGAAAAATTGTAACTGCTGCTAAAAAAAATGTGCTTCTGCAAACAAACCCCTGCTGACAGCCAGCTGCTCCTCACTCCCCCAGATCTCGTTCCCCTCCTCCCCGTCTTTTCACCAGAGTTCAAACCACAGCACACGCGACGCCGGCAGCACGAGCCACCCAAGTCAGAAACAACTCAGAGGAAGACACAAGTCACCGAGAGGCGAGACGAGAGCTACCTCGCCAAGCCAAATCTACTGCCGACCACCACGCGGAGCACCCTCCAGTCCTCCACCCACCCACCAATACCAGCGCAGTAAATTCCGAGCAGCCGCGGCCGAGCCTCGAGGCTCCCCCCAGCTCCTCGCTCCCCCACCCGTCCACTCCTGCTAGGGTTTCCTCTCGGCTCGCCGGCGTGCCGCCTCGCCTCGCCTCGCCATTGCCGCGGGTCCTGCTGCGGGGCGTTCCGCCGCTCGGGGCCCCCGAATCGAGCCTCGAGGGAGCTGTTCGTGCCGATTCCTGCGGGGTCTTGTGGCTCGGACTCTGGGCGCGTCGGGTCGGAAGGTTTTGACGCCCGTGGGGGTTTGGATCGAGGGCCCTGAGCTGTGTCTCCGCAATGCCGGGCTGGTCTGGCGGGGATTGCTAGGGTTTTCTGGTCGGATTTCGGCGGAAGACCTGAGGTTTTGCTTCGAGTGCGGGAGCTGTCTGCAATCCGCCGCTTGCCTTGGCCCGAGCTCGGTGGTTCCGCAGCAATGCCTCGCCGATTTTAGCTCGCTCTGGGGTTCTGAAGGGAGAAGGGGTGCTGTGAGGGCGGTTTGAGATTGCAAGGAGTCGGTGGCTCGGTCAAATGTCCGGGACTAGCGCGAGGGGGCGGCTGTCACCGGCGTCTGGCGGCGGCGGGGGACTCGGAACCGCGGTCTGCGGGGAGCAGGACGCGCTCGGTGTCCGCTACTCGCGGCCGGAAGCCCTCGCCGAGGCCAGGGAGGGATGCGGCCGCGGCGGCAGGGGCGACGGAGGAGAAGAAACCCGCCGCCGTGCCCACATTGCTGCCCTCGCTCAGCGTGCCCGCGGGGATGCGTCGGCAGGAGCTGCTGCTGCGCTCGGGGCTGTCTCTTGACGCGTCCTGCTCCTCGGATGCGTCCACAGACTCGTTCTGCAGCCGGGCATCCACGGGCCGGATTGGGAGGCCGGCGTTTGGGGCTAGGAAGAAGAAGACCCTCTCTCAGACTGATTACAAGCCTGTTTCCATGCTGGAAAGGGAGAGTGGATTGGCTTCCCAGACTGATGCTGCTGGTGTGAAGAGGAGGTGCGCGTGGGTGACAGCAAATACTGGTGCGTACTTCTGGCATTGGTCACATGTTTTTAGCATTTGAACTAGGGGTAACGTGTGATTGTTCTAGTATAACTGTAACAGCTTGTAGTGCTTTAATAGTTATTCTATTTGTAAACAGATAAGCCAAATTTTAGGTCTACAATGCACAACTAAAGGCCTATCTATGAGTAATATAGAATCCAGAATGCTAGTTGACTTAAGCTTGGGCTTTGCATAGCGGGAACTGGGAGTCATGTCAATTGTTTATGATTGGGGGCCTATCTATGAGTAATATAGAATCCAGAATGCTAGTTGACTTAAGCTTGGGCTTTGCATAGCAGGAACTGGGAGTTATAACAATTGTTTATGATTCAGGCATTGTAGCCTTCGGTTCTCCTATGAGCATTTTTCTAAGATCCCAGAATTGAAATGATAAGAGTGCTGTTTCTGTATGTGCACATTGCAATCTCTATGCTATTTACACTTAACTGGTCCATTTTGGAGCAGAGGGGGTAGAATGATCTGTTGGTATAGAGTTGGGTTGCAGAATTTGTTTCATAAGATTCATGTTCTGCAGTTTTTATTTATTTTGGAATCATAAAGTTTACCTAAAAGCATCCAAACTGGTTAGGTGATAATGTTATGAACCAAGGTTCCTTGCTAACCTCTAGTTTGATCATAAAAACTACTGAAATTGAGTCTGCTAATGAGGGTTACAAATTTGGTCAAGGTGGAAGATTTTTGTCAGCTGTTTGCCCAATAATAGACATTGAAGTGAACTAGATGGATTCTTTATTTGTTCATTGTGTTAGCTTAATCTGCCCCTCATTCACTCAAAAGTGATAGTTCAATCTGAAATCAAGTTTATGACCTCATATGTTTCAATGCATGAGACTTGTGAGCACAATGTAGGACTTTCACTGTTCACTATGCATCATTTCTTCATGTTCGTTGACAGAGCAATAGAACTTCTATTTTTATTCAGATATTCCTCCTTATACCTTCCCTGCATTGAATATTTATTTTGATTTTTATATCTTTTACAAGTGCAGATCCCTGTTATGCTGCATTTCACGATGAAGAGTGGGGAGTTCCCGTTCACGATGACAAGTATGCAGAAATGACTGTTGTTTTTTTTCTTTCTCATAACAGCATAGACTATTAATAATCAAATGCTTCATATAAACTGCAGGAAGTTATTTGAGCTGCTAGTGCTGTCAGGGGCATTAGCTGAACTGACATGGCCAGCAATTCTGAATAAGAGAGACATATTCAGGTATCTCTTTGCATTTCCTTCTGTTCCTGATCCTTATTACTGTGTTTGGAAATCTTAGTAATCTACTTGTATGGTTCACAGGGAAGTTTTCATGGATTTTGACCCAGTATTGGTCTCAAAATTAAGTGAGAAGAAGATTATTGCACCAGGAAGTCCTAGCAGCACCTTGTTATCTGAACAGAAACTGCGTGGTGTTATTGAAAATGCACGTCAAATACTCAAGGTTAGCACTTCACACGCTTGAACTTTTAGCACTTCACACGCTTGAACTTTTTGTTGGCATGATAGAGTCTAGGTACTGCTTTATTTAAAAATGATGATGTGGCATAGCTTCAAATAAAATCACATGTATTTACCTTGTCCTTCTTAAAACAAGCACCATATATGCCTTTAGTTACAGCCTTTCTTAGATAATACTTGTTCTTGTCTGAATTAAGTGCATGTCATTGCAGATCATAGAGGAATTTGGATCATTTGATAAATACTGTTGGAGCTTCGTGAACCACAAACCTATATTGAGCCGATTCAGGTACTCTCGTCAAGTGCCTGTCAAGACATCAAAAGCAGATGCTATAAGCAAAGACTTGGTTCGAAGGGGTTTCCGCAGCGTCGGACCAACAGTTGTTTATACCTTCATGCAAGTCTCTGGCATGACTAACGACCACCTTATCTCCTGCTACCGTTTTTGCTGAATGTGCGGCATCCTCTGCTGGTGCTGCTAAACTTACTGATGGAAGCCTAGCAAATGCAAGTGATAGCAACCATGACACAGCAGAGCAGAAGATGAACGGGACGAATGGGCTGGATTCAGATATTGAACTCTCCAGGACTATAGATGAGCTCAGCATTTCATAGCGGTTAGGAGTGGGTGCTGAAGCGAGATGGGGTGTTAGCTTGTGTATTCTGTGTGCTGTAGTGTAGGTGTGATTCGGTGTCCTTTTTCTATAGTTTTACCACTCGTCAATGTAGGGTAGAACAATCTTAGTCTTCGGCGTGTCAGGACCATTGAACGACAGCAGTGTAATGATGTATATTCTTTGTGATGCGAGTGCACATGTTTTCCTGCGTTTCAATTGAGCTGGCTTTCGTCAGTGTCATCAATGCTGGTCCTCTTATCCACATCTGAGAAGTATCGTTGCTTATGTTAAACTTGTATTTCACACACATGGAGGAGTACCATGTGCTTTTGTTCCCTAATCCCTCATGTGCTTAATATCTGCACTTGTACGAATACAAGCCTGTCGTTCCTTAAAAGTTAAAACCAGTCGACGACAGGAAGAAGGTTACGGAATAAAATGAATATTGAATGGTTGAAACAAGAGCCAAGAGGAACAGTTAGAACAGCAAGTTCAGACTTCAGAGATGCTGTGACAAGAAAAGGGGTAGTTGTTATCAACGTTAAGGCATGTGAGGGTGTGTGGTGATTCAGATAGGATAACGCATCCAAATGAATAGCTGGAACAGCAAGGCCAGGGTATCCTATTGAAAAGGTGGGTGCCGCTGCATTTTGGCTGTAAAGCAACCGGAGTCGAGAGTCGACACCACCACAGGTAAGCTACACCCTCTGAGCTTGCTGCTTGTGGCTCTGTCTGAACCATCTACGGATGTTTCTGCCTCCCTGGAAACCGCCGGCAAAAGGCGACAGCTCGGTCTGTTCCTACAGCAATGGCGCATTGCCGTCGTGCCTCCAAAACGGATGGCGATGCCCCCCTTAGTCGATGGCAGTCGCTGTCGCAGCCTCTTTGTTAGCAATCAGACGGAGGTAGGAGAAAGCTTGGAGAAGGGGAAGGGAGGGAAGAAGGGCAGTGGCGAGGAGCCGAGGACAGATTTCAACTCAGAGTATCGAGCTTGTTACTACAGACAGACCAATCCGGCCCGCTCGTTCGCACGTTGGGCCTAGTCAACTTTTTGGGCCTTGATTCAGCAGGCTGGACGACCAGCTCGTTTGAGCCCTCGGATCCTGTTTCCGGTCACGCCGTGCCACAGCAGTAGCAGTAGCGCTGCTGACACTCTTCTGGAGCCTGCTTCACCATCCATTCGCTGCAACATTTTTGCACCCAAAAACAGCCAAATGACATTACAGCTGCTCCGGCTGCAGGTAAGAGCAAGGCTAATAATATAGTCGACTTTAGCTTACTCATATAATAGTCAGCTCTCTTCTCTATTGATACATGATCTATTTGTCTCTCTCAAAAGTGTCTTGAGCTTATAGCCCGCTTCTTCTCTCTCCTCTCCTCTTGTATCTCCTTCCCGGCATTTAGCCACCTTACAACTTACTTACATGCTGTAACGGTCTAATCTGCCATCAAAACTGGGTGTCTTGGCTAATGCGTGGTCTAGACATCTGTCGGGGTCATCGGGTGCATCCATACGACGTCAAGTGCTAAGCAGAGGTCATCGGGTGCATCCATACGACGTCAAGTGCTAAGCAGACGTTATTTTTTAATAGAAGGTATCCCCCTCTTTATTGATATAAAGCGATCAAAACAGTTTAAGTACCCTGAGAGTGAGACCTCCGCACTCAGGCGTTCTCCATGGTCAAAGGACCAGCAAACCAAAGCAACCACTAAGACAAGTTCAGAATTGATTCATCAGCACATACAGCGACAGAGGCCACCGAAGGCTGAGCAGTTGATGGATCCAACTTTGATAAATCTGTCCTCCACAAAATCTGCGGCGCCGATCTTGCTTCTAACTCCGATCCACTTGCTGAGTGCTAAGCAGAAGATGAGACAAAGTCAGAACAGCTCCGATCCTACCACCGTACAACCTTGACAAAATCGCGCGGTAGCCTGAACCTGAAACCTCCTTTCCAAAACTAACCATAGCAGGCATGCAGCCGCGCCCGGCGCCTCGCTCGCTCGCTCGCATGTGCGAATGCGTGCACGTAGTACTAGCTGCACGTACGGCGATGGTCGGCGCCGCCGCCGCGTGCAGCCCATGGATCCGCGCGCGAGATGGACCGATCGACGTGACTCTCTGCCGCGCATCTCACCTGCAGGTACCCTCCCTCCTACTGAGGATAGTACTCCTCCCCAAAAGCAGCTAGCGACTCGTAGGCCGCCGGGGTCCCGACACGCCTGAGATCCACTGTGTGTCGTCGTCATGAAGAGCAGGAGTACGTACTCCTACTCATTGACAGCGGCATTGCCACCCCGGCCCGCTGCTACAGTGCACTACCGGCGACCGTTCGATTCGTTGCTCGGTCCCCAGCCCCCAATCTGCCGAGTTCTCTATTGGCGCTAGCCGAGGACCGCCGTGCATGCATATCGATGCAGGCACCTGTCAGTACGTGCGACGCCCTGCCCGGCCGCGGCCGGCCTGGCCATCGCGCTGACCGGCCGGCCGGCCGGGCACCACTTGCGTGCGTGCGCTTTGCTGTGCACGCACGCTGAGAGTGAGAGCGCGCGCCGCGCCGTACGGGCCGAGACGCGCTGCTTTGACGCTAGCTGCCTTTGTGCGTGTACGCTCATGCGTGCCCCCGGCCCGTACTGTGCGCGGAATCTCAAAGAAGCTAGCAGCAGCAGTGTAGTAGTAGATCGAACCGGGGCTAAGGCTAATAGCGTGGTACCACCAGGGCCGCGCCGTGCGTGGCTGCGCTGCGTTTGCGTGCCCAAATATTCGAGGGACCACAATTCCACACGGAACGACGACACTGCTGTGCGTGACCGATTTTGTATTTGCTAGCATCTCGATCGATCTTTAGTTCTTACTTAGCGAGAGTCCAGCTTTTTAGCCTTTGATTGGCGAACTCGCGTGTGTAGCGTACCACTAGAGCTTATATTATATATAAGCGCGCAATCGATCGAGGGCAAGCAAATACGGGTGGTACTGGATATACAGGACCACAAAAAGCATGCGTGCGTGCGTGCGTGCGTGCAGCTGGTTTTAACACATGCCACTATGCAGAGAGGCGTGGTCCGGTGGTCGTGGTGGTCGTCGTCGTCGTCGTGCCTTGCAGCGGTCCAGATGAGATGTAACACATGTTGGCATGTGGGAGTAAACTAGAGCGGATCAAATGAAGGGAGCATGAAGCGAATCTGAATTCTGTTACCGTCTGTTGGATGCGTGATGGCGACGCGCGATAGAGCGACACCTACTCCTAGAGCACTAGTGAGGCCTCTCGTCTGGTTTACAAGGTTTAGTCAAATATGGCATAGTCACTCATAAATATATCATATATTTATCTTACATTATTTTTAATTACAAAATTATTATTATTGGGTAGTAAAATAATAATAATAATAATATTATTATTATTAAATTTATATCACAACAGTTAAAATTATTCACTAAATTATTAGTCAAAGAATATAAAGTTTAAATCTTATTTTGTATGCTCGAAGGGAGTAGCTGACATAAGCCAACCTCTTGTAGCCGTCCGCGTCCCAGGTAGCCACAGATAGACTGGTGGCATCTCATCACTTTCTTCTCTGTTTGGTTAGTGACTTGAGATGTGGCAAACCGAAGATAGACTAGCACGTACGCTGGCGTCGGTTCATTGCTGCCAAAAAGTCTCTGCCGAGAATGATAGATGGGAGGTACGGTGGCTATATAAGCTTCATCAGCATCCAAACAAAACCTGTCAAGTCCGTTTTTGCATGCTGCCTGATGATAGATACAAATAGACACGAGCCATATCGTTTGGCACGCACCACAAGGTCCCAAAATCGGCTTAAAAACTACATGACCAAGAGAGCCGAATCCTGTTTCACTGTATGATCGTGGGATTACGACAAATTAATCTTTATATACCATTATTAAAGGCAACCGTACAATAAGATTCAATAGATTTTAGATAGCAACAATAAGACTTGTGGTTGCTACTTAGGGATTGGAGTAGAAATACATCACTAAATGATGATAAAAATTTATATTGGAGACACCAAGGATATGGGTCTCAAGCTTTACAGACTTGTGCGTGCGCGTGTAGCTGGTTTTAACAAATGCCACTATGCAGAGAGGCGTGGTCCGGTGGTCATCGTCGTCGTGCCTTGCGGCGGTCTAGATGAGATGTGAAATTGTTGGCATGTGGGGAGTAAATTAGAGCGGATCGAATGAAGGGAGTATGAAGCGAATCTGAATTCTGTTACCGTCTGTCGGATGCGTGACGACGCGTGATAGGCGCGAGACCTACTCCCTCTGGTCTGGTTCATAAGGCGTAGTTAAATATGACACAATCATTAAAATTACTTCCTCTATTTTAAATTATAAGTCGTTTTGATTTTTTTTTTTCGTTCATTTATTTTGCTATGTATCTAAATATATTATTATATCTAGATATATAGAAAAATAGATGTACCAAAAAAATCAAAGAGACTTATAATTTGGAAACGGAAGGAGTATAAGTTAACCATTTATTTATCCTATATTATTTTTTATAATTACAAAATTATAATTATTGGATACTAGTATATTTGATTATAAATCTAATAATATTAACTTTATACATATAGTTAAAAAATATTCTCTAAATTATTAGTCAAAGAAAGTTTAAATCTTACTTGTATGTTGGTCTTATAAAATAGATTGAAGGGACTAGCTGACATAAGCCATCCCTCGCTTGTTGCCGTCCACGTCCACAGGTAGCCACAGATAGTCTGGTGGCAGCATCTCATCACTTTCTTCTCTGTTTGGTTAGTGACTTGAGATGTGGCAAACCGAAGGTAGTCCGGCACGTACTCTGGCGTCAGTTCACTGCTGCCAAAAGTCTCTGCCGAGAATGATAGAAGGGGCGCCGGCTATAGTCTACTCCAGTATAGAGCTTCATCAGCATCCAAACAAAGCTTGCCAAGTTCGTTTTTGTATGCTGCCTGATGATAGATACAAATAGACACGAGTCATATCGTTTGGCTCGCACCACAAGGTCCCAAAATCGGCTTAAAAACTACATGGCCAAGAGAGCCGAATCTTGTTTCACTGTATGATTGTAGAATTCCAACAAATAAATCTTTAGGTAGCATTAGAAGCAACTGTAAAATAAAATTCAATAGATCTTAGATAGCAATAAAATAATTTGTGGTTGCTACTTATTAGAAAGTAGAAAGATCTCACTAAATGATGATATAACTTATATTGGAGACAACAAGAATTTGGGTCTCAAGCTTTACAATCTTGGGGACAAATCCTTTATAATTATTGTAAGATCTCTCTAATCTTCGCTTCTCTCTCTTTTTCTTTCTCTGGTTTTCTTCCAACTCTCACGTGCAAGGTGAGAGGCTAGTTCTGTACTGTGCTACATGGATGGTGTCCACAGACTTACCTTTCTTCTCTTGAAATCCAAACAAGCAAATGATAGATGGACACAAGTTAGTCCGCTTTTCGCTGCTTGACCTATGATATTTTTGGCTGCTCTCTAAGAGCATTTACTCTTTCAAGAATCACTCATGAGGAGGATTTTCCAACACTATTATAGGTAGAACAAGGATTGTCTTTTCTTAGAAATGTACACACTCTTGTGTATACACACACGACGCACCATATATGGTGTGTCCTACCGTACATCCAAATAAGATCGGAGGCATGACTTCATGCAATTTGACCATTAGAGTTTGAGAACTTGAATCTAAGTTTACAAGTTCCACCATAAACAAGATTAACTATACTCAATTCTTTCTCTTATAGGTGGCTTGATAATAGTTCTATATTCAGCTTAGCAGACCCATGCATAATTTAAGCCTTTAGTGCAAATGCAAACATGCACACCTTCTGCTGGAAAAGTTGATGCTTTATCAAGATAACTTTTGATTTTAGTTGAAACTTGACACACACACAACCCGACTTCTAATCACAATATAGTCACAACATCATGTCTATTTTGATTATGAACCTGTCTGGTTGACCTCGTCACAATGGCTATGTCGACGAATCAAGAAACAAGATAGACATATCAAATTGTAGAAGACTGATCAAGCTCACAAGCTGCGATTCCACAAATTCAATGATAGGTTAATCTGAGCAAAACATATCCTAACCTAGGCTGTAACCACTGAATATATAGTCTTTGGAGCGACCAAGGACCCATCAACACGTCTCTAATGGGCTCTGACACGATACACATGGTCCAATAATGATCCGAGAGAGGTGGTGGTCTTGGTCTTATCTATTTAGAAAAAAAGTACATAAGCTTTTGCCAATTTCTATAAAGATCGTTATTCTCTCACTATAAAAAAACCCATAAATGCTTTTGTGTTCCACACAAACGGTTGTGCTGGTCAGATAAGCGGATAAAAGTGTCCCACCCGTACCATGGACCACTGTATGATCGTTATGGCTGTAGCATATCTTGGTCTCAGCGGAGCGGTTAGCAAAGGCGCAGCGGAGCAGGAGGGCAGGGCAGCAGGGTACATGCATGCTTTGGGACTCGCAGCGGTTGCAGGCACGCTCCAGAAAAAGAAATCCACGGGGGAGGCATGCCGCTGATCGGCTTGCTTGCACCCACCGGCCTCGGTGACGCCGCCGATCGCCCAGGCCGCGCGCGCACCCCGTCGTACTTGTCATATCATAGCGCTCGCTTGTTGCAGATTTCCACAACGCGAGTGTGTTCTGACGCCCATGGTGAATAGCTAGCCCCCCTTTGATTCTTTGCGGCACTCCTTTCTGTAGCTCATGCTCTTTGTAAGTACAGTGCAGTGTAGACTGTAGAGTAGAGTAGGCTGCTTATTGCGTCACTTTTAAACTTGCCAAGAAAGCTGGAGCTTCCTTTTATTTACCCGTCAACTTCATGGCTCGAAAAGTTTTACCAATCAGTTTCAGCGTGAATCAGTACGCCGGATCGCCTTTTTAATTGTCCGGACTGGAAGCGGCCACGTACCACCTCCACTGTGATCTCGTGTGTTCTTTTTTTTTTTTTTCTGATCTGATGAGCTCGCAGTGGAAATTGGAAAAAGCTAGCGAGGTCACACAGGAGGCAAGGACATGTGCTCCGTGTCAAGCCCTTACTGGCCCTCCATTTTAATACCCTTATCTCCTGGAGCTGGAGCAACCCCACCTCGCAGAGGACGAACAGCAAGCAAGGAAATATAAAGGGTATGTAACCGGCCGGCCGCCGGCCGCCGCCAGCCTAGCTACCTACCCAGCGAGGCCGCCCGATCGAGCGAGCTGCAGCTGCCTAGCTCCTCCTCACACACTCACCACCTCTCATGGTCATGGGCAGGCAGGGTTCATGTTCATGGTCACGGCAGCCGCCGCCAGCGTTCGGCGCGCATGCAGCGAGCATCCACCACACGGCCAGGCCCGACGGATGGATGGATGGATGGCAGCGCGCGCGCGAACCCTAAAAGCCTCCGCCTCCGCTCGACCTCTATGGATCGGATCAGCCGGAGCGCGTCCGTCCAGCCTGCCACGCCTGGGGGCTGGTGCGCGGGCGGGCCCACCTCCCCGCTATAAAGCGGAGCCGCCGGTACGCGCTCCTACTCGACCCACCGCCAGTCTCCCCCCAGCAGATTAGCGGCCAAACCACACAGGTTTTCTTCGAGTCTCGCGCTCGCCGTTCGTTCTGTGCCTGTGCTAGTACTGCGGTGCGGGACCGGCCAGGCGGGGCGGGCGAGGGCGAGGGGCGGGATGGCTGCCGCCGGTCCGGCGGGGCGCGGACGCGCGCGCGCGGTGACAGAAGAGAGTGAGCACACGGCCGGGCGTGACGGCACCGGCAAGGATGTGCCGTCGCGGCCGCGTGCTCACTGCTCTCTCTGTCATCCGCTGGCCCCCCCACGCCGGCCGCACACGGCAGGGGTGCGGCTCTCGCTCACCGCCGGCCGGCCGGCGCCCGCTCCCGCTGCGCCACGCCCTATGCCCTCGTGCTGCGCCTGCCCCCCATGACCCGGCTGGCCGGGCAGGGTTCTTTGATTAGGTCGTCTTTCACCTTCTTCCACAAGAGAATTTCGATCTCATCTTTTGGATTTTGTTCGATTTATTATTATCGGCCGTTCGTATTCATGGCACTGTTCGATTTGGTGATTGATTGATGGAACCGGCCAGGGGGGTTTCGTTTCTTCTTGCGCTGCTGCTGTACTTCAATTTACTCTCGTTTGTTTCTTCCTCGTTGGGCTTCCTCGATCGGCCTCCTCGTACGACGCCCCTCCGTTCATCTTTTCCGAGGAGGCCTATACCATTAGGGGAAGTACCACCACATTTTTTACTTCCTCTTGTCGGGCCGGGACCGATTTATTTACTGTGCCATTGATGGATCTTTGGAACCTGGAATATGGCAGCAGCGTTCCATCGTCAGGAATCTAACGGCCGGATGGATCCGCAGTTTCTTCCGATCCATGGCGTTTTTGACCAGATCTAGTAGCTAGTACTAGTATTTACCCACTCGGTTCTTCTTCCCCTCCAGCACTACTATTTCGTTTTTGCTTTCTTCTTTCTTTCCCAGGGTTACTGTTAAGCAGCCGTGATGTCGATCTCTCAGAGATAAGATGAGCTCACCAAGAAAGAGAGAGAACAGAACGGCGGAGGTGAGGAAGAAAGGAAAATGCATGGAATTGTGATGCCAACGAGGAAAGGCACAGCACGGTGGTGACACGGTCGGCGCAGATCTGTCGCTGCCGCCGTTTCCGCACCTACATATATCGATCGGTCAGTTATCTCCTTCCCCTAGTAGTGCCCTCCTGTATGTTCTCGATGAATAGTCATGTCGCTGGTGGTATTGAAAGTGGAGTAATGGCGCAACGATACATTGTCTGTCCCCTAATGGCTCCGGATATGCAGATACTGTTGAGATAGCTAGCCGCTGTTCCATTCATGGTGCTTGTACTCCTCACAAGTCCTGGCCGCACACGCCATTTCTTTGACTTCCTACTGCTGTCGTGTCGGTCCAATAAATGATTAACGGGCTGGTGTGGCGGTAATTGTTCCTGAATTTCTTTTTGTTGATATATTAATTGGCGTTTGATGTTCATGAAAAGAGCTTATATTGAAAATAGCGAAACAAATATATATAATTCCGAGATGTTCGATGAATTATTGGAGGATATATTTACTTGCTACTACGATCGAAATATATAATTTAACAGAATATCCTAGCCTCATCGTTCCTAATAATAATGGAAGCTTCATTTTTTTTTCTGTCTTTATATGGGTATTGGGTAATTAAGTGTTGTCAAGTCGACTGCAAATAGTAGTAGCATTAAATGTTCAGTAATGCCCAAGAATAGAACTTCGTCCGGGATATAAACACTTTCTGGTATATGTAGGCAATTTATACCTACGAACTTCTCACCAGCGCGAATGGGTTGATTTTTCACACACAAAATGACAAGTTTATGTTCTTGGTTGAAAAGGCATATGGGATCAGTGCAAGTGATGAGGTGATGAGTGCACATGTGTTTCTGTAAAAAAAAGAAGGGCGAAGCTATAGTTGCTGCTATTCTTTTTACTGGATATACAACCGTTGAACTTTCAACGAACTGCTACCTAGGGTTGCAATATTGCATGCTTCCTTTACAATATAATAAAGTCTGATTGTTGCTTTAAAACAGCTAACCTACTGGCAAAAGGCTATTTTTGTTAGTTTTCCAGTTCCAACATGGCACTACAACAGTTATATAAAGTTTCAAATATATCCAGCATAGGAATAATCACGCGATAATATATACTTTCATTTCATAATAAGCATGTAAAATCACTTGTATTATCTCATTCATCATTCCCATTTCTGTTCCATCCTGTATGTTAATTTACTCAATCCAATCTTATATATCACCTGCATATCAAAAACCTTCCTTTTTATGTAAAAAATGTAATGAAGCCATTGCAAGATGGTCATGGACAGGTGTAATAGTTGCAACCAAGGCATTATTGCATTATTAGCTTGTCTGTCATGTGATAATGGATGCAAACTAAATCAGATCCTACAGATCTGTTCCCACACTAGTGTGGTGTATGAATGTGCCATTAGCCAATCTAGTAAGCACACCTCAAGTGATCAAGAAATTAAAACAAGAGACAGTTTTATTTCAAGTTTGAGTAATATAGCTCAATAGATTAACCATATCTCATTTCCTGGTAATGGCTCAATTATGACGCTTTGTTCTATTGTATATACATCATTTTAGGATTCTTGCTATCAAGCCTTTTCAGCTTTCACGGTCAATATTTATGGACTTAGGTAATTGCTGATGTGAGACCGATGTTAGTGAATTTATCGTGAAATATGCTTGCATATATATTTTTGTTTGGATTTTATAATTTCACTGAAATTACCTGTAAAAGTGTTATCTTGTTGAACTTGTTGATGTAGTAAACAACTTGTTGTGCTCAGAGAAAGTACATAGCAGACTTAATAATACATTACAACAATTAATAAAAATTAGAATTAATGTAACAAGCTTTGCATGGCAGGACTGAGCATGCATATATATAGAGTTCAACATGTGGTTCTATCCGTTTCTTTCTCCTAGGAGCAGCCATAAATGTCTGGGATTTTACATATCATTGATCAGGTAATTAATGTCGTTTAAAGTGTAGGGCTGATCGATATATTATTTTATTTTGGTCTTATCATTTTGCGGCCCACATATGAATGCAACTTAACTCGATAAAAGTTTAACCAGCTTTATAGAAGCTAGTATCAATATTTGTCACACAAAATATGTATACCTATATAAAACATATTCCATGACGAATCTAATGACAGTTATTTGATATCATATATAATTATATATTGATATACTCTTTATTATGTAAACTTGGTCAAACTCAAAATGATTTAACTCGATCGGTACTCTGCTAGAATTACATATATGATATACTCTTTATTATGTAAACTTGCATTGGTCAAACTCAAAATGGTTTAACTCGATCGGTACTCTGCTAGAATAATTACATATATAGGGCTATTCATAGACAATTTGATTATGAAAACTTATCAGTTATCTTATTAGTATTCATATATATGGCATCCTATGTACGTATGCATAATTCATGTCCAGAAGTGAAAGCTGCAGATTAGATTGCTGGGTAGTTTATTGAACAAAGAAATGAATAGATGAGGTTGTTAGTTAATAAAAGGGACTGATGACTTCACACATTTCACCGTGGTACTACTACATTTTTATCATCAAAAGTTCTACTGTGACATTTCTTTAGAACTAAATATCATGAAATTTTCAAATAATGAAAGCTGTAATAAAATTAATGTGGCTATATGTTGGCTGTTCCCGTCCTCAATAGAAATGACATGTACAGGGTGTATCGTAGTGATAATGATGTTAACAAGATAAGTTCATTAAATCAACATATGAAGCGTACTGTTGTTGGAATAGTACCTGAAAGTTCCTTGATGAGTGGAATTCGTGCCTTTTACATGAATTCAAATTAATTGGTTGGATGCCATTTAAAGTGCTCCTTATACTGGAATTCTTAATCCCAGGATTATTATATATGCCAACTCTGTAATTAAACTCTTACATATTGTGTCACACATGTAATTGCAGTGCCACGCTACATTGTCTCGCTGGAGGATCCAGGCTAGCCCCTCTCTCTACCAGTGTAACCCATAAAGCGAGCCGGCCCCTATAAGTTTTTGCCGGCCATATATGGATATGAAGAAGAAAAAGAGAGTTGAAAAACAGTAAGCGCTGATCTCACAGGTCATGTTTTCGGTTTTATGAAGGAGGTCCCTTTTTCCCAAACTTCGCAGCCATTATTATTCAAATATACTATTCATGGTCATCTAGCTCTTTCTACTTATATAACAAGAGATTTGCCATACAATAATGCTTACCAGGTCTGCTAGATATTGAAATTGAATCAAACATATTCGATCGGGACATGCACCCAAGTACGGAGCAGGTCATTCTGTACTAGCACATAATCGAATCTGGAAAAGTTCCAATGTCAGAGCTTCCTTGTAACTTGTAAGATTTTTAGGGAACGTGCATGTGCACGTGTTTCATTAAGCAGGAATAGAGAAAGTTGTTACAACCGCCGTGATCCACGGATCACCACCCACCACCCCAGGTTCCCAGGAAGCACGAGCTTGTAATTACACGGACAAGTTGACGCAACAAAGTCAGCACAGCCGCAGACATCTAACCACGGAGCGCCTGCAACGCCCCCAGGTGCTTAAACCCGCTGCAACCCAGATCGCGAACTCTTCCTCGATTTGGAGCAACAGCCGCGCCACCGGCGTAGAAGTCGTGCTGAAGGTCCGCGCGTTTCTTTCTTTCCAAAAATCGACCAACCGACCAGGAAGAAGAAGGAATCAAAGCCGCGACGAAGTGATTTCGGAAGACGTTTCCTGGCGGTCGTCCACCACTCCATGATGTTCATGGCCCGGACGTCGATGAAACCGGCAAGGCGGAAGGACCTCAGGCAAGAATCCCAGACCTCCGTGCTGTAAACGCAGCCTAGGATGATGTGCTCCATTGTCTCGGACTCTTGGTAATAGCATGTTTTGGTAATGATATTATTGATATATGAGATACAAGAATTCAAAACTCTGTGAAATCACATACTGAACTGATCTGTAAATTAAC
>JADLZL010005745.1:0-303764 GCA_015844335.1 Chrysopogon serrulatus | reverse complement strand
GACGTGGCATGTAACTAAAGTAGAGAGAGAGAGGAGGAGGAGGAGGAAATGGCTTCTTAATAAAAAACCATGTCTAACATAAAGAGATATGATAGGTAGATAAATGAGAGAGAACATGTATGACTGGACAAAAGACCATTGTATAGAAACTATCCATTGAGTATAAATTAGTAAATGGATATAGAAACTACTACTAATGGTTTCTGGTACTGGGTGTACGTCCTAAGTAGAGAAAGGTTCTTCAACGTTTTTCAGAGAGCCTAAGCACGTTTCTACGGAGAAAAATCTAGATCTGAAATGTTTTTCAGATAATCTGCAGCATGCCAAACGCATTCTAAAAACCGATCTATGGTCTCTGTTTTTTTACTCTGGAAGCAAGAAACATACAACAGAATCCTACTGTAGCTTATAGTTTCCCAAGAAACGTTTATATTAGAAACATAAACAATTGAAACCCTGGGTCAGTGGGAAAAGGGAGCAACAGCAACTGGCCCTTTATATTATCAAAAAAAAAATCAGTAGCTCTGCTATTTTTGCAACTGCCCCTTTATAAATAGGGACGGGGTGGCGTCCAAGACGCATTCGAGGCGACAGACATCGTCGTCCCAGTCCCAGCAGCGCATCAGGCGGTCTAGCTACCCCTCTCTGACTCTTTCCACCCCGGCCGGCGCCACCTCTCGCTCACGAGCACCCAGCTAGCTGCAGCAGCTCTCTTCCATGGGTGCTCCGCTGGCCTCCTGGCCATGGGCAAGCCTCGGCTCCTACAAGGCAAGCAAGCAACAACTGATCGATCGACTGCGTCGTTGCGCCGCCGCTCCCGCCATTGCTGTTAGCTTGTTGACGCATCATCGATCGGTAGATACGACGACTGATCTTGGTTGGTTTGTTTCTTTTGTTTCAATCAGTACCTGCTGTACGGGCCTGTGGTGGCGAAGGCGGCGCAGGCGTGGAGGGAGACGGGGAGCCTGCCGCTGGCGCTGGGGTCGTCGTGGTGCGTCCACCTCCTCCTCCTCCTGGCGCTCCGCTCCCTCACCTTCCAGCTCTGGTTCTCCTACGGCAACATGCTCTTCTTCACCCGCCGCCGCCGCGTCGTCAAGGACGGCGTCGACTTCCGCCAGATCGACGCCGAGTGGGACTGGTAAGCATATCATGCACCATATGCATGCTAGCTAGCTCCTCCTGCTAATTGCTAATTAAGGCTCTGTTCGCTCGAACTGATTTCGGCTGATTCTGTGAGACAAAATAAACTAAAACGAGTTCTCTATTAAAAAAAATCAACGCTTGAAAGATGAAAGTCACGTTTATCTGGAGCACGGTTGCAGTACACAAGAATTCTTTTTTACTGAGAACATGGCGTATTGATGACATGGCTGTGAGTAGATCCAAATCGGGATGATGCAGTCAGTACGTACGACCATGGATACATACAGTCGGTTCATGTCCTTTTTTTTGTCGTGTTTTGATTTGATTTTTTGTTTCAACTTTGAAGAGAAACGGGGGCGTGTCGGATTTGATTGGCAGAAGAGAAACAGTGAGAAATACTATGCTGGTATACTAGTAGTCTAGTAGTACCAGTGCACGCACATCGGGAGGATCTGGGCCATATATGGCGTGTGCGCATAGTTCCCGTCTGCTCACTTGTAGTAGTGCTTTTTTTTTTCTTTTTTTCTTTTTTTGAGATTGTGATGAGTGGCCGCTCCGGGCCGGGCTCCGGCTCTCTTTATAGGGGATGATGGGCCGGCCGTTGGGGCCTTGGGCTTGGGGGTCCGCATCATTCACGCAGCAGGGGCAGTAGTTAGTACTAATTCTTTTCAATCGTCTGCGCTTGGAGTAATAAATAACTCTTGAGAATTGCAAACTTTTCCTTCATGTTCATTCAGGCAGAAATAATGATGCCTAATATGTGTGACTTGTTGGTGGACCTGCTGAACCTGAACAACGTGCTGTACACTATGCGCTCGCATGCAGGGATAACCTGGTGATCCTGCAAACCCTGATGGCGGCGATGGCGATCGGCAGCCCGGCGTTCCCAGGCGTGTCGGAGGTCCGGTTGTGGGACCCGCGCGGGTGGGCCATAGCCCTGCTCCTGCACGTGGCCGTCTCGGAGCCGGCCTTCTACTGGGCCCACAGGGCGCTGCACCGGGCCCCCGCGCTCTTCAGCCGGTACCACGCCAGGCACCACTCGTCGCCGGTGACGCAGCCGCTCACGGCCGGGTTCGGCACGCCGCTGGAGGCGCTGCTCCTGACGCTGGCGATGGGGGCCCCCTGGCGGGGGGCCTTCCTGGCGGGTGCCGGGTCCGTGAGCCTGGTCTACGGCCACGTCCTCCTCTTCGACTACCTCCGGTGCATGGGGTACAGCAACGTGGAGGTCATCTCCCACAAGGCCTTCGCCGCCTTCCCGCCGCTCAGATACCTCATCTACACCGCCACGTAAGCCACCACATCCCACTGTCTTTTGTTTCTGTCATCTACTGCTACGTATGTCAAATCCATCTACCTACTACGTAGAGTACATGATATATGATCTGAAACCGAGCTAGTAGTACTACGTATACGTACGTACAACATGATGATTACACATGAGTATGTACACGCGTACGTACGTAGGCAAATTTGTAGAGCAACGAGAACCTGTGTTGTTTTCCATTTCCGCGCGCGGTGGGTGCATGCATGATTGCAAATATACGTACGGCGCTGGGACACACTACTCTTGCACTCGCTCGCCGTACGCGTACAGTGCAGCGTGCCTAGTGCTCACTGCATGCTGCATGCATAGTACTGTAGGTGCCGGTGGAATGGTCGCCGTGCCCGTGCGTGATTGGCAGCGCCGTGCATGCAACGACCAACACACACTACGCTACGGAGTACTTAAAACCGATCACAGTCACAGGAGGGGAGCCATCAGCCATGATGAACCAAAGAAGAAGAGCCGGAGCCCAGAGGAGACGAGACACGCATGACTGCGTGCGATGAGATGCATGTTGCCAATAATTAATGCCAACCTTCCTTCCAACCACCCAATTTATGGTAATCAATACACTGCGAGCTACTACTCCCAAACAGCCCAACCTCAGATATGAATATGCCTGCATTTAGACCAGCGTGCACGCACGCACCTGGACATGATGCTCTTTGGACTTGCATTGGAGGTGCACTGCACACTCGTGTTGGAAGCTCATAGCCTATTATTTGGTTGCCCGCATATTATGTGTCATGGCCAGGTTCTCGGGATGCAACTACATTGTCCAGGCTCTTTCGACTTGCATTAGAGGTGCACTGCACACCCAAGCAAAAACCTTTCATCTCAGGATTTAAACACCTCCAAAGTTATAAGCCGAACTTCTGAAATGATAAAGTAGCCCATCAGCCTAGCTCCGGAGATGCAAAAGCAGCCCACGAACAGGTTCTTGTTTTCCAGATTCAGCAAACCAAACAACAGCTCTAATGATAAGGAAACCAAACAAGCTAATAATTAGCAGATCGTGTTGTTACATGCCATTAATAACTTAATAAAGGTACGTAATTGTGTTAAGAGACTGTGATGATGGAGACCTGCAGTAGTACCTCCCTCCTACTACGTACTATGCATTGCATGCAGGTGTGATTTATTTGAGAGAACCTTCTTTGTGTAGGTGCCCACACACACGCAGCCTTGCCAGCCATGCATGCATGACCAATTAACGACCAGGATAATGACCACTTAATTCAGTGCGTTCAGATCTCGTCGGATCGGATCAGCCGCTGGGCACTCGATCGCTAGCTGTTTCTGATGAGAATGTTCCTGTTCGTTTCCCTGCACACCAATGGCAATCCCAGATGCACGTCCTGTCCACACGGTCCACCCCTCACTCACACACAGTCTCTCTCCGTCACAGACCACACAGATCAAGCCGGCCGGCCGGACACGCGGCCCCGCCGCCGGAGGCCCGGAGCGCGCGAGCCCACATATATAAACTGCATCGGATCGATCGCATCACAGATGACGATGATCGTCAGCACCAGCTAGGAGCTACTAGCTAGCTAGGCGTCCGACCGGTGGAAATCAAAGCTCCCGGCGACGACAGGGCCGTACGCATGTGCCGCCGGCCGACCGCGCCGTGCTGGCTCACTGCTGCTCGCATTACTGTCCGTGCCGCCTACTATACTAGTACGGCACATGCCTCTCTTGATTGCTGCAGGGCCGGCCGGCCGGCGAGCTTGCGGCTAGCCGCCGGGCGCCCGCCATGTGAGGTGCCCCGTCCGGCCTGTCGTTCCTGCGGCCGTAGCCGGTGGCGGTGGCCGTGTTCATGCGGGCAGCAAGGGTCTTCCTGCAGCTAGCTAGCTAGCACGGCGATCTGGCAGGGCTAAACGGGGTCGGCATGCATCATCAGCAACCCACGTTTGGGCAATCAATGGTCGGTCGTGAGAATGGTCCTCCTATATATGCGTTGTCCTTCACATTGTTGCCCAAGATCAAGATCCAAAAAAGACCCAATCCTATGCATGAGAACAAGGGGGACGGGTGATTGCATTCATGCTCATGCATGGACTGGATCGACAACTAGCGATCTTGCCGCCCAACCGCTGTAAATTTGAAAAATGTTTTCTTGTCTGTTACTATTAGTATTAGCTGGCTAGCTAATCATTGCCGTCCTTTGTATGTGTTGACAGTGTTGGTTAACTTGCAGGTATTTAAGCCTGCACCACAGGGAGAAGGACTGCAATTTCTGCCTGTTTATGCCTCTGTACGACGCCCTCGGCGGGACCATCAACACCAAATCGTGGGAGCTTCAGAAGGAGGTCGACCAAGGTATAGTACTCCAGCTTTGTTGCTTGTTGATTATTGACGGCTTGATCGATGCTGCTAGTACTCATCATGCATGGCATCTCATCTAGTATTTCACCATTATTATCGGTTAATCTAAAATTTGATTTCACTGGTGGTGGTGGTGGTGGTAGTAGTAGTAAATCAGTAAAAAGAAACTACTGATGATGAGTGGTTTGCTTGCGAAAATATATATAGGCATGAACGACCGGGTGCCGGACTTCGTGTTCCTGGCGCACGTGGTGGACGTGGTGTCGTCGATGCACGTGCCGTTCGCGTTCCGCTCCTGCAGCTCGCTGCCGTGGGCGACGCACCCGGTGCTGCTCCCGCTCTGGCCCGTCGCCCTCGGCTTCATGTTCCTCCAGTGGTTCTTCTCCAAGACCTTCACCGTCAGCTTCTACTTCCTCCGCGGCCGGCTCCACCAGACGTGGAGCGTCCCCAGATATGGCTTCCAGGTCACCACCACTACCCCTGCTGCTGCTGGCGACGAACCCCCAGCTATACCTTAATTAGCAGCTGCAAATAAACTGATGGATTGCATGATGCGTCTCTCTTGTCTTTGCTGTCAAACTGATTGCAGTACTTCATCCCGTCGGCGAAGAAGGGCATCAACCGCCAGATCGAGCTGGCCATCCTCAGGGCAGACAAGATGGGCGTCAAAGTCATCAGCCTTGCTGCACTGAACAAGGTCGATCATCGTCTCCAGCAATACTATTAATATTCCCCTAGTGATTTCAGAACAGTAATAACTGAGGGCATGGAAAAACAACGGATAAGAAAAAAAAATGGACCAGAACTACTAGATCACTAACCATCGAACATGTCTTCTTCTTCTCCCTTTTACACGCATGCAGAACGAGGCTCTTAACGGCGGAGGCACGCTGTTCGTGAGCAAGCACCCGAACCTGAGAGTGAGGGTGGTGCACGGCAACACCCTGACGGCGGCCGTGATCCTCAACGAGATCCCCAGCAACGTGAGGGAGGTGTTCCTCACCGGCGCCACGTCCAAGCTCGGCAGGGCCATCGCGCTCTACCTCTGCAGGAAGAAGATCAGGGTCATGGTACGTACATGAGTGCGTTCCTGCGCATTCCGAATCAAGCACTAGTGTGCATGCAAATGCAATCGACGACTGAACTTGGATTGCAATTCATGATAATGACATAATGCTGCTCTGAAACATAACAAAATTAATAGTACTAATAAGGATGGAATAATGCCCTGTTCTTTAGATGCTGACGCTTTCGACGGAGAGGTTCCTGAAGATCCAGAGGGAGGCGCCGTCAGAGTTCCAGCAGTACCTCGTGCAGGTCACCAAGTATCAGGCGGCGCAGACATGCAAGGTAGGAGCTGTGATGTACATACTAACTGAAGCCGTTCTCTATGGCATGCATGCCTATGAACCACTTACTGACGGCGCCGGTGAACCGTGTGTGTGCGCAATGGCATCAGACATGGATCGTGGGCAAGTGGCTGTCGCCGCGGGAGCAGCGGTGGGCGCCGCCGGGCACGCACTTCCACCAGTTCGTGGTGCCGCCCATCATCGGCTTCCGCCGGGACTGCACCTACGGCAAGCTCGCCGCCATGAGGCTCCCCAAGGACGTCGAGGGACTCGGCTCCTGCGAGGTGAGTAATAATCCGGAGCTCAGCTCAATGGACGTCGACGGAGCAGAGCCAATGCGCCGCCGCCGCTGGAATTATAATTAATTAATGGGGTTTATGGCTGCATGCAGTACACGATGGAGCGCGGGGTGGTGCACGCGTGCCACGCCGGCGGCGTGGTGCACTGCCTGGAAGGGTGGGAGCACCACGAGGTGGGCGCCATCGACGTGGACCGGATCGACGTCGTGTGGAAGGCGGCGCTCAAGCACGGGCTCACGCCGGCGTGAGCGCCCGTCGTCGGAGCGGGAGAGACGACGACGACGGCCCGCCGGAAATAACGCCTCAATCTTCGTTGTCGCACGGCTGTTGCGACGGGTGGGTGTGTACTAGTAGCAGCTAGCTAGTACCATATATAATGCAACGGAGTTGATAATCTCTGGTTCGCGTATACCAATACATACTCCTATGTACGTACAAATACTGCAATATAGCCCGAGGCATTAGGTTCCCTTTCCTTACGGGGCCATCGGCCAGGCCTGCGACTTAGAAATCACGTCGGTCTGTACTGTCCATTGGGCTCTCAAGTGACATTGGCTAGTCCACACGGCCCACGCCAGAACAGCTTTCATGTCTATTCTCTCTGTCCCAACTCAAGTGCAAATCTGATATAGGAAAAGGATAATTCTAAATCAGATCAATGTTAAACTATTTTAAATTTAACTAATCTATTGCAAATAGCATCAACAAACATATAATTCTAGATAAACAAAATATATACCAACACTGACTTTGTTCACCCATCAACAAATGCCACGTACTTGGCTTAGCTCTTCCTTGCCATTTTCTCATTTCTGCCAAGGCCTCTGGGAGGATGGTTTCATCTATCCCGGCAGGCTTAGAAGGAAAGGGGATTTGGCGGTGCTAGTGAAGAATAACGTTTGTTGCGGGCATGGCGACAAGGCCAGGGTGAGTTGATAGTGGCATTGCCCGTCGGTAGTAGGAGAAGGTGGTTGTATAGAGCAAGAGCGGACGTGTCAAGGTGATAGCTCGATGAATGTGAGTTGGCATGGTAGTGGCAGATGGTGAGGAGCCGCTAGTGACAAAGGAGGAGAACTGGGAGGGAACGAGGGGGTGGGGGTGTGGGGGGTGGTGGGGGTGGGTGGGGTGTGTGGTGAATGAGCGCTAAAATGAGATGCCAATTGTGAGGGAGTACTACTCTCAAGGAGTCAAGGGAGAGGGAAGAGCGCTGGTGAGCCAGAACCAGAAGAGAGGACGAGGAATAGGAATAGGAAGTAGCAAGCATGGGAGGGTGAGGAGAAAGATGTGAGATTTAAGGACCCATTTGGTGCAGCTCCTATGCAGCAACTCGTTGATGGAGCCGGAGCACCTCAGCGGCTCAGCCAGAGCAGAAAATCCCAGCTTCGTCTCTGTACGTGCAAAAGTGGTTTTAGCTCCTCTTTTCGACATGTACTGAACCCCTTCTCTGCCTTTGAGCGTTCTGTTCCTGTCGCTGGTAAATACTGTTTCATGGTTAGACACTACTATCGTACTAGCAAGCCAGTTAATTCTGTTAACGAGAAAGAAGAGTGCATAAAGCCAAAAATCCAAGCACTCGTTCTCGTTCGGACTTGAACACATCTACCAGTGTACCACTGTACCAGTACCTGTCCATTGCGCACAACGCCCGTGTGTATATGGGCCATGGCACGGATGAGTGATCGATGACAATCAGTCAGGCTCGGCACACTGACACTACTACTGTGTCCTGAAGCAAGGGGCGGTAAACCTTTCCAAACCTTAAATTTCACCAAACCTGCCGTCTATCTTTTGCTTCCGCCGCGACACCACGGCCAAAGCGCCGACCTGTACATGTACTGTAAATGACGACTTTGCCAGGGTTTTCTTTTAGTATATCATTGTACGAAATTGTATGGCAGTTCGAGCGTTTACTTCGTCTAAACTACGAACATATGGTGACCAGCTGTCGTTTAGCTCAAGTTTAGAGCTTCATAGCCACGGCATTGCAAATGCAAGAAAACAACGCGTGAAGCTGCAAGCAAACATAGTTTTCTTTTGCAAAAAACCGAAAGTTTTGTCCGGACGTGAAGAACAAAAAGCCCAAAAAAAAAAAAAACCGTCGGCTGGAGAAAGCCCAAACCCTCCTGACGTGACTTGTTGCATGTGCCGCCTTCGTGGCGGTGCTCCGCTTCGGCGCTTCCTCAACGCTCCAGCTTGTCCATTATTTGTCGCGGCCTCTACGTTTGTTTGTTCATTTTTGTGTCACACTGTTTAGTAGCTTTGTAGATTATTAGAGGAACTCCAAGAGGTAACAAGTGCTTCATTAGATAAAGAACCAAGTCATCACCACGGTAGCACGCGTGCTGTAGGACAGAAGTTCATGTTTTCGCCGACCAAATGTAGAAATTTTTGACAAAATTAAAGACTGTTTCTACTTTTTAGACCAGCTTTGCTCAGACTGAGGCCTTTCCCAACGCATCAAGCTGGCGTGCAGCCTCAACGTCCACCTCAGCTGTAAACATCCATGTCATATAGAATTGTAGCCTCACAGTGTGTCAGATTGTCTTGCACAAGATACCACCTCCTTATTTGATAAAAGTCCAAGCGACAGGATAGAGGCGTGATGTATAAGAGGAGAGAGCCTCAGACTACTTGGAACCACGTCTGAGCACGCATGCGTCAAACTTTTCCCTGAGCATCAACTAACCGGTGTGCAGAAAAGTGGACCCCTGAAGAGACCACACATGCACTGCTTGCGCGGGTGAACTCCAGTTTCAATCCATGGAGACGTATGTGGAAGATAACCTTTTTTATGGGGCTACCTCTGTTGTATGCTAGTGTTGGCACTACTTTGATTGCGATAGGAGCTTACTAACATCATAGTTTCTTGGTCTACGTGTGAATAACTTTTAAGTGAAGCATAATATGTTTTTTGTTGGGTGGTGCTGTTGTCCTCACTATATTTTGGTTTTCATATTTCAATCAAGAATTCGCCAATATGAAATTCATTTGCCTCTAACATCTCATCCATTGCAAGAAAATTGTCATGGCTACTCTTGGCTCCTCGCAATTTGCGCTTTAATTACTGGTTAAATTTACATCTCAAGAATAACTTACAATCACAATGCAGGCAAAGTACCCCCCTAACTGAAAACTTTATACATTATTTTTTTTCCAATAAAATAAAATGTATACATTATTACCATGCCTTTGGGGCCTTGCTTGGAAAGATTCTTTTCCAATCTTTTAAAAACTTATAAAATTGTTGCTATATACAAAATCTCGCCCAACATAGCCCCAAAAAAACATAGTACAAGCAATCCACAACCTTTTCCTTCCAAATCCAATAAGGGCAAATACATTAGTGTTGTCTCGTAAGCGGTCACAACCCCTGCGAAATCTCCACACAAAACAACTGAGAACCGGACAAAAAGAAAGAAAGCCAAAAAGGGAGCCTCCTTTCCATGTTCAAAATTCGAAATCTCCTAGAGAAACCGAAACCACCATAAAAACGACGCACCCACCCACCGTCATCGCCGCTCAAGCGCACGCCCTTCTCGCCGCGGACCAGCTCCCAAGCCCCCCCACCCCACCCCAAGAGCCGAACTCGAGCGGCGGCGGCCGCCATGGTGCGGTGCAGCAACGGCCTCCTAGGCCTCCTGAACGCGGGCGTGCTGGTCCTCGCCGTCGTCGCGCTGGGCGGCGGCGCGTGGCTCAGCCACCGCGCGTCCACCACCGACTGCGAGCGGTTCCTGGAGCGGCCCGTCATCGCGCTGGGCGTGCTCCTCCTCCTGCTCTCCCTCGCGGGCCTCGCCGGCGCGCTCTGCCGCGCCTCCTGCCTCCTCTGGCTCTACCTCCTCGCGCTCTTCCTCCTCATCCTGCTCCTCTTCGCCTTCACCGTCTTCGCCTTCGTCGTCACCAACCGCGGCGCCGGATGGGTCGTCTCCGGCAGGGGGTACAAGGAGTACCGCCTCGGGGACTACTCCACCTGGCTCCAGAGGAGGGTCGAGAACTCCCAGAACTGGGCCAAGATCCGCAGCTGCCTCCAGGACGGCAAGGTCTGCCAGAAGCTTGCGTCCAGGAAGGAGACGGTCGCCCAGTTCGTCAACAGCAACCTCTCCCCGATCCAGGTACATACACCAATTGCCGTTCTAAGTATTCCTGGATTGTTGAATTTGTACAGAATTGCTGATTCTGTTCTGCATTTTACTTTCGGATGGAGGAGGAATTTTAGATTAAGCAATTTGCCTCTAATGACTAGGTTTGTTTTGGTAGATTCAACCGATTTGTCATAGATCTCGTCGATCATCCTAATCTTGTAGATTTCGCGTCATTTGCGGAGGAACGTGTCAACGTTGATTTCAATTTCTTCTGTTTAGAGTTTACGAGGTTATAATGATGAGCGGCAGGCTTATCTGTTAGTGCACATGGAGTTGGTACTGTTTGGTGAATGATACGTACAGTACCCCTTCAGGAACAGTTAGGATTCCACTTTTCACAAGTTTGAGCATGTACCCCCATGATTCATATGCTGCACTGCTAATTATTTTGTTAGTTCCACTTGCATTATCTTTGACTGTATGTGGCTGCAGTTGCTTGGCTATAGATACATTAATCAGTTTCCGAGTGCACTGGACAGTCATGCCACGGCCATTTTGGTTCGGGCGAACTGTACCCCCACTATTCATATGCTGCATTGTCGATTAATTCCCTAGTTCCTCATTAATTAATCTTTGAGTGGGGCTGTAGCTACTTATATTCAGAAAGCAAATTCTGACTACATTGCATGGTTAATAATATATTAATTGATGTTTCTGGTAAATCTGTGTGACTTAATTTCATCACTCGTCCATGTAATACATTGCTCTTGTTGTTCTTCTTCTGAAGAAAATTTGTATGATCCTTGTACCAAGAGGTACTTATGATTGTAAATTGGGCTTGGAGGTACCAAATTCCAAGTTATAATTGCAGTACTTCTTTGTATATCTCCAAGTCTCCAAGGATGGTAAAAAGCTGTGTTCTGAAATTTAATACATCTGGCATTGTCTATCAATGAGATATGATGACTTGCTGAACTTAGTCTTCCTTTTCCTAAGAGTGTTTGCTTTCTGTTGTCATGTTAGCTTTTGTGAAATACCAATAAATGATACTGACTTTTGATAGATCTTCCTTAGTTCCTTATCAGTATCATAATATGTGGACCCCTCCCTGTTTTAAGTGCATTCCACTAGTGCTACACTTAATTTGGTCTTCATATCATATACTGATTACTATATGCAACTGTCATGGTGTCCTGCTAGTTACAGTACACCTTATATGAAGTTTCTGCCATTTATGGTTATATATTATAAGCTTTCTGCAACGTAGGTGATCATACTATTGGTTTGTGGAGCAAGTGTACTCTTACATGCAGACCATCATCTTGTTTATATAATTGAGATGTGTCTACCTTGACTTCATGAGACGAATGTTCACTAAATATATTCTGTCAGTTTTGTCTGCAATGTTGGAAATGTTGATGATTAGTGTTTTTGTCTGAGCTGTTAGCCGACATTTGGAATTCTAATTTAGCAATTTCTATCTCTTTTGTGCAATGTCCCAATTCCTTTGTGAATGTGTACTTGAATAATTTATCATTGGTGTTTTCATTCTTGTAATTTACTGAATCCAACATGGCCCGTTGACCATGCTTTATGATCACTTTACAGCCCCGAGCAATACTCTACACTCCACCCAGTTGAACATTTCTTGAACTTCACGCATTTTCATTATTCTATAAAGGAACTGTTTTCTATGCAGCTAATAAATCTATCTTATGTCCAGTCTGGATGCTGCAAGCCACCAACGGGTTGCAACTTCACCTACCAGAGCGAGACTTTCTGGATCAAGCCCGCTGGCTTCAACACTACAACTGATGACCCCGACTGCACTACATGGTCGAATGACCAAACCGTGCTCTGCTATGACTGCATGGCCTGCAAGGCAGGCGTGCTCGCCAACCTGAAGAACGACTGGAAGAAGATCGCCACTGTCAACATCTTCTTCCTGATCTTCCTCATCATCGTCTACTCTGTGGGGTGCTGCGCGTTCAGGAACAATCGGCAGGACAACTCGTACCCGGCCAGGAAATGAGGTGCGCGTGGCAATGTATAGGTTGTTGTTATTAGGCTATTTGTGTCAATGACTGCGTTTCGGTGAGTTCGGTTCGCTCGTAGCAAGCTATGTATTAATGTGTCCGGTTCATGTCAGTAGTGGATGCTGTTTTGCCCTCGAACGCGTAATGATAGTGTCCGAAGGCTATTATCGAGATATATATTGAAAAAATTGTTCTGTGGCTGCGTATCCTGAATTTTTATGCTTCTGTTGGGATGTGCGCTGCCAAAACTTCATGGATTCCTTCACGGAAATTATTGCCAAATTTGCTGAAATTTCATCGAAAAAGTGAGAAAATTAACTGACATTCAAATTCAAATATTTTTTTGAAGGGAGAAATTCAAATTCAAATATCATGTTCACATCTTAAAAATTAGAAAATTAACTGAAATTCATTGGATATAACTGAGTATGTCATGGATACGTCGTGCTAGACATGGCATTGGCTGGGCCCGGCCCGAACCTGCTAGTGTTTGCCCAATTTGCGATTGTTAATGGACAGGGACTGAACAACGAGATGCAGACCTGCAAAAGTTATTTTCTGAGCTTGGCTAGATTTATTGGTATTTACTTGAATTATTTTTCGAATTTCTAAATATATGCCAGCAGATTTCTTGTGCTGTTTTCTTCCACTTTTGTATGGTCCCGATCTTTATTAAGACTAGCAAATATGCCCGAAATATTACTAGAGAAAAAAAAGATATTACAGAATAATAAGAAATATGGATGAGAATGTTACATGTCTATTTATATTTTATTTTTTTCTATAAAATTTAAAATCTATAAATTAATTTGTGATTTCTATGACATTTATTATACAAGTTAATATTGGTAATATATGACAATTCACATCGAAATCGAATGTAGATACAATCTTAATAAAAAGAATTCTTTCATTATAAGGCAAACAAATATTTAGTTGTAAATGTATTATAACCTTTTCCTGTTATCCATTTGTTGGCATAGTTAATTAGTGAATTTCATAACTTTTTTCTAGGACCTATAAAAATACGCAGTTCTAGTATTTAAAATCTATAATTTAATTTGTGATTTCCATGATATTTATTATATAAGTTAATATTGGTAATATATGACAATCCACATCGAATGTAGATACAATCTTAATAAAAAGAATCCTTCCATTATAAGGCAAACAAATATTTAGTTGTAAATGTACGGTAACCTTTTCATGTTATCCATTTGTTGGCATAGTTAATTAGTGAATTTCATAACTTTTTCTAGGACCTATAAAAATATGCAGTTCTAGTCTCTAATTAAAGTTGGTAAAATGCTAGTTGGGGTCATATCAAACATTGGCCTATCCATTGGCCGAATGTGACGAAGTTTTATATCATTTCTTCACATGGTAGCCCTTATCGAGTCGTGCTAGTGCCTAATACAGAATTCCATTTAGCAAAGAATTGTGTCAAACATGTTATGAAGCCGCTATAAAGAAGCGGTATTAAACAAGGCCTAAAAATAAAATTTTATTGCTATCAACTACCTCAACAATTTAATGTGCGGATATTTATTTATTAGGGGCTGGATTAGAAAGATCGAGCGTCCAAAGATCCATAATATTGTATTTATTATTATGTTTGTTGATGTATGGAAAAGAAAAACAGCCAGATTATTAGAAAGGAAAGATAAAAAAACTATTATAATGGGCAATGAAAAGAAAATTGAACAAAAAATAATGGACAGTGGAAAAGCTAAAAACTGAAGAAAAAAAACTCCACCCGTGATGGTCCAGGACCATGCACGTACCGGATTTAAAACAATGGTCGACGTACCCGAAGTCCACCTCAAAGAAACCGTTGCAGCGGCCGTTCTGGTTCTGCTGATGATCTGACACCGACGAGCACGACAAGATGTTGCTGGCGCCACCGACGCCGTTGCCGCTGTGCTGCTGCTGCTGCTGGGTCGTCTGCATCACAAGCGAGGTGATGAAGTGGCGGTGCTCGTCGTCGTCGTCCTGCCGGCCTTGTTGGACCCGCTGCAGCATCAGCATGGAGTCCCGGCTGCCGTCCTTGTCGAGCAGCGCCGGCGGCGGCGCGGCCAGAGACAGGGCCGTCGGAGTGTGTGGGCTTTTACAAAAATCCAGTTTAATTACAGCTCCGTATATAGAATGCACAAATAAAGGATGTGGTCTAGTGGTGTGCTGTCGCCCCTCTATTGTTGGAGACCCAGGTTCGAATTCTTGGCAGGATGTATTTTTTGGCCTTTTTCCGGATTTCAGGCGTTGGATTTTCGAAGGATGTGGCCTTTTTCTGGATTTCTGAAGGCCTTTTTCCGGACGTACATTGAATGGACTTTTTCCGGATTTCCGAAGGCCTTTTCTGGACGTACGTTGAATGGACGGACGAAAAATCAGGGGGAGAAACGCTTCCCTCTTAAACATTAGGTATAGATTCGTGTTTTTTTTGTACGGGCTTGCCAATATAACGATGGGCCTATGGCTTCTGTTCTTCTGCGCTACTTAGGTTGTCCTGCTATCGTTTCGTATGAAACACATGAAGTCTCTGTGGTTCAGTTCGAATTTCCTATTGTCGACGGCTGCTGCAGCATTGCCGGTGGCAACAGAGGTGTCGGCGCCGAGGGAGCTGACTACGGTGGCGGAGCTGTGTGCGACTGTGTTTGCTGCGGACCTGTCGGCGCCGGCGGAGTTGTCAACAACGGCAGAGCTATCTGTGGTATTGGCTGCGGCTGCTGCTGCAGTGATTGAGGCGTTGCATCAGGTGATGGTGATCGATTAGTTATGCAAGCTTGTGCGTGAGAATTCATACAACAAGTGCACTAGTGCATGTTTTGCATGATGCCTGCTGAGTGAGAAACTGAGAGTATAATTCAGTGTTATTCAGATTTTCTTAAATGCTGGACCGAAAGCCAGTGAGATGAAGAAAGAGAACATTGGTGAGTGTTCCAATATAAGAATTAATGATAATACCAAGTATGGTGCATCAATGGGAAAAGGTTTGTGTGTGTGTGTGTGTGTGTGTGTGTGTTTCTTTCCACTCCCTATTTTTCTTCAAATGTATCTCACTGTATAGCTTTTGCACATAGTTCCAGGGAACAAGGACTGCAACTAGTATTGTTCGCAGTAATTTAACAGACGTACTACTGAAGAATCACTCTAAACCAATAAGTGCAAAAAGAAGCGTAGTAAATCATGAGTTTATAGGAGATCCAGAGAATGCTTACACTGTTGATATCAATCAGAAGGACTACAAGAAAAATCATATCAAACATGGCAATGATTTCAAGTGCAAAATATGTTAGTTTGTTTCGTTTGGCTAGATATGTGATATATCTGTTTTGTTTGTTATTCCAGATTTTTATTTTCTATATTGTAAGCTGTTCATATTGGCTAGATACGTGTTGTACATGTGCTGTCATTTTTTGTTTTTTTTTCAGATTTTGATTTTCTGTTGTAAACTGTTACTATTTGGATATGTGTGCTGTACATGTGCTGTCAAAATTTTCTTTTGTCATTCGAGATGTTGATTTTCTTAAAGTGGAAGATAACACACGTTAAAAACTTCCAAAAGCTGTTATGTAAGGTATATGTGTGGTATTTTCGTTTTATATTTTTTCTGTCACAAGTTATGTGGTAACTTTTGGTTTATGAAAAGTGTAAGACACCAAACAGAAAAAAATCTTCTAGGAGATATGTAGTCAGTCCCGACATGGCCCATCATAGGATGTTTATAGACACGATTTTCTAGCTTGGAAATGCCAGGCCTTTTTCGCCTGGCTTGAGAAATGTTGATGTCTACTTTGTGCCATTAGCACATTATTAGTCCATCAACCCGTGCTTCATACAAAGCTAAAATTTTGAGAGATATACCGTTTAATATATCTAACAGTAAATAATTTTTATACTAAATTATATATTTTTCTTTATATTTATTTTCTACAAAATAGATGTAATAGATACTTCATAGTTTATACCAATTATCATAAACTTATTAATTACCTTTTTGTAAGACATTAATTTATATGTTTTTCATCTATTTGTATTTTTTACTTTCTATTAGATTGAAATTTTGCAATTAACTATGACGGTCTTTGCCTCATTACATATCTTATGAAGTCTTGAATCTAAATATGATTTTTTTAAAATTTTGTCTTATTAACTGTTATATTTTTTTACCATCAAGTTAAAACTCTTATATTTAATGCATATTTTATTAACTCTCTTGTTTGAACTTTTTAAAATAAGTACTTTAGGTTATAGAGCTTGTTTACTAAATAAAGCAATCATTTGAATCTTGCATCATGACACTTGAGGTAAGTGATAGAGCTTAAATCTCTTACGTGTGTAGTTGTGCTAATCTCAAAAGAATTTTAATAGTTAAGTCATATAACATAAGTTAAAATAATTTTAAGCTAAAATAATTTTAAAAGGTTAGAGAAACATGTATACCTAGTAGTGGTATCTCCCATACTTTTAAGATAATTAAATTTTTTTGTTAAAAAATTGTATGTGCAGTCTGGTTATACTATAAATATAAAGGCATCAAATATTTAGTTAAAATATATCAATATATCTAAAGAAGCAACCTAAATAAATTATATTTTATGATTACTAATATAATTTTAAATAATTTGTTAGTATCATTAGTGTATATATGAGTTTTTAAGGAAATATTTTTTTTTGCTAAAACATAACACATATATTTATCACTGATGCATGCTGGCACATCATATATGCTTACTTCAATCAAATATTAATATTAATAAGATATACATGCCCTATGATTATTTAAAAAAAAATTTAAATATAAGTTGTTGACAATTTTTAGATGTAGATTTGTAAGGATATTTAAACTTTTAAATAATAAGATAAAAATTGGGTTATTAGATTATCTATTATAATAAGAGTATATCAGTAATTAAATATAAATTTTTACCTTAGGTTATTTTATTACACAATAGCGGAGTTAGGTAATTATTTAGGAATTAGAATAGATCTAATAGCTATTGTTATTAAACGTGTTTTTGAAGGAAATTATTAATGGTGATTAGGTTAAATAGAATTGATGATTAAGTATTTTAAATTTTTGTGAGAACTTTTAGGTTCTATATTTTTTTTTTTATCGTATCTCGCGAGGACTAATGTAGAGGCACCATTAGGGACATCTAATTAGACTTTCTAGTATTTTTTAACTCGATATGTTTTTAGATGAAAATCAAATATTAACATATATAAACCCTAGTTGCATCCCATTATGTGACTTCATTAATTATAGTCTCTATTATTTTTTATATTTTATTCAAAATTTATTTTTTTAACTAAAAAGAGTTTAGGTCTTAGTAGTATTGGTTCAGATCTCATTCAAGTTGAAGCTTAGATAACAAACTATAAAATTAATTATCATATAATATTAACATAGTTTAAAGTGAATTATCAATGTCATATTATTACTATATAGTTTGTAAATTAAATATTTTTAATTTTCATAAGAAATTAAAAATATTTATCCTATCATATATACCTATTTACTCAGTATAAATCTAGGGGTTATTTTGGTTTATTTATCATAATAGCAAAGTGGATAATTTAGATATAAATCTAGGGGTTATTTTAATTTACTTTTTATAATGATAGACGTGCGTGGGAATTTTGTATATATATTTAGGGGTTACCTTGAATTATTCTTTATAATGGCAGTGGTGGGTAATTTAAATATAAAATTAGGGGTTACTTTATGTTTTTTTTATAATGGCAGGTGGGTAATTTTTTTTAAATTGCAACAGATCCGATGGCTATTATCAACTATGATGATTAGTGTCTACCAAATTAAAGGCCGATGTTTCTAATTATTGTGGGAATTTCTAGGATTTATTTTTTTTTCTTAGCGATCCGTGAGAATCAATATGGTGCCTCCATTGGAGCCTCTAATTAGTAATAGTAAGATAAGATCTATATAAATAGACTTCATATTAAATGCTGGACACTAAAACTAAAAGCTCGTTATAGCACCTTAAAACTTTAGCAAAATTGACTGAAATTTATTGAAAACAATTAAAAGCGACATGAAGCTGCTTGCTCATGGCCAATTTGCGTTGCAAGATCAACATAGACGCAAACTCTTCAAAAGCTAAAATCACTAGTACTGAATATAATTGGTTTTGAACGTAAACCACACTTGCATGGAGGATTCGAGCAAAGATAGCCCGCTGATCAATAACCTTTTTGATATTTTTACACTCCTTTTTTTTCCCTCTCTGCGTTGGCAATGAGTGACCATAAGTGAGACTAACTTTTGGCACCCATTTCTGTATTCATCTACAATAGCAATAGCATGTCCCTAATTTCCTCGTGGACCCTGGTACAACAGTAGCTACTGTCTAGCTAGCTTACACGTGTCCCACGAATGAAGCGAGACAAAACCTGATCAATTCTTCACCACTACTACCACGAGCTTCGGAGATCCGTCGTCCTCTGATCGCCGTCAAATTATCGCTCCTGCATGATCTTGTTGTTTCAGATGCATTTCCTTGTCGATCTTCTGAACCAGGAATGACACTACGATTCTCCCATACTATGAGAAGGATCGTCCCTACATGACAAAAATAATCGACAAAAAGTTAATGGAGCTGTGACAAATGAATCTTTTACTCGATCCACAAAATGCAACACAAATAATTCCCCAAAAAAATGCAACAAAAATATGTATATGTACCGGAGGAAGCAGGTGGATCTCTGCACGGCCGCCGAGACGCGGGCGGAGCACGTCGACCTGGGCTCGCAGATGGACGACGTAGTCCATGGTTTCGCGGAGCAGCGCGGCCTCATCGTCCATGGCGGCGGCGTTCCCTCCGGGTATCACCTTCCGGAGCGCCATCGTCCTCCTGCGCACCATCCTCCGCGCGACGTCGCAGCTTGCCGCGGCAAAAGCAGCAGCGGCGTAGGCGCCCCTGATCGTCCTCTTCGCGTCGACGCGCCGGCTCCTGGCTACCACCCTCTTGTAGCACGCGCTCTTTCCTCACCTTGATGCACGCCCCGCCGGGCTGTGGCCGCCGCTGGACGACGTGGCGGCGGCGGCAGCAGCCAAGATGGCCTTTGGGCCACCTCGAGCGGCCGCCGGCGCCGCGCGCCGCCGCCATGGCGACGTCCGCGGAGCGCTTGACGGCGCGCTTCCGGTCCTGGAGGCTCATGGCGTCGAAGGGGCACGCTGCCGCCTCCGCGTCCGCGCGCGCTCGGAGGCCCAGGAGCAGGTTCCTTAGCAGGTCTCGCTTGAAGGCCACCATGCTGCTGGCGCCGCCGCAGCCTTTGCTTGCTGTGCTGCTAGCGGCGGCGGCGGCGGCGGCGGCGTTAGGGCCTCGCATGTTGTTGTTTCTTGTCGTATTTGCCGGAGCTGACGAGGAGGGCCGGAGTTAATGATGCTGTGATTCAAGTACAAAAATGTTGCTTGATGAATGCTGATATATAGACTGCTGCTTGAATTGAAGGGGGCTCTCATGGCTGTTTATATCGCGTGTACATGGCTTTGCCGGGCCGGCATGTCGTGTGTGGCACAAACATGGCATGTGGCTGAGACGTACGGCAGATGCATGCATGTGTGTGATATAATCTGCCATGGACGACGCGTGGTTACGATAAACCTCTGTAATAATCGAACGGAACGTGCTCGACTCTCTTGTCGACTCAGTTGTTTAATGGGTACTGTCGGAAGAATCGGATTTTTAGATGCATGCATGTGTGTATAAAGACATGGAATTAAACCACAAGTGCGATGCGATGCGATGCAATATAATGTGCCACGTTGTGAAAGAGTTGGCGTAAACTATAACCACGCACCAGCTGCCAACCAAATCCAAAGTATAGTGATAGGTAACATGCACGCACAATCGGGTCTTGGTAGCACTGGCAGTTAGCGATACATCCTGCATGGATGCAATATTGTCATGTAATGGAAAGCACAAGAAGCCCCCCTGTCAGTGCATGTGCCGAAATCGATCGAGAGCTAGGAAAGGCAAGTTTGCATCGCTGCTAGCTCGCTCCGTGCATGTGTGCGTCATGGTCACCCTGGAGGAGAAACTGCACATGGCTGCACATGTCGCGTCAGCGCGCGCTGGCCATTTGGCACTTGGCAGCGCTCGATCTGCGCGCGGCCCTGATGGGGGCCGTGTTGACGTGCATGTGGTGGCCTGGTGCTGGTGGGCATCCGGCCGGCCATAGAGATCATATTCCTAGCTCATCTACCTCGGCGCACCATCATATATTATCGCCGTCATCATCTCTAATCGCTTCTCTTTCGTCTGCATGCAATCGAGCAGAGCACGATGGTAGGCTCTCTCTACTCGACGCATGCATATGGAAAACATGACCGACTTGATGAGCATATGGTAGTAACGTGTGGTAGGCGTGTAGACAGTCAGGCATGCATATGGAGGACAGGACAGGGATGCATGGGAATAGTTAGCTCTAATTTTTCCTGCCCGGAGGCTCTGGGACACGGGAATTTCCTGGAAACAAGGGGCGCCATATATACGGCGGCCGCCGGCCCGGCCGGCCGGCCGGCCCGGCCGGCAGCGGCAACTCGTCGATCGCTTGCTTTTTCTTGAACCGCGGCGTGCCCCGAGAAAGGCAGGCAGATCGCTTGTTGGCTCACATGGCGATCACATGGACACGTATATGTTTTCCTTCGCGCACTGAGGATGAACATGAACTTGGTGGGAGCACAAATAAGCACGCCTTTCGTGCATCAGATCGACCGACGGTAGGAGTAGGACACGCTTGGGAGTTGAGAGTTACACGGCGCGCCGCCGTTTTAGGCGAGGGGACCCTGCATGCAGTCGATCCAAAGCAAGGCGGCATTGCCTTTATTTATTTGCCTCTGCCTACCAAAATGCATGTCTTCTTGAATTACTGGAGGAGTACCATACAGTATCTCTCTCTAGTGTACGTTTTTAGAGCACGTGGTCATCTCTTAGTTTATTGGTACTACTAGGTAGTAGTAGTAGCTTATAATACTCCTCCTACGTACAGTAAATCACTTTGGAAATGAGAAAAGAACATAACCGACGCCAAACTTACATTGCACACCACCACTACGCACGAGAGGCTTGCAGCCTGTAGGCTGCAGCTTTTACAGTGTGCTGTTTGTGTGATACTCCCTCCGTCTCATAATAACCTGCTTTCTTTGATTTTTAAAGACTACGTTTCACCATTCATTTTATTTAAAAGTTTTATATAAATTATAAAATGAACAAATTATTATCAAAATATCTCTAATGATAAAATAAATTATAACAAAATACATGATATTTATATAAATTTTTAAATAAGATAAATAATCAAATGCAGTTTTTAAAAATAAAAAAGGTTATCCTAAGATGGAGGGAGTAGTTAATATAATATACTAATTTGTAGAAACGACGCAGCGGCTTGTTTCCTACCATGGAACTAGAGTACAGAAACCCCTAATTAATCAGCTCATCAGCGCCGAACGATGACAAGCAGATTGAATTCGTCCCCTTAATTATGAAAGTTGAAACATGCGGGGCGTGTCACGTACGTACGGTCGTTTCTCTAATTTAAAACTTGTGGATGCATGCATATGCACGCTGTTGGACCTCTCTTTCCACATGGTGGATCGGATCAGCAAGAGGAAGAACAGAACTGTATAACAAGCTTATTACTAGCACAGAGAAAAATTTACACCGGTGATTCCGAATCTAACCTAGAAATTAACTTATTTGTATTGATGTTTTTCGGAACCGCCAGTATTAGAGACGGCAATTTCCGCACGCTTCGCGGCCACCAGCCTTCGAACCCCGCGACCTGCCCCCCATATGATCTCTCCCCTACTATTGCACCACACACTCACATGTATCTATAATCCTTTTTCTTTCCATACATATTATCTAAAACCGAATATATATTGAGTGTTTGAGGCCCTAAACGAATTTAAATGAGTTTCGTAACTTTTCAAAATCTACAACTTTTATTTTGAGAGTTTCTCCATCCAAAATCATTTGCAAAATTTGAATTTCAAATTTGACAAATTCAGATGTAATTTTCCATGAAAAGATGATTTCAAATTAAAAGGTTGTCAACTATTTCATAACTTTTCGAGATCTATAACTTTTATTTTAAAACTTTCTCCGTTCAAGAAAGTTTGAAAAACTAAAAAAAAAATAATTTCAAACCATTTCTAGTGACGGATTTTTTAAAAAATTTTATCCAAGATCAAGAATCACACAGTATGGCTGGCAACCACTATAAATCTTTCACCACCTCGGAATTTCACGTCGTCAACTACATACACAACATAATCACGGTGAATGCAAAACAATTAATAACGGTCATATATATAGAGATGAGCAACAAAGACGACTGAAGCAACCAAAGCTATCTATCGATGGGTAGAAGCTGCCGAGCAGTTGAACAGGTCGCAGTTGGCGTTCATGTAATGTAATCACGCTCGGCGTGACGTTAATTTCTGTCTCAGTAGAACTAATCAAACCAAGTGAGCTATTCGTAGTCGTAGCTGGCGTTCAAAGCTCATCAACATGTGCAGTCGTCGTTGCAGTCAAAACAGTTCGGCTTTGGCGCGACGTAAAGGAGGACCTGGCGCGCTTCGCTTCCCGCTCGCCGTGCCGTCCACTTCCTCTCTCTACCACTCAGCACGAACTCACTGCACCGTGTCAAGAAGGCCATGGCGAGCGCCGCCGTCGTTCCAGGCCCATGCTCGTCGTCCGTCAAGAACACCATGGGCCACGAAACGAAGCGCTCCACGGTCACCGTCGCGCTGCTGGTCCTGGCGTGCTGCCACGCGGCTCCCGCGGTCTCCAATCTCTCCGTGCCGCACGACCACGACGACGACCCGGCAGCAGCAGCAGCGCGCGGCGTCGAGCCGGTGGGCTACCTGGCGTCCATGACCTCCACGGTTGCCTCGGCGTACGTGGCCTCGGCCTTGTGCGGCGGCGATGGGCACGGGCGGGGTCGTCGGCGGCGGCCGCGCCTCGAGGACCTCCTCGCGGATGCGCGGCGCACGTGGGCGCGCCCCGCGGCTACGGCGCTGTACATCGAGCTCCTCACGACGGCCATGGCGTCGCTCCTGCTCACGCTCCGGGCGTTCCTAGGCGCGGCCACCGGCGCGGCCGTCGGGCTCCTGACGGCGTCCGGGTCGGTGGCGCTCGTGGGGTGGCTGGCGCCGGTGCTGTTCGCGCACTCGGACATCGCCTGCAGGATGAGCCTCATCGTCGCCGCCGTGGAGGAGGAGGAGGAGGGGTACGCGGGCCGCGCGGCGGTGCACAGGGCCGAGGCGCTCGTCGCTGGGCGCAGGGCGCGCGGCGTCGCCGTTGGGTTGGTGGCCGCCGCTATCGAACAGGTGCCGGCGTGGCTCTGCGGCGACGGCGGCGCGCCGGCGCTGGTGCTCGGGCCGGCGGTTCTTGCGGCCAAGATCGCCGCGTGCTGCGCCTGCGCGGCGTTCTACTACGATTGCAGGAGGCGCCATGACAGGATCGGTGGTGGTGGTAGTAGTAGTAGAATGAAGCTTGAAGGGACGTCGAAATGTTGTGAGATGGATGCTTGGGACATGGCGGATGAATGTGAGGGCGAAGAATTTTGGAGCGCCTTTGAGTGCTTCAGACTCACGTAGGCACTAGGCATGCCGCAGGCTGATCGGAGAGAAATTTGCAAGTGTTGTTTTGTTCGAGATAGATAAAACTGACAGAACAGAATAGTCATCACGAGAACAAACTACTAGTATGCAGGTTCTTCTGCCGTGCATCAGAGGTAACGACGGCGGATTGTAATGGGCTGCGGTTCAAACTGTTGTGGCCCATCGACTACTGCGGAAGATTTGAGGTTCTTCATTCCAAAGCCTTTCTTTTTTTTGGTAAAGGATATGTCTATTTGGAACTTGAGTGATCTGACCCATTTGATCACTCGAGTAATTTGATGGAACAAATCACACAAATGAGACCAAAAACAAAAAAACAAAACAAAACAAAAAACGCGGCGCTTGCTAACGCTACGGGTACTATTAAATCCAAAGTCATTTCTATTAAATTTGAAGTACTCCTCCATTAAGGTTCAATTAAAAACATACTTTTATGGCTCCAAAAACAAATGAAGCAATGCACCTTCAAAAATCATAGGCGTACTTTTGTTGCAAATGCTAGAATTCGATCTCATCTTATAAAAATTCATGCAAATAAGATTTCAAAAGGTAAATATGTATGTACAGCAACTCAATGTACCGAGAACAATTTTAAACATGACACCAGAACATAAAGGTTCTGCAGGTACACTCTTTATATTCATCCTTAAACATAGAATCTAGATCTTGCCTCTCAATCTCAGGTGTAAAACAAATGAACCAGACATGATCTCACAATGCCAACTACAGACCACATGATCAGAGGGAAGTCATGATCATCATCATATTCTAGCCCATATTTCCAAGAAGTCGCTCCACTGCAGCATGAACATTTCTAGTGGTAGCGGGGAAGGCTCGTATGTTCTCTTGTGTGTCAAAGAAACCCATTTCTTGGAGCTTCGTTAATTGTGTTGCATTATTTCTCCATTAACACAACAGACTATGTAATAACCATTAGGAGCATTTGGAAAATCTGCAATTGGAGCCGTGCTTGTACTACAACATTTCCATGGCCATCAATCACAGGAACACTACTGGCCAAGCAAAGACTGAAAGACCAAATAAAAAAAATAGAAATTAGCAACACGTGGTAAAAACATGTTTTAATTGAAATGGCCTTGTTGGTTGCCTCTCAATGATTAAATGCAATAGTAGTTGTTTGGAATGCACTCAAAAACTGGTGATAAATTAAAAATTTATGATCAGCCTAAGCCTACAACACAGAATGATAGAGCAGTACTTGCACTGGCATCGGGAGTGTGTATCTTTGAGCAATTGCCATTTCAGATTTGTGATTAAGAATATAATATTCAGTCAGTGTACTTTATACATTATCTCTACTATAATTTCATTTAATCAGATTGAGGAACTCGAGTAACTGAATTACCAGGAACATGAATTTCTTCTTGGACCAAAGAAGTAGCTCGACAGCATTAGCAGCTCACTTGCGAGTACGAGAGAGGCCAGCTGCGTGAATCTCACCATCTGTGCCCTTTACCTTTGGCAGAAGTAAATACAAAAAATCAACATAATGCAAGGTACCATGGACGCAAGCAGGATAGCATGACAAATGCAGTTCATAAGACTAATAGCACAGGGAATCAGATCCAACTGTAAGAACAAAGGCAAATGGGTAAACTTACTTCCTCATGAACTGGAGCCAAGCAACCATAGTCTGAAACTTTCTGAACAAATGATGGACCAAATCATCAACATCAGATCCTGATTCAGCATTTGATGTATCACTTAACATGCCCTGCCACTGAGAGGGAAATATAATAGCAGTTCAGAACAAGAATTCAGAAAAGCGATCAACTCCTGACCGTGCATCTGACGTGCCCTCTTGAGCCGATCTTCACCACTGGCTTCCTCCATCGGCCGCAGGCAACGTACAGCTGCAGCAAATACGCAAACACCTACGCTGCACGAAAATCCTGATTAGCGCAAGATCGAGTAACGCTACAGCCTGTACCACAGATCCAATCCTGTATTGTAGTACGCTCGATCGAACTTCAACCCAGGCGAGAGCGAGGTCGAACCAGGTGGCGTAGAACTCGACGAGGGCGCCGCAGTCCTGTCCGACCTCCTTCTCGAACGTGGATTTAGCAAGGGCCACGACGTCGTCGCCATCCGCGAGCGCCCGTCGCCAACACCCACACACGTAAGGCCGTCAGAATGGGAAGGGCGCCGCAGCCGACGTCGGGAGGGGATGGGGAAGGGCGCCGCCACGGTCGAGGATGATGCCACCATGATCACGGGGAGCAGGGTCATCGTCGGTCGAGGAGAGAGCAGGGCAGGGCAACCGTGAGATATTTAACTTTTTGTCATCCTTATGGATGACACTTATTGGTTTGCCAGTTTTGTGTGTGCTCCTATAAAATTGCCATCACAAACAAACAGTAAATCTTCTACGTTTTTACAACTTTTATTTTTTTTGAAGGAAGTTTTTGCCACTTTCGTTGGCGTGGCAGTGAACTTTGACGTCTCCGTCTAACCGGCCCAACGGCGATAGCAGCTCCCCGTCAGGCCCCCTTTGTGCTGGCCACTGCTAGCGAGGCCTAGCTGTCAGTATCTTCTTCTGCCCTCGGCCTCCACGTTCTCCTCCACGATTGGCCGGAGTTCGACGGCGACTTCCTCCTCCACTCCGCTCTCCTTCCTTCCCTTCGCTCCGCGCACGTGTCCCTTGCTGACCTGCCCACGCGGCGACGCTCGTCGGCACCGTCGAGGCCCAGCAGCGGCGCTACCTAACAAGAGGCCTCCGTCCGAACGAAGCCCCCCTCCCCCGCCTCGGGCGCCACATAGTGGGGCGTCCCCCACCCACGTAGCCCCTGCTAATGGATTGGGCCGAAACGGATTAAGCGGTTTGGATTATACTTCAACCGGGCTTTGGGCTGTGGACCATGGATTTTACTTGTATTTGGGCTGGATTGGCTTGGTGTCAAAGAGAGAATGGATTGGGCTGGTTTAGTTGCAACCCATATACACTAACGAGTTCTGAATGGTTGCATCCACATTCCACACCATGAGTCACGAGCGTCGTAGCGGCGGGGCGGCCGCATCGGCGTCGGCGCCGCTGCATCCGCCATCGCCGCCACCGCCGCCGCTCCTCCATATCGCAAGATCACGGGCCGGGCGCTGTTCTCCAAGATGTATGTTTCTCTCCGCCTCTTTCTCCCTCTTCCTCTTCTATTTTTCTGAATCTTGCTTGAAAAGAAACGGAATAATGGATCCCGTGTTCCATCCCCGACCCCCCACAGGTGCCTCACTGAAACGACCTGATTTTCCACGAAGGGAAAATCCACACAGTCGAAGTGTAATACGACCATTTAAATCATATTACCCATATTCCAGTCGATAATCAAATCCATACAACGATAAATAGAGTGCAAATAGAAGGTTTACGATAACTTATTACAACGCCAACAAAGCGCGAATCACAAAGTAGCATCAATGGAACAGGCTTTTGAGGGTGCGGAAGCAACTTCTATCCAACGACTTGAGCGTAGCGACGAAACCCCTAACCATCGAATCCTTCGGAGTTGTATGCCTCATCGTAACCTGCGTGCCAAAAGTATCGATGACGATATGTACTGGCCATATTTCCACCCTATGCTTTGCAATGCTTTGTGGAACTGGATGCAATAAGGCTATAACAAGAGAACCTATATTTGGCTGTGGTTTCCTATGCAATATCGGTCATGTATAATATAGTTTAAGTTTAACACCACATCCACACACACCATCCATCCATCCATCCATCCATCCCATACCACCCATCCACCTCATCCACCACATCTCATCTCACTCGTGTCGACAGGCCAACTCCCACTCGGCCTGGCTCAACGGTCCTCGACCGGCTCTATCTCACAACACGGGGGAGAAAAGAAGGACACATCTCCCATCTAGTGAAGCAGGTCCCAGGAAAGGTCCATAGCCGACAAGTCGGCATATGTATCGATCGATCAACCATGACACTCTGCAGAGGTTTACATACCCACAAGATTAGCCATCCTCGGATTAATTACTTCCTAGGCAGATTCCGGTTGCTTGCTTGACTAGAATGATACCATCCTGCCACTCAGCCCTGGGAAAACTCCGGATAACATCTCGGGCATTGCTGAGACTGGGAAGGCGTAGTACCGGGCCCTCCAAGTGGTACTAGCTTCTAGGACGGTAAGGGCAACTCTCATCCTACTGCCCACCCTATCACCTCACAACCTAACAGTAATGGCATCACTCTACCAAGTAGTCCAACCGTCCCTCCCATTACAGGAGAACATGTAGGATGTAAGGATTCCCGGTGAGTCTGAGTACTAGTAAGTCCTTAGGATTGACCAAGCTGGACATCTTCATCAGGTTTACCATTTTACGTGCCACCACAGCACCCCTGTCCTGGGCTCCACCTCTCAATAGGCTCACACCCAGGATCCCACCTCACACATCACATCACATATACCCGCCACGGTATTCATGTCATAGGATGCCCAGTCACATCACACGGCAAGACTCGCCTCAAGCTCGTCACATATTCCAGCCTCGGTCGACACAACCCTCACCCTCCACTCACCCAAGACACACACAAACACACTCACCATCCATCAGGTTTAGGTTGGCACCACGTGCCTTAGTCATATATATATATATATATATATATATATATATATAACTTTCCACCACACATCACATCAAGATATAAAGTGTAGTAGAGATCAAGTAGTAATCATGACAGCAAGCGCGTGTGTCTAGTCTAACAGCGGGTGAGCAGGGGAAAGGTTGCGTCAAGATAATGGCAATCAAGAAGTACTACCATGCAACCCTAATCAGGTGATAGCAACAGTAAATAAAGCACTAGCAGTACTACTTATTTGCAATGCGTAATAGGATCTACGAGAATTGGGTGGAATGTGGCACCTTCAGAATGGTCGTCTCCCAATTTCTCGTTGTAGTCACGGTCGTACTCGGCACGTTCCTCCTCTGACTCTGAAACGACACAAATATAGTCGCGTTAGCGACTCCTATAGAGAGCACAAGAAACAAATGAACTGTGAAAAGATCCAAATGCACTCAAACATGGCTCCAATGCGTAGAGCTCGATTTTAGACGAATTTAGAAATTTGGTTCACCAAATTTGGAGTTCGTATGAATTAGTTATGATTTTCTGAAGTTTAAACAATATTCTGAAAAAGAAAAAGGGCCATTTTTCTCTGGTGCTGACACGTGTCACTTTCTGGTTGGTCCACTTGGTAGGGCTGACGTCAGCGTGACGTAATGATGGCGTCAGCAGAGGGCTGCTCGTGGGCCTGGATGGGCCTGGCGGGCCGTGCTTGGGCCGGGCCGGCCCGCCACGTGTCGGCACAAGAACGTGCCACGTCGGCACATTGATTCTGGGCTGGGCTGTGGTCCACAAAGGGCTGGTGCACGGTGGACCTCCAGCTGTTGGTCTATGGACCGTGGAGACGGTCCGCGATGGACCGTGTCCATCCTTCTCTCATTTGCAGACGGCTCACGTGGTCCAAGCCCACGGTGCCATCTTTCTTCTCTTCTCCTCCTCCTCTGCTTCACCGTGACGCCGCCTCTACCGGGGCGTGCTTGCGCCGGGCGGTGCTCCCGGCGGTCTCCGACTCCGCTATCTGATTCGGCCCACTTGGTCACGGTGAATCCTACGGGTCCACAAAGGGGTGCTAGGTGCGGCGCTACTCTCCTTCACCCCTCTTCCTTGTCTTGCCGCGGCATGGCTCACCCCGGCCGGCGAGACGGCGCTCCGTGGTTCTCGCCTTCAACGACGAGCGCATCTGTCCATCCTTCGACTCCGGAGGACCCACTTGGGCGGCAGGGCCCGGGCTGGCCACGGCGGCGTTAGTACCGCTAGCCCGGCCGGCGCCGACGGTGACGCGGTCCTGGTGTCCCGGGTTCGAATTGGCACTACGCCCGGCTAGGCGGTGTCCCTTTGAGCACTGTAGGCAACGGCGACGACCAGAGGGCGGCGTACCAATCGACGGGAAAGACGACGCCGAGGTTCGGGCGGGTTCTCTAAGAAGGGCACGGCGTCGGGCTAAGGGTCGGTCCGGTCCACCGTGTGTCTTTGCCGTCGATTGGTGTCTCTAGGTTGCCATTCGGCCGAACCGCGACGACGTGAACGTGCGATGGCGTCCGCAGCGTGGTCGTTGGCCGCGCGGCGGAGCTCCGGTGGCTAGGTGCTCGCGAGGCCAGGGCGTTGGAGTGGCGCGGGGGCCCCTACCGCGCATGGCCCGGTTCGGGGACTCGTGGCGAAGATCGGTGGTCTGTTGGTGCGGGGTGTGGTGGTCGGTGTGGCTCGGGCGGCGTCGTCACACGCACGACGCGGCGGCGCTCCGCAGAACGCCGACGAGCGCGTGGTTCAAGGTTCCATGGCATCCAGTGGTCCTCTCCTTAGTCCAGCGCGAGCACGGAATGCACAACGACGCCGCGGCTAAGTCTCGGGGTTTTGGGGCTTCCACGGGTCTCGGCGTTCGCCGGAACGGCGATGGTACCGGCGGCAAGACTTCTTGCGCGTGGCCGTGCTCTTGAGCGCAGCCGCGGCGTCATGGCTTCGTCCCGGTGGTTTCGGGCTTCTGCCCGAGTGCGAGCCGCGCCGCGTTCGTGCGCGCCACGATGCGACGGCTAGGTTCCGATATTGGTTTAGGCGAGGGTCTAGCACGCCCCGGCCGGCGCTCGCCGTTGTTCGGGTGAGTCCACAGCGGCGGTCATGGGGGTCATGTCCTTGGAGTGCGCGTGGCTCCGGGTCCGGTTGGCTGGGCTAGGCGGGTGTCGTGGTTGTGCGTGCAATGTGTTTCCAGAGCCGTGATGGCTCATGCCTTAGTATCGCCCGGTGATGGAGCGCCATGGCCAGAGAACGGGCAAGGTTGGACAGGGAGGCGGCGGCGCTCATCTCGGTGGCGGAGAAGAAGGCTAGTGGTGCCGGGTGATTCGTTGCTGTGGCGAGGTGATGCGGTGCCGTTTGAGCCGCAGCTGCCGCTAGAGTCGACGGGCGTCGCCTTCCGCTCCGGCGGCGGCAGCAGCTCCGGCGAGGCTCCGGTGGCTCCTCCTTCCTTCTCCCCCGCTTCTCGTCCCACTCTCTCGGTTTGGCAAGGCGTGGAGGGTGCCACCGATTGGGAAGCCCTAGGGGCTCTGGTTGAGCTTATATAGCCGGGCGGGTCTCCAATGGCGCCGGTGAACGGTGATCTAGCGCATGGGGGCGATCAAGCGGTCAGGAGATGGCGTGGGTGGCTCTGGTCGAGTGCGGCGGGTCCCAATTGTCATCGTGGCGCGCCAATTTGACTTGGCACCCAAGGAATCGAGGAGGGCAGCACGGGCACGGCGGTGACCGGCGTGCAGCGGTTGTGCGATCGTGAGGGGGCACACGCGATTTGCGTGACTTGCGGGCCCACGTGGCAGTGAGGGCAAGGGCAGGGCAGACGCGCGGCGCAGGCGTGGCGGGCGCGCGAGGGCGCGAGGCCGGCTTGTCATCGAGCGGGGAGGGCGTGAGGTTGAAGAAGAACAAGGGCGGGATGTGTGGCTGGCGAGCGGGCCCCGCCTCTGTCGCCTGTGGAAGGGTGGCGGCTTTCCGGGCGCGCCTCGCTTGGGCGCTGGTGGCCGGTTCTTGGGCCGCCCATTCGGGCGCGGGGAGTGGGGGGGGGAGGCGCAATGGCGCCGGCTTGGGCTGGATTGGCTGCTCGGGCCAGTTATCCTTTCTCCTTTTTCCCTTCTTATTTCTCATCTCTTTTCTATTTCATTTGTTTATTAATTAAGCCCCAACCAAGGTTAGTGAAGGTGATTAAGGTTTAGTTGATCAAATGGGGTTCAGCAGGGTTCTTGACACGGTTTAGAGGTGATTCCCATATATCGGGATTGATTATTTATATTAATAATATGCATAGTCATATTAGTTAATTAAATAATGATGGGAGTGTATTTATAGCATATGTTTAACTTAGATTATTATCTTATAATAAAGTTTAGTAGTTTGTGATCACAAAAATCAAATAAGAGCCAAATCACACATGCCTCATAATCTATACTATAAAGGAGTGAAAGAATTAGAAAATACTTCTCACCTAAAAAAGACTTACCCACCTACAATCCCCACCATTGGATTATCATCTAACGCATCTGATTAAGTGTCATGTGGGCCCAGATCTTGACATGACATATGGAACACCTGTTTCCTCAGACAAACTATCGTCTCCGGCCAGAAGTTTTTTCACCAAAAAATTCCTTACCCGCCCGCACGTACCCGCGCATCCACGACTTCGCGCATCCACCCTCACGACAACTCCAACTGCCGCGCGCTTCATCGCTGGTGGCCGCAACAACTGCCTCTCTTCCATGTTGTGTTACCGAAACAGATGATCTTGCGCATGGGAACGCGCCTGCCAGGACGGACACACGGACGCCGGCGCTGTAGGCCTGCAGGAAAGGGTCTACGTCGACGTGCTCAGCCTCGGCAGCAACGGTCCCGCCGCCGCTTACCCGCCCGTCGTCACCACACGCACAGGAATGATCGATCTGCAGAACACGGACGAGGACGCCGGCGGGAAAGGGCTCGTGGACACGGACGTGCTCAGCCTCGGCATCAACCAGCCCTGCCTGGCGGCCCGTCAGTCATCGTACACAGGGGAAGGATCTGCCGTCGTATGTGCATATCTGCTGAATATTAATCGCTGCATACTCAGAAATTCTGTAGTTTCTTACATGGCTTGCATGTCAGATATATATATAGGTATAGGTACGTCCCCTCCCTTGCTGTTACATGCTTGTTCACGTGCTTCTGATTTGTGAATCATGTGCTTCTGAATTCTGGATGATCTTGGTTTCATGAGAGAGTTCATGCTTTAAAATAAGATGCATTTACATGAGATGAAGTGTTTCATCATTCAAATATCTACACATGTGATAATGATATCATGAAATATGTGGACGTGCTCATGAAAATGCCCTACTTGGGAGTTTTGCAATACGTGGCTAGGGTTGGGTTTGCTACATGACACTCAACATTACATGGGATTTTAAAGAAAAATTTTATGGTTGGGATTTTTGTGTTGTGTAATTTTTCGGGTTGTTACACTCACCAAGCACACCTCACGCAGGAGTCAGTACTTGGTGGAGCTGCTGCAGGAGAACTAGAAGCTGGGGACCTTCACGCAGGTTCTAATCTTCAGCAGGCAGCTGAACCAAGGTGAGCAGAAGCCTCTGGGCAAAACTGAACTGTCATGTGCTTGTAGTATTGCTCTCTTTGGTAGCCTTGGCGTTGGGCAATCATGCGGCCATGTGTGTGGCATACTATTATTAGTTGTTAGATTCGTCGTCAAGACCAAAGAATTATTCTAGTACTCTATTGGTGCCTGACATGAACATGACTGCTAGCTAGATATGTGTATATCACCTAATGCAGGTGGAGTATTTGGTAGGGTTGTGTATCACCTAAAGAACAGTTTGTCTTTTATTATTTTTGATGGAATAATATAACTGAAAAGCATCTATAAATAATATAAGCAGCGGTGCACACAATATGGTGAGATCAGTAATGAAAAATGTTTTGGTGTCTGAAATCCTAAAATCAAGAATCAGCTGCAATTTTAGTAGAGCAGCTGAACTGAAATTAGCAAACTTAAATCAAAAAGGCTTTACAAAATTCTCAGGGGATATTTAATTTTGTTGAGTTAAATTTCACCTCAATATGGTGTATGTAATAAGTACAGATATGCATTTCAGGTGAACCCAATCATTGAAGCCAAAATAATCATCTGAAGACAAACAACAGGATAGACAAAATATCTATTTGTATTCTGATAGTCTCTCCTGCAATGAACCTAAACTATCAAGTATATACAGCTGTTCATATTAGGTACAAATGCTTGTATTTTGCGTCAACTTTTTCCTCTAACTTCGATGGACACTACAATGAGAAGCTAAAAATGTTAAGAATCTCTGTCTGCATGGTTCCTGTCAGAATGCCTTCAATTTGGAGTTCAGTGACAAATCTGAACTGCAGGAGTTCAGTGACAATGCAACATGAGTTTAGATCACAAATCTGAACAGCAGTCTGCCTATTTTTTTTTATCTTCTATAATCTATTATCATTATTATTATTGTATTACCTCTGAATTGCAGACTTATTTATTTATTTATTATTGTCAAAAGTGGTGCTAAATGTATACTATTCTGGTGCCTTAACAGAAATTTGGGATTGTTTAACTCAGAGGATATGATTGGGCGCACTCGAGAAGTTAACTCAGAGGATATGGTTGGGCACTCCTCAGAGAGTTCAGGAACTCAAGCCTTGTCCGGTTCATCTCACTCACAACCAAACCGAAGGTTAAAGGTATGGCAGTACTTTGAGACAAATCTGGTGGCAGTAGATGATAACTTAAAGGCTGTATGCAAGTATTGTGGACTTCACTTAAGTACTAAATCTGGTACAAGTAGCCTTAGAACTCATATCTCAGAGTACTGTCCTGCTATTGATGATGCTTCTAGAAATGAATTTATAGCCACCATGAAGAAGCAACCCTCAAAAAACTTCGTGTTTGACCCCCAGCTATCTCGTGATCGTATGATTGAGTATGTAGTGCATGCTGAAATTCCATTTAATAAATTTGAGGACCCGTACTTTGAGCGTTGGATGAAAACTGTGAATCCGAATTACCGTTGTATGGGTCGTCAAACTATTCGCAATGATAGTTTGAAGAAGTATGAGAAAATGAAAAGAGACCTTCTTGTTGAACTAGGTAGCCTAAACTCTCGTGTATGCCTAACGTCTGACTTATGGACATCAATCCAGAACTTAGCATACATGGTTGTAACTATGCATTACATCGATGCTCACTTCAAATTGAAGAAGATTATAAGTTTTAAAGAAGTACAGTACCCACACACTGGAATTGCAATTGAAGAAGCCCTTGTGAGTTGTCTAACAGAATGGGGTATTAGAGAGAAGGTGTTTACCTTGACAGTGGATAATGCGAGTAACAACAATAGAGCATGTGAGGTTTTTGTACAGTATCACAAGCGTGAGTTGATGTTGGAGGGTGCACATTTTCATGTAAGATTGTGTGCACATATCTTGAATATCTTGGTTCAAGATGGCATGGGCATAATTCATGGCGCGATAAAGAAGATTCGTGAGCTCTTAAAACACCTAGATTCCTCACCATCAAGAATCCAGGTCTTCAACCAAATTGCAATTGAGTTGGTCTTCCCCGCAAAACGTGGCATTGCTCGATATTCCGAGTCGGTGGAATTCCACTTTTAAAATGGTTGAGAAGCACTAAAATACAAGGAGGTCCTCAATAGCTATGCATATCAGTATGCTAAAAGTTCTCCAATCGAGGAAGAATGGTTGGAAGCTGAAGCACTATGTGAGTTCCTAAAAGCTTTTGAAGAGGCTACAAATGCGGTATCAGCTGATAGGACGCCAACTGCACAAATGTTCTTGCCTTTAGTTCTTTCTATTCGCCATGCATTAAATAATCCAGCTTGGCAAAGAAGTGAAGTGCTAGAAGAGATAGCTGTTGCCATGAAGATAAAATTTGAGAAGTACTAGGGTCCTGATGTTGATGAGTCTAATCCATTCAGCCTTCGCAAATAGAACTATGATTTTAACCTTGCAATTGCTATTGCCACATTCTTAGATCCAAGAAGGAAAGGTGAATATGTGGAGTTCTTTTATCGCAAGATTTGTCGGAATATTGATTCCGTGCAAACATGCCTTAACTCTGCCCTTGAGTGGATGAGAAAATATTTTTCAGAGTATGAGAAGCGTGTGAGGCAAGATGATTCGTATTACAGGACAAGTTCACCGGTGCCTAGCTGCAGCAACATTGTGGGCTCACCAATTCTTGGGAAAAGAGGACTAGAAGAAGAGTTTGAAACTTTCAAGTCAAGTCGGAGAAGGGAACATGCTCCAAAATCTGAAATTGATACCTATTCGAAGAAGAATATGTGGCGGACAGCAAGAGTTTTGATATTTTGGTCTGGTGGAAGACACATGCTGAAAAATATCCTGTGCTTTCAGCTATGGCACGGGATTTCCTTGCGATTCCTCTTAGCACTGTATCTTTTGAATCTGCCTTTAGTCTTGGAGGTAGGATACTTGGAGAGGCAAGGAGTTCACTAACCCCTGAAATGTTGGAAGCTCTTGTTTGCGGAAAAGATTGATTGTTCTTGGAAAATAATGTGGGTACTGATTACAACACCGTCCATTTTTTGTATTTATTTACAGTATATATAGGTTTTTGCTGCTTTTCCTAAAAGCCTCTTGAATAGGTGGAATCGGCTGAACCAGAAGGATCTTAACCTTGGAAGTGTGGGCAGCAATTCATAGCCAAGAATGGTAAAAAGTTGTCATCTGAAATTTATACATGCCTCTCTGTTTTGATTGCAGTTCTGTAATTATTGTATACTGATTACTACTTACAAATATTATGGTGTAGCTACTAGTGTTGGCTACTTGCTTTTTTTGTTTGCTTCTTCCATCTGAATACTTACTCAGTTCATAATCATGATGTACTTGCTGAGAGATGAAAATGACTTGATTGAGATCATGCTCTGAATTTTTCTTTTTTTCAAATTTATTAGTAGCCATTGAAGGATATTCAGACATGCTTATGAACTATCAACTTTCCAGCACAGCATACAGTACCATGTTTGCTATGCCCGGCATGGTATAAATGGCATTCTTTGTGTTGTAGATGCAATGGTTTTATTTATAGCAATGTTGTTTTCTTGTAGGAAGACTTGTGGATCTACATCGACGACAACGATGTTGATATGGATACTGTTGAGTCAGAACCTCATATGTCTATATTCAGAGTTTTTAGATCAGAGAAGGCTGTTCAGTGTTGCATTGATATAATAAGATTGTTCTTATAGTTCAGAGAACCTGCACATTTCCATTTGAAGCTCGATGATTGCAACCTGTATCTTTCAATCTGTCAGCTTGTTTCTTCCACTAGCAGTGAACCTGCACATTTCCATTTGAACCTGTATCTGTTCAGTGTTGCAAATATTATGTCTATCAGCTTATTTGTGTTCGTTGGGTTGTTTGTGTTCAAAGTGTGCAACAGATACAGTCTAATTATATGTCCATCAGCTTGTTTGTGTTCGTTGGATTGAAATGGTTTCTTAATGGGCTGAAACCACAGTTTGATGTATAGTTACAGCCTGAAATAACGTAACGTGGGGGTGCAATGAGGGCTGGGTTGGATTTTTGTAGACGTGGATAGTGTTGTAAAACATACGGACTTCGGAATATAGAAAGAAGAGGAGAAGGATTCCTAATCCTAGTCCGTTTGTTGTGTGGACGCTTACCAAAACTCTAGGACATATTCGGACTATATATACGTGGGAGATCCTTCATTGTAGATCATCAATATCAAGAAAGTAATAAAGAATAGTCCCACAATTGTTCTCTTGTGTTCTCTACTGTGTTTGTTGCAATTGTGAGCGAGAGCCGATCCGACGTCAACGACGTGTTTTATAATACGTTATCAGCACGACCGCTCTACATCGACGACAACGAAGTTGACGACCAGCCTGCAGCCGTACATCTACATAGAAGCTACCGAGCTTGCACAACTCGTACAACTACTCAGGCAGTACATCGACGTCCACTTCGACGACGCCGGGAACATCGACGTCGTTGACGAACCGATCTGCATCGACTCATCATCACGCCGGCAGGTCACCACGGCCTAGCCGACCTGTCCTACGCGACAGCCTTCGTTCTCTGAAATTAAGAATCGAATCGAAGGTAAAGAAGTTTTCTTTTTAGGTAGATTAGATTGAATACGTTCTCTAATCTACTAGTCGCCGAGAAATTTATGCAATCAAAGAAACTCAAGGCTTGAATGCCAGATCCGGGCACAAAATAGATCGAGAGGAAAAATCATCAACATGAAGATTGGTGACTACATCATAGCTCGAAGCTGATTAATTAGCTTGCAAGCCAATTAATTACACCAGTACTCCTACATCTGGATCAACTAGTAGTAGAAACTCTCATCAGTTTTCAATATTTAAAACGAAGAATCTCTACTAGTTGTTGCTTGCCTGAACGCATAGATCTCAGCACCTGCAGTTGCTGAATCCTGTCGCACGCACAAGCAAATCACTGCCCACCTGCATATGAACTGCCGCGCTTAGCCATCTGCCCGCCCGCATGCGAGCTGATGTGCCGGCACCGCCGTCAGCTCGTCCGCCGCCGCTTGTCCGTATGCAAGTTGCAGCCGCCGCCGCCGCTTAGCTCTGTTGCACAGAGAAAAAGATAGAAGGTAGTAGAAGCCTGGAGGACGGCGATTAGGGTTAAAGGCAATTTTTATACCCGAGCAGTGTTAATGGGCCATTTGGGCCGGTCCAGCTGGTGCGCTTGACTAGTTCGTTTTTGCCTCAGAACAAAATAGTTATTGGTTGCGTTTATGAGTTCTCTGATATGAAAAAAAAACCCCTTCGAGTCTTATATTTTAATTTTTGTTAGCATATTTAATTGGTATATAATTCTGAAAATTATATCAATACTTAATTCCTGAAGATGCTATAATTATACTAAGAATTTTCTTCATCCACACTACTTTTGTATACTATATGTTTACTAGCAGTAAACTTATGTGCATATTATTTTTATCATGTAGACATGTCTGACCTTGTGAAAAGAGAGATCACTGAGCTAGCCCCGAATGGTAGCAACTATCTTGGTCCTTAGATGCTGAGATTGTCTTGGATGGGAAGAATCTTTTGCACGCTATCAAACCCAATGACAAAAATGCAACAAGTGCTGAAAGGGCGCAAGCCCTACACTTTCTCAGACATCACATAAGCTCATCATTGAAGAATGAGTATATGACTGAACGTGATCCTCAAGTCTTGTGGAATGCATTGCATGAACGCTTTGAAAAGATGGAGACTGTACTTCTCCCTCGGGTAAAACGCGAATGGCAGAATCTTCGCTACCAAGACTACAAGACTGTTGAGGAGTACAATGCCAAACTCTATGGGATTGTCACACGCATGAAGCTATGTGGCATTAATCTGACTGAATCGGATCTCATAGAAAAAACCCTGTCAACCTTCCACCCTAAATTCACCTACTTAAGTCGTCAGTATAAGAAAGAAAAGTACAAGAAGTACATTGACCTTAGTAATGCTTTACAAAGAAGACCAAGGTGAAGATGAAGAGTTGATGCAACCATCTAACTCGTCCCCACTGGCGGCTTAAGTAAGCCTTCGGCACATGCTTTGTTTCCTCATCTCAAAAGAATGAAGGAAAAGGAAAGGGGCCACGTAAGGCACCATGGAAAGGAAAGAACCAGAAGTTTCATAGCTTCAAGAAGAAGGAACAGTGGAAATCAAAGAAGATTCCACCGTGGGGAGAATATGGCAAGCAGGACCAAGATTGCTATAAGTGCGGGATGAAAGGCCATTGGTCTAGAATTTGTCGCACTCCTAAGCATATAGTGAAACTCTATCAAGAATTAAAAGCTCACTCAAGAATAATCACCTGAAGCAAAGCATGAAGCTCATTTTGTCTCTACCAAGAAGCTAGAAATTGGTGAATGTTTGTCCAAATCCAAGGACAGGGGAGCAAGAATCTTCTAAACCCGAAGAACATGAAGAGATTAAAGCTCCCGAAAAAAATTGAAGATGTGCTGCAGACATCACATCCAATGATAGCCGGGATGTTATTATGAGAAACCTTGAAGGCATGCGTCTGCAGACATGGAGACCGATGATATTGAGAAAGAAGACGAAGATATGCATGGAGACTCGATTTGAGCTCCTATTTACCTATCTAGCAGCATAGTAATAAATAATATTATACATTAAGTATTTAATTTCTTGCATGAATTTGTGGATTGGAGTCAGCTCACGTAGAGCCTAATGTAATAAGAGTCTTGCAGACTCGCTTCATGTTAAATAAATTCTTAGTTATATTATTGTTCTATTTTAAAGTTTATTTTAGTTGCATGCTAAATAAATTTAATTGCTTTATTATAGAACCTGTGGAGTACAAATGGCTATGGAAGATGAATTGTGTTTAATTGATAGTTGCACAACCGATACTATCCTTAGGGACACACGATATTTTCGGACTATTAGAAAGAATGATGAAAATATTACTACTATCACTTTGGAAGTGATACGCATATAGTTGGCATTGGAAGAGCCACTATAATTCTCCCTAATGGAACGGAACTAGTAATCCAAGAAGCATTACTTTATCCGTAATCAACTAGAACGTTGCTTTCATTCAAGGATATACGTGCAAACAATTTTCATTTAGAAACAAATGATGATGATGGCGAAGAACGCCTAATCATGACTAAGTCAATAGGAGACAACAAGAAGATTGTCGAAATTTTTTTTCCTTCCATGCGCCAAGCATTGTACTACACATACATTAAGCCAACTCAAAAACATGTTATAATGCAAACGATCCTAAGAAATAATGAGTCATACAGAATATGGCACGATCGTTTGGGACATCCTGGTCTAAGTATGATAAAAAGAATTACAAAAAATTCAAATGGTCATAATTTAAAGAAGAATGATTTCCTAATCATGAAGATTTTGTGTGCGTTGCATGCGCCAAAGGGAAATTAATAACTCGACCCTCTATTTTAAAAAGTGAGAGATGAATCACCATCATTCTTGGAAAGAATTCGTGGTGATATTTGTGGTCCGATTAGTCCTCCGTCAGGGGCCATTTCGGTACTTCATGGTGCTAATTGATGCTTCCACGAAGTGGAGTCATGTATGTCTTCTCTCTACTAGAAATCATGCCTTTGCACGATTAATATCCCAAATAATTCAATTACGAGCCAATTTTCCGTTTCTAGAATTAAATCCATTAGAATGGATAATGCTTTGGAGAATTTACCTCGAAGGTATTTAATGATTATTGTATGGCTCGAATTAAAGTTGAGCACTCAGGCCACACGTGCATACGCAAAAACGATCCGGCGAATCATTAATTAAGAGGATCAAGTTAATTGCAAGACCATTAATACGAATAGTCGCCTACCTTCCACTTGTTGGGGGCATGCTTTGTGTTGCATGCAGCAAAGATTAATTCAACTTAGACCATCTGCATATCATGATGTATCACCGATACAATTAGTGCGAAAAAATAAAACCAAATATTTCCCATCTGCGTAAATTTGGATGTGCTTTATACATTCCTATACCACCACCTCGGCGAACAACGATGGGACCTCGGCCAGAAGTCCGGGAATCTACGTGGGATTTGAAAGCCCATCTATAATAAAATATATAGAGCCATTAACGGAGATTTGCATACGGCTCGGTTTGTTGATTGTATTTTTAATGAGGATCATTTCCCGGCATTAGGGGAGGAAAGTACCTCGCTAGGGACGAATGCCGAGAAATAACATGGGAAAGCACTTGGGGTCCTTGGGATGGATCCTCGCACTAAAGAAAATGAACTTGAAGTTCAGAATATAATAGATTTGCAAAGAATTGCAAACGCTACGCCTCGAAGCCTTCACTAATACTAAAGGGATTATGAAATCCCACATACCTGCAGTAAACGCACCTGAAAGAATAGAAATACCACATGAAGTGGATGAATTGGAATTCCAAGCAAATACTACATTGACTCCTCGCACCTTGAAGAGGGGGAGACAAAGTAGCAATGCTAATAAAGAAAAAGGCATCTACTCAAATCCGTAGCTACATGGAGACGTCCTAAGAAGCTTAAGACTGGGCAGAAAGAAAATAAGAATAAAAGTGAAGGTACACCTGCAAAGTGACACATCTTGAAGATAAACAACCCAAAGGAGAATGTGCACATAGAGAAAAACTCACGATGGGAGACCGGAAATTCCTGATTTAAATATACCGGTTAATCAGGATGAATGTGAAAGAATTTTGGAACATTCAACAAATTATGTTGAAACTGGAGAAGTATATGATAGAAAGACTACTAATGTCGACATTTATTTTGTTGAGAAGATTGTTAAAATTGATCTAGATCCTGAGCCAAAAACATTGATAGAATGCAAGAAGCGTTCTGATTGGCCTAAGTGGAAAGAAGCAATCGCAGCTGAATTACTCTCGCTAAATAAAAGAAAAGTATTTGGCCCAAGAGGTCGAACCCCCTCAAGGTATATTCCCTGTAGGACATAAATGGGTTTTCGTTCGAAAGAGAAACGAAAATAATGAGGTGGTAAGATATAAAGCGAGACTAGTAGCACAAGGGTTTACACAGAGACCCGGCATCGATTTCGATGAGACTTATTCTCCTGTAATGGATGGAATCACATTCCGGTATTTGATATCGATGGCAGCATGTATGAACTTGCAGATGAAATTAATGGATGTCGTGGATCGCATATTTATATGGGTCATTAGATGCTGAAATTTATATGAAAGTCCCTGAAGGAATTTCAGTCCCCAAACCAGAACAACGTAACATGTACAGTGTGAAATTACAACGATCACTTTATGGCTTGAAACAATCTGGAAGAATGTGGTATAATCGTCTTAGCGATTTTCTTGAAGAGAAGGGATTCTTGAAGAATGAAGATTGTCCCCTGTTTTTTATACGAAAATCTGAGAAAGGATTTTGTATAATTTCAGTCTATGTAGATGACCTAAATGTCATTGGAACTACAAAAGACATCGAAGAAGCTAGTACTTACCTAAAATCTGAATTTGAAATGAAAGATTTAGGTAAAACTAAATTTTGCTTAGGCTTGCAGCTTGAGCATACCCATGAAGGGATATTAGTGCACTAGTCTGCATATACCAAGAAGGTATTAAAGAAATTCCATCATGAAAATGCACATCCCGAACGTACACCTATGATGGGGAGATCCCTCGATGTTGAAAAAGATCCTTTTAGACCTAGAGAAAAAGGAGAAGAATTATTAGGATCCGGGTATCCCTACTTAAGTGCTATTAGAGCATTAATGTATCTTGCAAATGGTACAAGGCCGGATATTGCATTTGCTTGTTAACCTATTAGCTAGGTTCAGTTCAGCTCCAACAAAAAGGCATTGGAGTGGTGTAAAAGAATTCTTAAGTACCTTAGGGGTACTATTGATCTTGGATTATATTTCCTAAGAAACAAGATCTTAGCATAATTGGGTATACTGATGCGGGGATATTTGTCCGATCCCCATAATGGATTATCACAGATCGGGTATGTATTTCTTAGTGGTGGAACAGCCATCTCCTGGAAGTCATCTAAGCAGACTTTGGTAACTACATCCACTAACCACTCTGAAATCATTGCATTATATGAAGCAGCCAAAGAGAGCATTTGGCTTAGGCGTGTCCATCACCATGTACAGAATGCATGTGGAATTAACATTGCACCTACCCCTACTATTATCTATGAAGATAATTCAGCTTGTATTGCACAAGTTCAATCAGGTTATATCAAATCAAATATCACGAAGCATATTTCACCTAAATTTTTCTATCCGCATGAATTGCAAAAGAATGGAGAAATTATGGTAACTCGTGTCAAATCTTGTGATAATCTCGCAGATGTATTCACAAAGGTTTTAGCTCCACCAACTTTTGAAAAGTGCATACGTGGGCTTGGCATGAGAAGACACAGAGAAATTCAAGAATCAGGGGGAGAACTCCTTGATTAGATTGCCCTGATTGTTCTATCTAGAAGACACTGGGATCATTCTAGAAGAATGTTCACTAAAATCTTGAAGATTATTATTGTACTCTTTTCCCTATTATGAGTTTTTCTGAAGTTTCTCATAAAGGTTTTAACGAGGCAATACATGTGCAATAACAAGGACGGTATATATATGTGCTCTTTTCTCCATATCGTTTTTTCCCACTGGGTTTTCGAATGGAGTTTTTAGTGAGGCATAATATCGTAGTAATCGCCCAAGGGGGAGTGTTGTAAAACATACGGACTTCGGAATATAGAAAGAAGAGGAGAAGGATTCCTAATCCTAGTCCGTTTGTTGTGTGGGCGCTTACCAAAACTCTAGGACATATTCGGACTATATATACGTGGGAGATCCTTCATTGTAGATCATCAATATCAAGAAAGTAATAAAGAATAGTCCCACAATTGTTCTCTTGTGTTCTCTACTGTGTTTGTTGCAATTGTGAGCGAGAGCCGATCCGACGTCAACGACGTGTTTTATAATAGATAGGATTGGGGTGGATTTACTTTTGTTAGATACAAGTATGGACTGGGAGTGGGTACGGCCTGGATTCCAGCCCACTAGCAGGGCTACACCCACGCCGCCGACCTGAAGTCCACCAGGCTCGCGTGCGGCGCCCTCGTCGTCTCGGCCCCGGCCCCGGCCTCGGCCTCGCCGCCGTCCTCCCGTCCCTCGTCCTCGCCCCTCGCTCCCGGCGGGGTGTCGATGAGGATGTTGCCGGGCTTCACGTCGCGGTGGGCGACCTCGCGGGGTGGCGAGCGCGAGCGCCTGGGCGACTGCGCCACGATTGCGGCCGCCACGGCGCGCCGTGGCGGAGGCCCACCCACTCCGGCAGTCCGGCCCCCGTGCACAGTCCATCACACGTGCGTCCACGTCTCGTCCTCGGACACCGCGTGCACCTGCACCACGCCGGGGTTGCCCGCGCCCGGCGAGCTGCGCCCGGCTTTGGCTCGAGCTCCGCTGGGCTCGGGTCCAGCGGTCGTCGGCCACCGCGACCGGTCCACGGACTTGACGGCAACGCCTCGCAGGGCGGCGGGGCGTGCAGCGGTGGACCACCCCGAAGCGGCCGTGGCCCGATCTCCACGGCCTCGCCGCCTCGGGCTCCTGCTCCCACACGTTGGACGCGGACGCCGGGGCCAAAGCGGGCGGTTGCCGCCGGTGGGATTGCGGAGGAGGCGGCCGCCAGCCCGCCCCGGACATCTCCCCTCGTCGTCTTCGTCATTTGCGATCTCGTTTGTTCCGCCCAGGATGCGACCATGGATGACGCGTCGGGCGCGGCGCAGCCACGTGCTTTCGAGCTCCGGGGACCATCCGTGGGCGCGCCGGGGAGCCGCGTCGACCTCCGCCGCACCTTCGCTAGCTCCACCGCGGACGCTGCGTGCACGCCGTGCGCCTCACGGACAGCCAGCGCAGTGGCGCGAGCTCCGATGTGCGTGACGAGCAAGCTTCCCACAGCTTCCACCGACAAGTCCTAGTGCCGAGGAGTGGGGGCGTGTTCCTGCTCGTCAAACCAGTTCACGGCGGGCGGCTCCATACTCCCCGAGTGAGCGGGCGGCCTTCTCCGGCTCGTCGTCGTGCGACAGCTTCAACTCCTCCTCGGGCTGGACGCTTCAGCTATGGCAGTATACAAGGGAACACGAGAGTTCGTGTTGACGCATGTCCATGCATGCATCTGTGCTCAACGCCTCAACATGCATGCATCTCGACGTGCTCTGCCCATCAAAGCCGCATGCAGAAGCCAGGAAGCAAGCAAGGACAGGCGATGTCAGTCGGGCCCCACTAATAGTGACCAGCACAGAGGGAGGGGTGACGGGCAGCCGCTATCGTGGTTAGGCCGGTGAGATGGAGGCGTCAAAGTTCACTGCCATGTCAGCAAAAAGTGGTGAAAACGTAGGAGATTTACTGTTTACGGTGGTAATTTTATAGGAGTACACGTAAAACTGGCAAACCAAGGAGTGTCATCCGTAAGGATGGCAAAAAATTAAATATCCCGGCAACTGTTGGTCGGGATGAGCTAGGCCGCCGCCGATCCGCACCCGCACCTCGGGTGCTATCCGGCACCCCACCCGGATCTCTCTCCCTGTCCAAATCTCATTTCTTTTTCCGGAAGAGAGAAAATGACACATAGGATGGGAATCGAAGCTGGCTCTAGGCTTGCGCGGCGCGACGGCTGGTGCGTGGTTGCGGCTGCGGGGATGGAGTGCTGAAGCCTGCGTTGAAGCCTCAGATTCACTGCATCCGTTGGATCACGGTGAAGCCTACAAGGTGTAACACTCTAAGTGTTAATCATGCATTGCATTGCATTTTATTAAGCATAAGCATCATCATGCATTTAATTGTGAGCACATGATAGCAATGGTTTTATGTGTGCAACATACATGTTTGTTAAATAATCCCAAAAATGGCTTAGAATATTTTAGAATCATATATGAGGTAGGGTTTATATTTAATTTTTTACCAAAATATGCTTTCATGGAGATATATATGTCATATTTGCCTTTATCAAGTTATTAAATAGCTTAAAGTGCAAGTACATGATTTCTTCACTTTTGGGGGTTAGGCTCTAAATAAAAGTTGTACTATAAATTCTATGCTACAAACTTTATTTACGGATCATTTTAACTTGCTCAAAAAGTGGACTCAAATTTGCATTTGAAATGAATTAGGAAAGTGACTTAGAAAAATTCTGTCCTGGATTTCAATAGCTTAATTCAATTTTTAGGGCTGATTAAAATAGTTTTTCATAAATAAAATTCTAGAAACCGGTTCACTGTTTGATAGTACAAAGTTTATACTTTGATGTCATGGAATTGGTTGGGCTTGATGGTAGTTGGTTAGCCCTTAATTAAATGCCAAAAATAGCTAATCATCATGATTAAGTACTACTTAACTGAATTGAATGCCACAGTTTGGTTTTATTTGTATTTGATGGCTTGTAGTTTGCAAACCAAATCGAGTTAGCTCTTCATCCTTTAAGCAAAGCTGGAGTACTCGTATAGAAGATCATCAAGGTGGAATTGTTTTCCTTTTTGGTTGCTTGAGCAAAGGAATAAGAGGGTGTCAAAGTAGGCGGTTTCAGTTGCTACAGTAGCAACGGCAGCAGCACCTTCTCGTCGGCGTTCACGTGCCCGCCGCCGATTTGCCACCGCTGCCACGCCGCGCCCGCGTTGTAGATCACGTCGTGTTGGCCGTAGAGAATGGAGAGCTCGTGCCCCGCCCATGCCGCTGCCAACAGCCGTCCAGCTCGCAGCCGTTCTTCTCCCTTCCTCCACTGCTCATCGCCGCCACTGCATCGGCCTCTCCGGCTTTCACTCGCGCGCGAGAATGCATTGCTAGCCGCGTGGATTTGCTCGCGAATGCGCTGGCCATCCCTCCATGCTTGCCATGCCTATGAATAACGCATGCCGGCCGCCGTCGACACCTTTTCCACTTTCTGCTCTTCGCCGGCCGATTCTACCTCACTGTAAAATTCGCTGCCGTCGCTCAATCATTGTCCAATTACTCTTGCCACCAACCTCGCTTTTGCCTTGCGCCTCGATTGCAATTGGTTTCACTGGTTGCCATCGCCGAAGTTGCCCAGATGGCCCTTGTCTTCCTCACGGCCGGCCGAAGCTCCGCTGAGCTCAATCCCACCGCTGTCAGGTCGTTCTGGTGAACCATAGGCCTTGCCGCGTGTTCCGTTGTTTTTGCCTTGAGCTATGGAGCGTGATCAACTCGTCCTTTTCACCTCTACCATGCAGGACTCGCCGGACCATATCCTCGCCGCCGAGTTCACACCACCGCCTTCGATCTCCACGCCGGCAACCCACCTCCGCTTTGTCCCCGATCAAACCAGTTAGCACTTAGTACTCGTGGTGAGCTCCTGAAGTGATCCCAGCCATCTCTAAGCTCTCTACCAGGTCTTAACTGCCGGAACGCCGCTTGCCGGCGAGCTCAAGCTTTGCCGAGCCGCCGCCGTTGCGGTTAAGAGCGTAGATGGTTCTCTACCACTTGATTAGGGGTCTAGTCATGGTTGCATGCAATAGGAGCCTTGGCACCACCGGAGAAGCCACCGTTGATCGCCACCGTTGAGCCCGCACGCAACCGCTCACGGGGCCGCCGCCGTGTGTGCTGCAGTGCGTGAGAAGTTGAGGTTAAGGCATCAGGAGGTGCAGGGAAGAAAGGGGAGTTTGCCGGTGAAGTCACCGTCGCCGGCAAGGTCGCCGTCGGCGAGATTTCATCTCGCAACCGGGTTGCGGCCGCTGTGGGTCGGCGGCACCACCGTGCTGACCATCCGGCCCGCCTGCCGCCCACCGGGCTACTGTGGCACGCTGGAAACACTGTAACTTTTGTTTGAATTTTCAGAAAATGTTAAATAATGCTGATTTTTGCAAAATTCATAGAAAAATTAATTAGAGCTCCAAAAATTCTGAAAATTTTTGTGTGTAGCCTCTCCGTGATGGAATCTATGTGGCAAAAATCTAAAACTTGGAAAAACAAAGAACGTTTATTTAATCAAAATTTGCCTCTTTTAATTGTTAAATGAACATTCCCCGATTTTTATAAAATAAAATATTGATCCAAAAATTATAAAATTTATTTTGCAACTTTTCATGACATTTTCAATTTGTATAAAAGTTTGGGATGAATTTGACAATTTTTAATAAAATCGTTATTTCTATGTTTATTAATAAATAGAAAATAGGCACTTTAGTTAAATTGTGTGTATGTTTTGAATTGTTGCAAGTGATCACTTTGCTATCTTAGCATTTTTGGGATACTATTGAACTCTGAAATACTTTATTTGGATAGTTAATAACTTATTACTTTATGTCATACTTATTAAAGCAAATAAGCAAGTATGCATACATGATATTTTCCTTTTAAAAAGAAAGTATGCATATGACAACTTATGCAACCTTTTGATGATGAAGAAGACCTTGGATCATGAAACCTAAATAATCCTCGGCAGCTCGATTCTTTGATGGTAATGATCATGGTACCCTATGTTGGCATTTCTTAGCGTCATCACCAGGTTTGCATCTCCGGCAATGGCGCTAGAAAGCCAATTGGTATTACTTATGCAAACAGAGAAATCCGCAAGCGCACGGATACCATTGTAGCTTTCACCCAGGAGTATTCTAGGGTATCGTATTTATCCTCAGGGAAGCAATGGTTAAAGAAACTAATAAATAGCTATCATGTATCTCGCTAACTAGCGCACCGGCTAGACTAATGTGGGGTAAAGGGTAGATGTTGACATAAAATGTGACGACCGTGGCCTCACACACGAAAAGCGTAAAAGCGTGACTTCAATCGGTGCCCGGGCGGTTTGAAATCCAGAAGCGTGCCAATCAGTTTGGCCTTAAACCGATAAGGGATAAAACTGGTTAAATACAAAGTCGAACGTCTTTGGATGAGACCGCATGCTTCCACATATACGGCCCCCCGAAGCCACTTACGACGACATACAGCCTATAGAAGTTGTGCGCCAACATGTTTATAGAGCTTTCGGCTAATGTGAAGATAAAACATGCAAAGCATTGATTACCGAATACAAATATATGAGAAGGCATGTTTGAACAAGTTAAAATTGATCGTGAACTGAGGCATAACCAAGTTCGGCAAGTTAGCCGAATTGGGGTCCATGAAGAAGGAACAAACAAGCAAGCACGAACAAACCAATCAGATTAAACTAAAAATCTAGTCCACCGGATGACTAGCTCTAGAGTAACCCAAAAACTTGTATCTGCCGCACGATACCTAGCTCTGTCAAGGTTTTAATTGCGCTCAACATGTAAGAACCCACAACATGTAACAATCTAGATTGATCTAGTTCGGCTATCGTAAGCGTATGATCTATTTGTCATGGCAATATGAGAGCAAGAACGCTAAAGAACAAACAGATCTATAAAAGTGAAAAACCGAACCTTATCAATCTAGATTGGGCAAAAGAGTGTTACAAATATATAAAAATATTAAAAGCATGCAACACATGATAACTTAATGAATCTATTAGATCTTGCCAAGTCTAATAGAGCCGATAACTATCTTGCTTCGCTAAGCTATCAAGCAAACGCCGCCGCACGGCCATCTAGTCGAGATAAACAAAGCATAAGTGAAGACTTCTTGATTGTCAAGCGAACGCCGCCGCCGCGGCCATCCGGGGAGACAAACAAGACTACTTGCATCAAAGTCTAAATCCTCCACGAGATACTAGACATGATAACAAGGTTGTCGGAACTTCACAGAGGTCGATGGATCGATGGCTCCTCTCGAAGAACTCGACGACACGACAAAAAGGACTCGAAACTTCGACACGGGGCCGATTGTATTGATTTGGTTGTGAACAATATTACAATGGTCGAGGGTTTATATTTATACCCCGGACAAAACACGAGTCCTAAAAGACCACGATTACAAAGTACCAAAGAAAACTTAAAAAGCATGACGACTTTAGTTCCAACTCTTCTCGGAGTCCTTCATTGTCACGATTCTTTCCTTCTAATCGGTTTCTTCACTCGCCACCTTTTGTTTCCCCGAATGGAACCACCGCCTCTCAGGATAGCCGACCGCATGAACACTTGCTGAATCGCCAAAAATCAGCCGACCGCATGGATGTTTGCCGAATGCCTTGAATACTTGCCTTTCCCGAGTCCGCTGCGTACTGGCCCACTTGTCATTCTCTCAGCCTTTACCAAAATCCAGTGTTAACAGTAGAAGATAGGAGTTTTGTATAAGTGACACATAGGAGAACTCTATGATAAGATAGCAGAGTAGATCAACTAAGCTAGGAGGACAACGGGAGAGTTTAAGGTTCCTATGACTTCTCTATTACTGTGGTTCTATTCTAGCTCATACTATAGAAGATAACTAAGCAAAGGTTAACATAGTGATCACACCATGACACTTTAGAGCAGCAGTTCCTTTTCGGTTCTTGAAAAGACTGGGAAAGGGTGTTGGTATAAATTAACTGCACCCTATATTATAATTATTATCAGATTATCTGCAAGCGCACAGATATATACTGATCAGCAGTTCACCAAGATCAACCCGGTTTTAATATCGAACCCAAAGAAACAGCAGTGATTTATGACTAAGTCTATGACTCTTAATCTAAAGGGGTACAAACAGTCTAAAAACTATTGAGAACGAGGAAATAGCTAATGTCTTCTAGTTCCGACAACCGGTAAGCTTTGTATAATATCGTCTAGCTGGGCAAGTAACCTGAATAGGAGAAGAAACAGAGTAATCTCCTACCAAGCACATATAAGCCTATCAGTCCTATCAACGGGAAGTGGACTACAGAGAATTCAACGAAGCTATAAAGTCACCTTCGCGAGCTACCACTATCCGGCTAATCAGGGGACATCTACAAGCAACCATAGCCTAGACACCACGTCTATGCTACGAATCACTACTTCGACCTAGGAGCTACCCAAATCAAAGTACTCAATATAATATGAGTTGTAAACTTAAGAATGAATAAAAACAAGTTGCTTATTTAAATCAGAATGGCGAATACAAAAGTACCTCAGAACGCAGCTTCGGGCGAGGGAGCTGAATCCATTTACGAATCATGACTACGAAGAAGCTCCGACAGTGGGACTCCTCCGAATCTCTACTCCTCTACTCTATCTCTCTAATCTCTATCTTGATTGCTAGCCTAGATCTAGTGGATATCTATCTAATGCTCGGCTCTTCACTCTTGATCCGGCCTCTTCTCGGGGGGGTCCGGCCCTTTATTTATAGCCCGGTGGGATGAATGCGCGCCGTTGGATCAAACCGACTTAACAAGGGGCTGAGATGACTCCTCAGAGGCGGTGGAGGAAGCTTCCAGAAGGGGAGGCAAACCCTATCCGCAGGGGGCCGCCCGACACAGGGGTAGGGCCGGCCGGCCCCACCAGGGCTCCTCTGCCGATCCCGCTACTTCGGGTGTCTTCTAGATCCTTCTCATGCCCTGTTGGCGATATTTTCCGTCGCGATCAAGTTTTGTGATAATTATGCACTTTAATTCCTCTTTTAAGCTTTTCTGGATAATTTTCTGAAAAATATACAATTCACCAAAACTCGTGAAAATTATTAGTAATAACCTTATTCTAATAGATATTCATATATGACACAGGGATATTTGCTAATAAAATTATATATTAATAAGTGTCAACAATTACCCCCATACTTAGGCTTTTACTCGTCCCCGAAAAAAAGGTTGGTTTTATCATAGAAAGAATAAACATTTAACGCATAACTTGAGAATTGAGTTATATATAAAACTAGTCCAGTTATCATGCACTTTGTAAAATTTTAAAGTGTCTACCATGAATCCTTGAGTGATTGAGGAGCGTAATAGTTTAGAATAGATCACTCTTTTCCTTCAATTTTATCTGTTGGAGAGCAAGTAAATTTGCAAATAAAACTTAGCTCAACCTTCTCCCGTTTGTAGTGGCATCAGAACTTGTAATATTAATTAATTCAATATTCATAACCAAGGAGAGAAACATCATATTCCTAGATCAAGAAAATTGTCTACTCTTGACATATTATGCCGGAGGGACCATGAGCTATTTAGGCTAATTTTACTATTGAGCACATGCTCAAGTTTTTATTAAATCGAGGTTCTGGACACTTGTCCCTTTTTATTTCCTCGTGATCTATCTTTTTGAGGTTTCGGACACTTGTCCCTTTTTATTTCCTTAGATTTTCTTGAATAGCTCATGCCTCCTCCACAATAATGCTCAAGAGAGTATTTTTTTTATTTTTTAGAATGATACAGGAAATATGATAAATCTCTCAACCAAAGTCATAATAATTATAAGTAATAGAGTAATATGATTATTATTTGTTTCCACCACAAGGAGAAGTGAAGCTTATTTGTTTTTAAATTTTTCGAAATAAAACCTCCAAAGACAAATTATCGAATTAAGTTCTCATTATTCTACTATCTCATGTTCCACAATATCTTAAGCATTCATGATGTACCAATAATTTCCAACAGTGATGATAACTTCTAGAAAAGTATTATATAATTTATTTTCAAGTCATAGATTAAACGGGTTTTATCATCCTTTAAAAGCGTTTAATACGAAGATTTATAATTTGGAAAATAAATCAAAGTAGGTATATGCAATTATATTGTATCGGACTCAAACCCGACCGTGACCGAGGCGAGGAGGCGGAGGGGGGTAGGGGGCGCCCCGGCCGCCCAGGCCGGTCGGCGGCGGCCTCTGTGGTCCCCACGGGGCCGCCAAGCGTGCGTGGTCCTGGTTTGATTGTATTCCGAATTGTGTCATTTTTTCCGATCGAATTTAACTCCGTGGTTGCAATGTGCCTCCCCCCCACACTTGTTTTCATGTATACTTTCCTGCGCAAAATGTGGAGACAAACACATACCAAAAATAGAGAGTAGAGTAGATACTAAAACATTAATAATATAAAAGATAAGGCACTTTATTCATGGTGGTGATAATGTATAACTTGACAGACGCTTTAACGACTGAGCTAACGACTGCCCTAGCTCATTAGGCTTTGTCCTAAGAAAAATTTATGACCCGACAGACTCAATTAACTAACCGAATCTAGCGAACTGTGCCTTATTACATAGATAACTAGGCAATTAATGTTGCCCTTCATTGGCAAGGCCCTGGATTTCTTCCTTGAGGTTCTCGACCTCTGCTTCGAGCTTGTCCTTGTCGCGCTTGAGGCTGCGGATTAACTTGATATTGGTCTCTATCTGCTTAGCCATGTCTTCTATAATCTTATCCCTTAGACTGTCAGCCTTCTCTAAGCCTTTAATAGTGTTAGAGAGACCTTCAATCCTCTCACTCAGGATGCGCAGAGAAAGTTGAGGCTGCTTAGGAACCTTTTCTAGTGGTAGTGATGGAGCAGCTTTCTTTCTCTTGGGCGGAGGTGGTATGAACTCAGTGTAGCAAACCTCGCTTGGGTTGGCACGAACTCCTCTGACGGTGGGACGAGCATTGGTATACTTTGCACACACCAGCGTCCCGTTCTTGTCGGTCTTGACCGACAAGAGTCGTTCGTTGGCCCTAGGTGGAAGGAGTGGGGTACCCCGGGGAATAGCAATCTGCTTTCCCTTGGTACCGGCTTCTAGCAGCAGTCTTGCAGGTGGCGCTGGCAGAGCAGGCTGGTCTTGAACGTAGTAGGCTTGCTCGTGGCACTGAGGTACCGTAGCAACTTGCTTCAGTGGTACGACGACGAGAGGCTTCGGCTGCGTGAGGACGAGGGCCTTCGAATCATCGCTGGGGATGTTGTTGAAGTCCGCGCCATAGGAGACGATCGCCTTGTCTGCCATGGCTGCTAGATCTAGATGGGAGAGTTTCTCTGAAGGAGAGAGGTGGCTGTTTATAGAATACAATTGAGGGGGTCTATGTACGTATTTATATGGGTTTTCAGGAGACAGGATGAGGACAAACCTAGGTTCTACGGGGTTCGTACGAAAGAATATCCGAACGCGATTGGATTATACGCGGATATACGTAGGAAAGAGTGTAGAAGGATAAAGGAACGAGAGTCGGGATGAGAGGGAACAGGGGGCGCCGCCCGGCCCCACTAGGGCGCCGGCCGGCCCCCGCCCCGGGTCCGCTCGGGGTGCCCTTCCTCGTGGTGCCTTCGGACTCTAACTACTTCCTATTAGTTGCGTTGCGAGATAATTTTTCGTACCGGAAAAGAATAGAGCTTAATAAATTGGTATTTGGATAAAATCCAATTCGTCAACTACTCCTGAATCAAATGGTTCTAGAAAAAGTTTAAGTCGATGTCCATTTACCTTGAATAACATATCTTCGTTTGATTGTAAAGTTACCGCTCCATGTGGTGATGAATTCACAACAGTAAATGGTCCTTCCCATTTGCTTCGCAATTTTTCAAGCCCGAACAATTTAAATCTGGAATTAAAATGTAATACCTTATCTCCTGGTGCAAAGTCCTTCTTCTTGATCCTCTTATCATGCCATCTTGTTGTTCGTTCTTTGTAGATCTTCAAATTATGATAGGCTTTTTCTCTCCATTCTTCTAATTCTGATAGTTGCATTTCTCTCTTCTCTCCAGCGGCTTCTAGATTCATGTTCCATCTCTTGATAGCCCAGTGAGCTTTATGCTCTAATTCCACAGGTAAATAGCAGGTTTTACCATATACCAGCTGATATAGTGACATATCTAAGGGTGTCTTGTAAGCTGTACGGTATGCCCATAGTGCGTCAGGTAACCGATCTTTCTACATAGTTCCCATTTTATTCACTGTTTTCTGAAGAATATTTTTGATTTATTTATTTGATGTTTCTGCTTGGCCACTTGTCCGAGGATGATATGGAGTAGCGATATTGTGTCGTATTCTATGAGATTGTAGGTATAAGTGAAACTTCTTTTCAGTGAAATGCATTCCTCCGTCACTTATAACCATCCTTGGTGTCCCAATTCTTAGAAATATAACCTCTTCGAACATCTTCTTTGAATATTCTGAATCAGCATTCTTGCATGGCATAGCCTCTACCCATCTGGATGCATAATCAACTGCCACTAAAATGTACTCATAATTCCTTAATTTCACAAATGGTCCCATGTAATCAACTCCCCAGACATCAAAGAGCTCTATCTGAAGATTATTGGTGAGTGGCATAGTATCTCTAGCATTAATATTCCCATGTCTTTGACACGACCCACATCTTCGGATGAAACCTTTGGTGTCTTCATACATGGTTGGCCAAAAGAAACCACTCTACCAGATTTTTGCATGAGTACAGAATGCCCCATAATGACCTTCATATGGTGATGAATGATATTTCTGAATGATCTGCATGTCTTCTTCCACTGGTACACATCTTCTGAGTAGCCCATCTGAACAAACCCTGAAGAGGTATGGTGGATCCCATATGTGGAGATGACTTTCATAAATAAGCTTCCTTTTATTTTCTCCCGGTGGTACGTAACCTGCAACCATAAAGTTGATAATATTCGCGTACCAAAGTCTGACTTGGTCACTTTAAACAACATGTCATCTCTTAATGAGTCATTGATAGGTAATTCCAGAGGTTCTTTAAAATACATCTTAGACAAATGATCAGCAATAGGGTTTTCTATTCTTTTCCTATCTTTTATTTCCAAATCAAATTCTTGAAGCAATAAGATCCATCGTATCAAGCGCAGTTTAGCATCTTTCTTAGTGAGCAAATATTTAAGAGCAAAGATGATCGGTATAAACAATTATTTTAGCTTCAACTGAGTAAGACCTAAATTTATCAATAGCAAAAACGACAGCTAAGAGTTCTTTTTAGTTGTTGCATAATTTAATTGTGCTTCTGTCAGTGTTTTGCTAGCATAAGCAATTGCATGATACGTTTTATCTTTTATTTGTTCTAAAGCTGCTCCTACAGCATAATCACTAGCATCACACATAATTTCAAAAGGTAAAGACCAATCAGGAGGTTGAATGATTGGTGCTGATGTAAGTGCTTTCTTAAGAATATTAAAGGATTCTAAGCATTTATCATCAAATTCAAAAGGTACATCCTTAGCTAATAATCTAGTCATTGGCCTAGCATTATGTGAAAAGTCCCTTATAAATCTACGATAAAAACCACAATGACCAAGAAAGCTTTGGATTCCTTTTATATTAACAGGTGGAGGTAGTTGTTCAATTACTTCAATTTTAGCTTTATCTACCTCTATACCTCTTTTCTCGACACTAGGTGTCCTAACACTATTCCTTCTTTAACCATAAAATGATATTTTTCCCAATTGAGGACTAAGTGCTTTTCTTCACATCTTTGCAAAACCCTATCTAGATTTTCTAGACAATCATCAAAATTTTTTCCATAAACTAAAAATCATCATAAAAACTTCCATGATTTCTTCTATCATATCGAAAAATATAGACATCATACATCTTTAAAAAGAAGCGGGTGCATTACATAATCCAAATGACATTCTACAATAAGCATAAGTTCTATAAAGACATGTAAATGTGGTTTTGCTTTGATCATCGGGGTGGATAGGAATTTGGTGATATCCTGAATAACCATCAAGGAAACAAAAGAAAGAATGATTGGCTAAGCGTTCTAACATCTCATCAATGAAAGGCAGAGGAAAATGGTCTTTCTTTGTTGCCTTATTAAGTTTTCTATAATCTATACACATTCGCTATCTAGTGACAGTTCTTTAGGGTATTAATTCATTCTTATTATTTTAGACAACCGTCATCCCTTCCATTTTAGGTACAACTTGAACAGGGGCTTACCCACTCATTATGCGGTACATGATATATAATTCCTGCATGTAAAAGTTTCAAGACCTCTTTTTTTATAACTTCTCTCATCGTATTTTGGAGTCTATGTTGAGGCTCTCTCGAAAGTGTAATTTCGGGGTTGGTTGGTATGCGATGAGTACACGTAATCGTAGGCTGATCCCTTTAAGGTCTTGGAGTGAATAACCAAAAAGCAGACGATATTTTTCTAAAACAGTAATTAATCTATAAGATTCTTCATCAGAGAGTTTATCACTAATAATCACCAGATAATTTTGATCATTATTCAGAAAAACATACTTAAGACCAGAAGGTAATGGTTTAAACTCAATAGGAGATTTAGGTGGCTCTAGTAATTCATCAAGAGGTTCAGGGTCAATAGGGTCCTCCTCCTCTTCATTAATGAAGAACTGAGTATCATCCTCTAAATCAGGTTCAATAAATTCATTAAATTCAATGGCTTTAACCTCTTCTATTGGATCTACTTCGAGAAGGGGTTCTGCCTTAACTTTTACTGCATGCGTTACAGGTATCAAAAAACTAAATCCTTTCCCAAATTTAATGTCTAATTTACCATTGCGACCTTCTTAAAGAAGTTTTATCATGGGTAGTCCAATCATTACATCAAAATCTCAAACATCAAAAATATGAAAATTCAGCAAAATTTAGAAATTATTAATAATAATAGGAAATGCACTTAAAACTCCTAAACTAGGAATAATGTGTTCGAACAGTTTTTAATAATTTATTTATGGGAATTAATAGTATATCTTTTAAAAATTCTTTAGCAAATGTATAAGACATAATATTGACTCCTACAACTAGGTTATATAAAGTCTCAAATGGATATGTATCTACTTGCAATTTTATAGTGACAAGTGGGAGAATTAAGACAATTACTTCTTGCTCGATTCTATCAACCACTCATGACCCAAAACAAAAATCAATTCTCTTGTTATTTCTCTAAGAAATTTTAAATTATCGGATGTGAAAGATTTGGATCAAAATTTCTAGATTGTTGAGGTTGAATAATCTTACTATAAAATATAGTATTTCTATAATCATTAAAAAACTCATCCTTAATTTCAGAAATCTATTCATAAATTGGAGTTATCTCCTTCTCATTAGCTAGTTCAGGCGCTAAATCAACTACAGGTTGAGATGAATTAGACGAAAGTTCAATTTCAGCTAGTGGAGATTCTTCTTCTAACAACTCTTCTTTTCTTCGAAGGTCATTTAAGATATTAGTAAGAATAGTTTTAGCATGATCAGCAGTAATATGCATAAATGCTCCACCTGCGGCCAAATTTAGGTATTCCTTATTTTTAACATCAAGGCCTAAAAAGAAATGTTGCAAAGGCATAGGTTCTGGTAAAGCAAGATTAGGTCCGAATTCACAAAACCATCAAAACGACCCAAGCCTTGCCTAGCGATTCGTTATCTAATTGTTTAAATCTTATAATTTCAAAACGAAGTTTAGCGACTTTTTTTTCTATAGGGAAAAATTTAAGACAAAAGTTTTTTCGTAATATTTCCCAATCTCCTTGACTACTCCCAATATGGCGATTATACCATTTCTTAGCTCGTCCCGTTAATAAAAACAGAAAGAGTTTCCATCTTAACTTATCATCAGCCATAGCCCAGACACCACGTCTATGCTACGAATCACTACTTCGACCTAGGAGCTACCCAAATCAAAGTACTCAATATAATATAGGATGCAAACATAAGAACGAATAAAAACAAGTTGCTTACTTGAATCAGAATAGCGAATACAAAAGTACCTCAGAACACAGCTCCGGGCGAGGGAGCTGAATCTAGACAAATACAGCTACGAAGAAGCTCTGACAGGCCGGGACTCCTCCGAATCTCTACTCCTCTACTCTATCTCTCTAATCTCTATCTTGATTGCTAGCCTAGATCTAGTGGATATCTATCTAATGCTCTGGCTCTTCAGCTCTTGATCTGGCCTCTTCTCAAGGGGGTCTGGCCCTTTATTTATAGCCCGGTGGGATGAATGCGTGTGTTGGTTCAAACCGACTTAACAAGGGGCTGAGATGACTCCTCGGAGGCGGTGGAGGAAGCTTCCAGAAGGGGGGCAAACCCTAGCCGCAGGGGGCCGCCGGCGCAAGGGGGTGGGGCCGGTCGGCCCCCACCAGGCTCCTCTGCCGGTCCCGCCCGCCGGGTGTCTTCTAGATCCTTCTCACACCCCATGTTGGCAATATTTTCCGTCGCGATCAAGTTTTATGATAATTACGCACTTTAATCCCTCTTTTAAGCTTTTCTGGATAATTCCTTAAAAAATATACAATTCACCAAAACTCATGGAAATTATTAGTAATAACTCTATTCTAATAGATATTCATGTATGACACAGGGATATTTGCTAATAAAAGTTATACTCCCTCCGTCCCTTTTTATTTGTCGCCGTGGGATGCGTGCCACAAGTTTGACTTGATTTATAGAAAATACGCATACAATATTTATATCTCCAAATAATTTTATTAAAAAACTAGATCCAAAGATCTTTCCGATGATGTTAATTATGATACTAATCGATGATATTTATTATTTATTAAAATTGCCGGCATTTGTGTCTCGGGAAGCGAAGCGACAAATAAAAAGGGACGGAGGGAGTACATTAATAAGTGTCAACAAAGGGTAACCGGGGTCAGGCTGCCAAAAGCTCTACGAAAACACCAATCCGAACGTGGTGGAATACAAAGACCTGGTCAGAGCTGTCACCTCCGGGGCTACCACAACTATCCGTGGGGTTGGGCGCAAACTCAGGTAACTCGCTAGCCCAGACACCACGTCTACGCTAACGGCTACTACTCCGATATCTTAATTAGACTAGAGCATTCAGTCGAACGGAGATCCCATGCCATGGTGTAAACCGCTATACTAACCATGCTTAGCTACTACTAAAGCAAGAACTAGATAACCATGAAAGATAATTCGGTAATAAGAGAAGATGAATATATGAAATACTTGAGTCTTACAAAGAAACAATACAAGATCATATCGAACCTCCGAAGAAGAAATGATACAAGATTGTACCGAAGCTTCGATGACTCCTCCAGAACTTAAGCACCTCACCCTAACTCCCAACTAGCTAGTACTACTACTACATCTTGGTATTTGGAATGGAAGAGCTCCTTGGTGGTGTGTGAAATGAGGAGGGTGGAGGCCTCCTTTTATAGGTGGAGAGGAGGGGGTTGAATGGAAGATTTCCCCCTCTTGAATAGCCCAAACCGACCTCAAAACCGACCTATAGATGTATTGATTGAGGCAATAACCACTAGAACCGCCTTGGGTACGTCGGTGTCGACCTCCACGCGAAAGTTGGGCCCGAACGGAGCCAGAAACGGCGCGGGCACACCCTGGTGCGGCCGCACCCTTTTCGGCTCGGTTCTGCCCGTTTCTTCGTGTGTTAGGCCTCTAGTGATGCATAGGATCCATCCCTATAAGGTAAAGCTCAATTGGAGTCTGTTTGATTTGTGTTTGGGCCTATTTATCCTCCAGTTTGGGCCCTGATTTGTCGAGAATGTGGGCTGTCCTCCTCGGGCTCATGTCGGGTGATGTTTTGCTACGTGTTGCATATGCTTTGGTGCACATTTCTTGTGTTACTCCGACATGTCCTCCTGTAAATAGTAAAACACCAAAACTTATGGAAATGATTAGTATAATCCCTAATTTCTATGTTTTAATGTTTGTTTGTATGGTTTTCATGTGAAGGTTGGCGGTTAAAATTAGACAATAAGAGCCACCAACACCCTAGTTGATAGCAAATATTTGCCACTTGTTAATAATTAATTTAATCTTTTTAGAGAAAAGATATGCACGTACTCAGTGTAAATTAAAAACAAGTGATGGTTAGTTTCTTTTAAACAACTCGATAATAATACTGATATTGTCATCGAGAAAGAGAACTGCACACATAGAACCTTATACAGTTTTTTCATCCTTGCTATTCATATGATCATACCATCATGCATCATTTCGTGTCATAGTAATTTATTATCATGCACCCTATATGCATTCTTGTTATTTATGCACCACATACATTCATATAGGATCAGAAGAAGAGGCCCCCATCAAGTACGTGGTGATCGAGGAGGAGAATCCACAGGAGTTGCCACCCGAAGGAGAAGGACAAACCTTTAAACCTCTGCCGGAGTGCCCTAACCACGGACCCTCCACTTTTCGCCGAGGCAAGCCCCGGAGCATTCTATTAACCTAGCATCATTCAAAATAACTTCATATTAATTTTTGCCACCAACAATTGAAAGTAAGAAATATTGTTAGTAAGCTTTTTCGCAAATGATGTTAGCCAACAAAACCCACCGCACAAAGCCTAGCATATAATCTTGGAGTCTTTATTCTTTCCCTGACGGGTAAGTCTTGCGGAGTACAATTGAGTACTCAGGGTTTTACCCATCATTGCAGGTGACATGTTATTTGAAGGCTATTGCATTACGTGCTTTAGTCCTATGGATGACGTCGATGAGTAGGCCAACGGGCATGGCCATATCCTATATACTCTTCACCATGCTTGTAGCGGAGGTTTGAATAAAACTTGTGGAGTTAAACAATCTATCTTATGGTATTTACGAATAAGTGATACACTCTTGTAATATATTTGAACTGGTTTGTAATAACAAATGGAACCCAGTGTGTAACATATTTTACTTTCCATTGAATGCTCTAAAAACCGATGTATGATGTATCCTTAATCACGTATGATCCTGGATGAAAGTTGATTTACCGAGGTCCTTCGTGACACTCGCCGGACTACCAGATTCATATGAGAATCGGTTCTGTCACACAAGGAAGGCCTATGAGCCATTGATTTCAACCGCGTTAGTTCTTTGGGTGCATAAAATGGGGTACACGGAGAAAAATACATCTCTGTGAGGGATAATTTCTTAGGTGGACGCTGCAAGCTCGACATCTTACCATTGATGGCGTGCACGTGCTGCATGTGCTAAACTTAGCAGTGCACGGTGGCCATCGTCGTCAACTGCAGCGACACTGTAGGAGAGGAGGCTTTGGTATACGTGCATAGAGATGACTTTCTTAGAGCAAGTATTACGGTAGGCTATAGGTGGGCTAAATGCTGAGATGGAGGAAAGAGAATAGGAGAGAGAAAGTAAGTGGGTTGTAAGCTTATAGCCAACTTATACATAAGAACCAAAAAACCTTGTGAGAGATGAAAGTGGACCATGTATTTAATAATCAAGAGCTTACTACTATATAGGTGGGTTGGGAGGTGGGCTGTAAGGATTCTTACAGCCAGCAGCAGCGGGCTGTATTATTAGCGTTGCTCTTAGGACAGTCTCAATGGAGATGTCATGGGACTTTCATGGGCAATAAATGAAGTGACATGGCAGCAAAAACTACTATTTTACATATATCGAGGAAGAGAGAGGATTAGAGTTTTATGACCATCAGAGCAAGTATTATGGCAGGCTGTAGATTGGCTAAATGCTGAGGTAGAGAAAAGAGAATAGGAGAGAGAAGATAGGTGGGCTGTAAGCTTACAGCCAGTTTATGCACAAGAACCAAAAAACTTTGTGAGAGATAAAAGTGGACCATGTATTTAATAGTCAAGAGCTTACTACTATATAGGTGGGCTAGAAGGCGGGCTATAAGGATTCTTGCAGCCAGCAACAGGCTGTATTATTAGCTTTGCTCTAAAACTACCTAGCGTCATTTCCAATGTCTTGGAAAGCAGATGAAACCCACGTTGAGACAGTTCCGTTGGTTTCATCCAATCCAGTGCGGTGAGCTGCGGTGACAGTCTGTCGATGAACACATGGGCCTGGAAGGTCTGTCACCGCCGGCCTTGCAACGGGAGCAGTGATGTTTGACATCACGGTGTCGCGCACTAGCTTCTTACCGCTGTAGGGTCGAGATGGCGGACTAGAGGGGGGGGTGAAAATCTAATCGCAGCGGATGACCGAAATAAATACGGAATTGAAACTATCGGTCTAACCAAGACTTTACCCCTCTAACTAAGTTCAAGCACCTTACAAATTGATCCTAGGTTGAGCCACTAAGGTGCAAGGCTAGATAGTGCTCGTCTATCTAATACTAGGTTACAAGGTCACATAAACCTAAGCAACTAGTACTCAATCAAACCGAGGAGCACCTACACATACTAGTGAGCAAAGCGCACCAAACCTAAGCACACTATAGTTCTCACTAGCACGGCTACACAAGCTTAACTAGTGAGCTCAATTGCTTAGCTACATAAACTAAGCAAAGTGACTAGTAAGGCTACACAAGCCAACTAGCCATGCAATCGCTACTTCTAAGCTACACAAGCTAAGAAGGTAACTAGCAAGCTACACAAGCAAACTAGGTACACAAGAGCAACACTACTCACTAGCACAAGTAATGAACAAGTAATGACATGCTAGTGATCGGAGACTTTGCAAACCGACGAAAAGAGTAGACAAGTTGACAAGTCAATTTTTTACCGAGGTTCACTTGGTTGCCACCAAGCTAGTTCTCATTGAGACAAGCTCTAAGGTTGTCACCGGTCCTCTTGCTAGCGGTGACCCTCAAGTCACGCTCTCCCACCGGAGGGCTCACCACGAGCTCTAGCACTTGACCGCGTCAAACCACTTGTCGCTCTTCGTGTCTCCCTTTTACTAGAGTTGCTCTTTGCGATCTCCCACGGGGTGAGCACAATCCCCCTCACAATGTCACCTAATGTGACTAGCAATCAGAGAACCACTCAATCTCCGAGCGTGCTACAACGATGCCCATAAGCCTCCAAGCCGTTTAGGAGGTGGCAACCTCCAAGAGTAATGAGCACCACTGGCTTGCAACTCTCTTGCCTAGTGCCACACCTTGCAATCTCTTAATGCAATGCACTAGTGATCACTAACTCACTCTTAGATGCAATCACTACAAGCTCTAGTAAGTTAGAGAGCTCTCAAGCACTATCAAGCAAGGACACAAAGTCCCCAATGTGCTCAGCAATCAGCCAAAACCGGCCAAGACAACTACTTGTAGCCCCAAGGGCTAAAGAGCCGTTGCCCACGAAACCAGTCAGTAGAGCTGATCGGACGCGCACCAAGTGACGACCGGACACCTCCGGTCGCTCCCGCGACGCCATGTGTCCACGCCTTTGATTTGGATAAGCACCATAAAATCAACTCGTTAATGTTAACTCCCCCTACATGTGTGCTCAAATGGTTTGGTTTTAAGCTTGCATACATGCATAAATATAAAATATGTGGGTGTGTTACCACTACTAAGTGATGCTAAGGTATACAAGATAGAGAATCAACCTTTATAGCGTGTATACCACATTTTCAACATCCTTAGCATCAATTTTTACTAGAAACAAGTGAAACTAGATACCATGTGAGATCAACATTATAATCAAGGTTCTAGTTACCACTTGCTGTACTAAGACTAGGCTCTAGATACCACATAACATCAAACATCATCCAAGTCTTAACTCTGGCAAATACTTGCACACAAGCATGTAGGAATGTAAGACAAATGCAATGCAAGCAAGCAAATGTAATGCACAATCAAATGCATCAAGCATGTATTCATGAGCTTGTTCCCCCTACTTGTGTGCTTCTCTTGTTCAAGAATTTTGATCTCCTTGCATTTTTAATCTTGCTCCCTCTTGGTCATTTCTATGTCCAACTTGTATTCTTTGTCCAATCTCACCCCCTATGCCATGCATTTCTCTCATGCACATATTTCATATCTTTGTCCAAATCTCTTCCTCTTTGTCATCAATTTTCATAAAGGGTATGCTCGATTTGAGAAAGGGTTGCACTTAGGGTGTAGATGGTTGACACTCAAACCTTACAATTTTTTATGGACACCTTCTCTTGATGTTGGAATGACACCACTCGGAATTAGAGATGATCTCTTGACCAATTTGGGATGACACCATTTATTGGTCTTCTCTCCTTTTGATGTAGGGTCACCCACTTGATTGACTTGATCTCTTGAGGGTAGCTTTGCCTGAGGGTCACCCTCGCGATCGGTCCATCAAGCCAAGTCTTGTCTCGATCTTCACTTCTAGCCACATGACTCCATGTCATGTATCATGCATTAAGCTCCTCCATCACTTGTGGACTAATTCTCTGCATATCTCACACAAGCACAATTAGTCCACCTAGGTTGTCACTCTTACTAAAACCAAACAAGGACCTTTCAACCGCCATCACGATGAAGCTTCTATTAGAATTTATATGAAAATTCCCCTAAATGCATATAGAGAAATTCTAATAAATCTTAAAGGCCTAATACATGTGTTCCCTAATGGGCTTTAGTGCTTAAGCCTATGAGTAGAGGTCAAAGGTACAATATCAATTAGTACCATATTGCTAGTTGATGTAAAGGTACGGGGTTTTCTCCATATATATGTACTTATCCTCCTGGAAAAAGACACGCCAAAAACTACTATTGGATATTCCAGTTGAAAAATCCTAAGGTAGTAAATTTGTATTTTCCACTTATCGCTATTGCGCCGCTGCCGTAGTCTTTTGATCCTGATTGTCTGCGTGCACCGGCGACTGGGAGAGCAGGTCTCTGAAACCCTTGTTTTTGTGATCCTACACCGGGAGAAGGCGAATAAGGTTTTTGGGAAGCGATGTTTGCGTGACTGCTCCCAAATCCTCCACGATGGGTCGTCTTCCATCCAAATCAGGCGGCGCTACGTCTCGGCGTATTCGTCGTCAGCTGCTCTGAGAACTTCCTCCACCGCTCATCGACGACCTCGACCTGATGCTCAACGATCTCAACCCGGATGACTTCAAGTGACGACTTTGGTGACGACTTCAACATCAACGACTTCGACGGCAATTTTGAGGATATCGCCCATCACCACCACCAGCTACATCTACACCACTTGTCAACCATGTCTATAATCGGCGTATAACCCTCGTGATCAGATTTTTCTGTTCACACTAAATCTATCTACTATGCAATCCATGTCTATTATGTTTATGCTATGGAATAAGTTAATCTGCTATGATAGTATAATAAATATGATTAATCTAGTTCATCTATATGTCATGATTTATATTCTGGTCTTAATCTTGATTTTAATCTAGAAATTACCTAATTGTTCAATAATCCAAAAACCTTATTATAGGTTATTTCTAGTATTATCTATGGCTAGTTCGCTGACGCGCTGAGGCCGAAAAAGTTTTCTAGTGCGTATTTTAAGAGGTGTCTGTAAAGGTCATTAATTGGCTTATGGCCACAGAAGTTTTTTGAGTGAAAGATGGCTTGCCTGAGGGTAACATCTCTGATGAAGGACAGAGAAAATTCTAAAAAGCCAATGATCTCTTTGTGGGAGCTGGGCATAATATGCTGTCAGATTATCTGTTTGATTCGACTATGCACATGACAGATGCAAAGACTCTGCGGGATCATCTGAATGCTACCTATGGTGCTTCAGATGCAGGCAAAGAGCTGTATACCATAGAGAGCTTTAATGACTATAAAATAGTTGCTAAAAAATCAGTAGTCGAGCAAGCTAATGAGATACAGTGCCTGGCTAAGGAACTTGAACTCCTTAAATGTGTCATACCTGATGAGTATGTGGCTGGGTGCATTATTGCTAAATTGCCTTCTTCATGGAGGAATTTTACCACAAGTCTCAAACACAAGAGATAGAAAATATCAGTTAAAAACCTGATAGCATCTCTTGATGTTGAGGAGAAATCTCGGGCTAAAGATAACATAGAGAAGGGGAACGAGGAAAAAGCTAGTGCCCACTTTGTCCAGAGAAACCATGGCAAGAACAAGGGAAAGCCTAAGCAGTTTGCTTTCAATGCCAAACAAAATGCTGCCTTTAATAAGAAGAAGAGAGACAAAGCACAACTACCTTGCTTCACATGTGGAGAGCTTGGTCACTTTGCTAAAGATTGTCCGGAGCGAGCGGACAAGAAAGAGAAAAAGAAGGTCAACCTCATGACTACTAGCAATGCTGATGACGGGTATGGTAATTTTCCTACTGTACTATCAGTTTTTCAATCTCCAAGTTGGTAGGTTGATATAGGTGCTAATATTCATGTGTGTGATGATATCTCTTTGTTTTCTTCTTACCAGGGGGCTCTAAGGTTCCTCCGTCCTGATGGGGTACGGGTCAGATGCTTCTGTTTGTGGTGTTGGCATGGTAGATCTGAAGTTTACTTTGGGAAGATCATGCAGCTGAAGAACGTGCAGCATGTCCCTACTATTCGCAAGAACCTAGTTAGTGTTTTCCTTCTTTTGAGAGATAGATTTAAGGTAGTATTAGAGTCCAATAAAGTAGTAATGTCTAAGCATGGACAATTTATTGTAAAGGCTATGATTGCGGAGGCTTGTTCCACCTATCTTTAGTAGATTTTTGTAATAAGTCAGTGAATCATATTTGTGGCACAATTAATGATAGTTTGAGTGTTTGGCATTCTCGCTTATGTCATGTGAACTTTGGATTGATGTCACATTTGTCTAGTCTGAGTTTAATTCTAGATTTCACTATTTTTAAAGGTTCTAAGTGCCATGGTTGTACGCAATCTAAACAACCTCGAAAGCCTCACAAGACAGCGGAGGAGAGAAACTTGGCACCTCTAGAAATCATACATTCTGATCTATGCGAGATGAATGGTGTGTTGACAAAAGGTGGAAAGATATATTTTATGACTTTGATAGATGATGCAACTAGATACTGCAATGTTTATTTGCTTAAAACTAAAGATGAAACGCTAGACTACTTTAAAATCTATAAGGCTAAAGTTAAAAAAATTAACTAAAAAGAAAGATTAAACATCTAAGGTCAGATCGTGATGGTGAGTATTTTCCTATATTATTTGATGAATTCTATGCGGAACACGGTATTATTCATGAGAGGATAGCTCCCTATTCGCCCGAATCAAATGGAATTGTTGAGAGGAAAAACCGCAAGCTGATTGACTTGGTGAACTCTATGTTAGACACTGCTGGTCTATCTAAGACATGGTGGGAGAAAGCTTTATTGACTGTGAGTCATGTCCTGAATAGAATTCCAAACAGAAATAAAGAGAAAATTCCATCTGAGAACTGGATTGGAAGGAAACCATCACTTTCATATTTGCGCACGTGGGGATGTTTGACAAAAGTCAATGTTCCAATTTCTAAGAAGCGTAAGCTTGGACCGAAGACTGTGGATTGTGTCTTTCTAGGATATGCTCACCATAACATTGCCTATAGATTTTTAGTAGTAAAATCTAAAGTTCTTGATATGCATGTGGATATAATTTTTAAATCTCGTGATGCTACATTTTTTGAGAATATATTTCCTATGAAACATAGGCGTAGCAATGCTAAATTTTCCTCTAAATTAGCTCCTGATGTTACTATACCTATTGAGTCTTCTGTTGTGTCGTTTGAACAATCACTTAACGAAATCCTTGAGGAGGATGACAATGAAGTTCCTGTGAGGAGCAAGAGACAAAGGATTGCAAAATTTTTTTTGTGATGATTTCATTGTGTACCTTTTGGATAATGCTCCCACCTCTATTACAGAGGCATATGCATCTCCAAATGCAGATGATTGGAAAGAAGCTGTTCATAGTGAGATAGACTTGATTCTTTCTAATGGAACTTGGGAGTTAACTGAGCCACCATTTGGTTATAAACTAGTGGGGTATAAGTGGATGTTCAAGAAAAAGTTAAGACCTGATGGTACTATTGATAAGTACAAAGCTCGGTTTGTGGCTAGGGGTTACACTCAGAAGAAAGGCGAGGATTTCTTTGATACTTATTCACCTATTGCTAGAATGACCATTATTTGAGTGCTACTTTGTCTGGCTGCCTTGTATGGTCTTCTTGTTCATCAAACGGATGTGAAGACAGCTTTCCTTAATGGAGAGTTGAATGAGGAGATTTAGCTTGATGGGTTTATAGTAAAAAGTGAAAAGCAAAAAGTGTGTAAGTTACTGAAATCTTTGTATGGCTTGAAACAAGCACCTAAACAATGGCATGAGAAGTTTGACACTACTTTAACTAGTGCGGGCTTTGCTGTTAATGAGGCTGATAGGTGTGTGTACTATCGACATGGTGGGGGCCAATCTATTATTTTATGCTTATATGTTGATGATATTCTAATTTTTGGAACAAACATTGATATTATTAATGAAGTCAAGTCTTTTTTGTCAAAGAGTTTTGACATGAAAGATCTAGGAGAAGCTAATTGTCTATGTTTTATCATCGATAGCCTGTCACGAGGCTATCCGGGACAATTCGGGTTTCGTCAAATCTAACAAAACTTGGTGGTTGATGCACGTGATGAAAGCAACTTTTATACTGGTTCAGGATCTTGAGTATCTCAAGTAATAGCTCTAGTCCAATTGTGGTGTTGTTGATTGTACTGCGAGTATTGGTTCTAGTTCTGTTTACAAGGGGTACCCTCAGCAGACCTTTATAGTCTAGGTGCTGCTTAGGGTTCTTCTTGTCCTAGTCAGACTATAGGATAGAGTTCCAAATTCAATCCTGTTTTTTGGTTTTCTAATCATACATACGGGTGTATTCCATAATGTCTTCGGTGAGAAACCCCTAGGTTCCCCCATCGACAAGCCCCTGAGCTTTTCAGGATTGACCTCTGGGTTCTTCCTTTGAGCAAAATCTTAAGATGATTTGCTTCTTGCTTCTTCTGGTCCTTGATCCTCTAGAGTGCCTTTAAGTGCACTCATTGATTGTAGCCCCCGAGCCTCTTGTTTCCTTTTTGGAGAAAGGAAGCTTGAGGGTCTTGTTTCTTGAAAATTTGTCATTTGAGTGTACTATAAGTGCACTCAATAAGTGTAGCTCTGAGCCTCTTGTTTCTTTTGAAAAAAGAAGCTTGAGGGTCCTTTTTTAACAAATTATCGTCTTGGAGGGTACCCTGCAGCCCCTGAGCCTTTTTAGGTTCTTTTTCAAAGAAGAACCCGGTTAAAGGTTCCTTGTCTTCTTTTCTTTGAGGGTTGTTGTTCTTTTTTTTGAAGATTCTTGTCAATATGCTTTGTTGTCATCTTAGATTCCTGATGTTGCTTCATCTTTCTGAGTGCATGCACTGTTTCCTTGTGAAGGTGGAGTTATTTATTTGCGTTTCTGGCCGTTTCTTTGCTTGGCTTTTATGGCGCGCTTGTACTGTTTACCCGTGAGTGGGAAGCTTTAACTGTGCTCCTGCCTATCTTCCTTGTGACTTTGTCCTTTTTAGATTCTCTATATCCTGTGAACCTGATCCATGTACACCACGTTCTGTTCTATAAATACGAGTATGTGGGTGCTCATAGTATCCATCCATTGTGCTAGTGTTGCCTTCCTTTAGCTTCTTGATATTTTGAAAGTCATGTATGTTATAGTGAGTGAAGTAGATGAGCCCCTAGGCATTTTCTCTGTTCTTCTGTAATCTTCTTTGCCAAATGTTGGAGCTATTGTGAACAAGATTAGTAGTAGGCTAATCTTAGCGTGTCGTCCATCTAGGGGCATCGTGGTAGCAAATGTTAGAGAGGTTGTGACGTGGGTGGCGTTCATTGTGCTGCCTCATCTTCCAGCGCATTTCCTTCCTGCTACTGATGATCCTTATGGATTGGGCCAATGCGTGTTGTCGGCTCTTCTTCGGTGGAGTTCCCGGAGTAGGCTATTGTTTTGTCTTCTTCCATGCTATTCCGGCATGGTGGTATGTAGATCAGCACGTGTTGGGGACACTTGTTTGGTTGTCTCCCTCAAGGACTCGGATATCCAATGCAAGTATGGATGAAAATGGTACGAATATTTATCTGACCGTCCGTTCGACCGAATTCATTTAGATGGGTTTAGATCTGTCTGTATTTGGGTCTGGATATTTAACATCCGGTACCATATCCGTATTCGAATACTCAAATCACATATTTATGATGTCGATACCTAATCGTATCCTATCCGGCATGGATGACACTATTCGTATTCGAATCTGAATCCGGACAGAAATATAAAAACAAATGTGGTATCAGTGATATCCATCCGTATCCGATCCGTTTTCATCCATAAGTGCTAGTTCCTGACATGTTAGGTATTCTTATTCACGTCCTCGCTCTTCTGTGAATACGTTGAACTAGGATGTCCAATCCTGCTATTGGTGATATTGAATCTTGGTGGGGGTTCCTGCTTAACCTCAAATTCCATAGGGTTCTTATCACTTTCTTTGTCTAGTATCCCTTGTCTGCTTGTGCTCCGGCTGATGTCTAGGTGTAAGCTTTTGTTCTGTCATCTTTGTGTATTCTTCATGTAGTCCGGTGCAAATCAGTACGTGTTGAGGACACTTGTTTTATAAATGCCTTTTTGTATCCTTGTATCAAGTAATGAAAAGAAGATCTGATATTTCTATGTTGATTCTCTGGTGGTACTGTGGTTCTGGTCTTGCGCAGAGTTCTTTCTGGGTTGTACTAGAATTGCCGTTCTGTTTGTTGTTGTTATGTATCTATTGAATGTCATGTGTTCTTCCTTTTATTCTTATGCGGACTGCCTTCTGGGTTGTTTCTTGCCTTCTCCTAGGTTGCTTTTGGTCTTCTGAGTTATTCTTGTCCTTAGTTGTCATTGGGATATATCCTTTTGTCTTTTGTCGCGGTGGGCCTCCTTTGTCGCTTGATAAATTGGGAGGGAAAGTAATCTTTATGGCCGTTGCTTAGTGGGCCAGATAGAATTTTATTGTGCTTTATATATCCACTGTGTTCTTTTTTTTCTTCACTCGCTCTGTCTTCTGGTGAAATATTCCCCACTCTTCTCAAAATCCTAGCTTTCTGAGAGCTCTCTTCTTCCGCCACCGTCAGAACTTTTCCTATGCTTTTGCCGTCGCTCTTGCTGATCCGCTCTTTGAAGATGGGGAAGAGGTCATCCAAGAGCACTTTCTATTGCAAGGCTGTTGAGGTAGATGAAGAATCTTCTCTTGATAGGATTGAAAATCCTGATTTTTTGAAGATGCACACTTTGCAGAAGGAGTGGTCGGCTTGCACGACTACGGAGGCGGAGCCAGAACTTCTCGTCGCACAGGGTCTTCTTCACCACCGGAGCCTTTCTGACTATGTGGTGCCTCGTGAGCATCTCGTTCCTGCTCCTTCCCTAAACCAAATGCTGATGTTTCAGCACTTTGTTTGGTTTGGTTTGACTTTCCACCTTCTGCCTTTCTTCTTGATTTTCTTGTCTTTTTTCAAATTTCCCTTCATCATCTTACCTCTTATGGGGTTCATTTTCATGCTGCCTTTGTTCATCTTTGCGAGGTGTTCATCGGCATTCGTCCTTGCCTTCCTCTGTTCTGCCACTTCTTTCGCTTGAAGTTTGCGAACAATGCTTCTCCTCCTCCTCTGGGTTGTTGCATTTTGCAATCTATGCAGGTGAAAGCCCTAGTTTGGTTTTGATAATTGATGAAACCTATATGTACTAATCTTTGTCATGAGTGATATGCAAGATAGATTGGTACACACCAAGTGATGGAGCTAGAAGATAGATGGTGATGATCAAGTGCTCCACATCTTGGAAAAGAAGAGAAAAACAAAATCCTATGAGCTCAAGGCAAAGGTATAAAATAGGATATTTATTTTTGCCGATCAAGACGCAATAGAGTGCGTGATTGGATTTATGATAGATAACCGTACTATAAAGAGGGGAAGTCTTTAATTGCATCGGTTATCTAGTGCCACTAAGTGTGAGATTCATTTGCATTTGCATAAGCGCTTAGTGACGTGGTGAGATTAATCCCGAGAAAATTATTTGTGAAAATGCTAACTTAAGTGCTTAATTTATTTGACTTACTTTTTGAGAAGTTAGCACTTAAATAGGATTTAAAAAGAAAAGGAGAAAGAGGGCTGCTAACTAATTGCCAGTTCAAACTGAATTTTATTCCGGCCAAAGACGCTCTGTTGGTTGATAGTTGCACGCTCTCATTCGTTCGAACAGTGAGCATGCCGCTGGCAATTTTAGTGCCCCTACCTGGAAATTCCAACGATCAATCAACTTCTCCAACTGCGCGTAACAGAGAAGGCATGGCTGGCATTTTATCCACCCCTAGCTGGAAATTCCCGTTGATGTACAGTAGGGGGCAAAAGTTGCGTGCGTGTGTCAGTGAGAGAGAGCCTGGGACTCCGTTTTGCTGCTGCTGCCGTTTGACTTTGAGAGAGAGAGTACCTGCAGCTCAGGACGTGTTGTCGTCCCTGCATTGGCTCTAGGAAACCGCTGGGGCCCATGACTGCATGTAGTTGGAAGAGCGGGCGTGGGAAGCCGTCTGTTCCTGCGCTGAGCCATTTCTCTGCCGTGTGGGGGCACTAGCTGGAGGGCCCGACGTGTCAGTTGCTTGTGAGGAAAATCTCGTGCTGGCTGTTGCACCCGTTGCTTTTACCGTGGAATTGGAGAGGGAGTAGACGCGCCGTTTGCCATGCATGGGGCCGCTGGCTCTTGCTACCGTTGCCCGTGTGGGTGGGAGGTGCCCTGTAGCCGTTGGAGGACTGGCCGGCTGGGTTGTATACCCAGCGCCTTCCCCTCTCCTTCTCCCATCTCTTCCTCACTTTTTCTCTTTGCTACTCAAGAACAAAGGAAGAACAAGCTCCTCCCCATCTCTCCTTTCTAAAGCCTTGAGCCATCCTCAAGTGAGAGATTGAGAGCACGAATCGTCGATCTTGTGAGCTTGAAGAGCATCTCCTCCCTCTCCTCTCCCTCTCCTAGCTTGTTGCTCATTTGAGAGAGGATTTGAGGGAAACCCTAGTTGTGCATTTAAGATTACATTTTGTGGCACTAGTGGTGATTGCAATTGTTGATTTCTTATTACTCTTGGTGATTGCCGTCACCTAGACGATTGGTGGTGTTGTGATTGGTGAGGGGATTTGGTGATTGTGTCCGCCCCCAATCAAGAAGATTATTTGTGAGGGGTTCTTGTGCCTTCCCCGCGGGAGATCGCAAAGGCAACTCTAGTGGATTGCTCGTAGCTTGTGGATTCCCGTCTTGTGTTGGTTGTGCGGCACCCGGTTGCGGGTTAGGCGTGTGATGCCTATAAGCGCGTGAACCTCCAAGTGGGTGTATCGCTACAACGAGGACGTAGCTTGCCGGCAAGCAAGTGAACCTCGGGATAAATCATCGTGTCAACAATTGGATTAATTGTGATTGATTTGTCTCGGATCATCTTGGTATTCATATTGATATATATTGATTGATCACTTGCCCGACTCGGTATAACACTCAACCTCTCTTGTATTTACTTTCATAATTACTTGTGTAGAGGTAGCTAGTGTAGCTTAGTAAATTAGCTTATTAAGTTCCTCACTAGTGGTAGATTTAGCAACCTAGCCTATTGTGTGACATAGAGATTTTAACAACTAGAATTGTGGATAGGTGGCTTGCATTTTTTTTGTAGGCTAGCGCAATATTTACTTCGCCTATTATTTATCTAACCACTTGGCTTAAGTGTTGTTGTAGAAATTTTTATAGGCTATTCACCCCCCCTCTAGCCATTTAGGACCTTTCGGCAGGGTAGAAAATCTGATTTCTTCTAATTTTTGCTTATCGATCCTCTTAAGTGGAATAATAAGTGGTTCTATCTTACTAAGCTTTCTTCTTTCTTTGATTCTGATTTTTTTACTCCCCCTGTTCATTCTGATCATTGGAACCTAAAGCTTACTGATGCTGAGGTGTCCTCTATAAAGCCCTTCTTACTCGAATTAATATCTCAAGGAGTCGGGTCTCACTGGCCATGGTGTTGTGGCTAGTTTTGTACGTCACCGGGTGCAGCCTCTGATGCAGAGGGATCACTTTGGCTTTGAGCATGAAGGTGCTGGCGACCCTTCTTGGATTGTTTAGGGGACTGAACTTTCTGACTCAGAGGTCTTTGAGCGTCTTAACAAGATGCTTGCCGTTGTGCCTTGTTTGCCAGTGGTACCGGCACTTGAGTACTCTGCTTCTAATCCTCCTTCAGAGGTGAGTTTTCTTGCTGAGATTTCTCTTTCTCTTTGCTTTATTTTATTTTGCTGACTTTTCTTTGTGTTGTTTTCTTGAGGTGCCCATTATTGCTACTGCCATTCCTTCTGGAGTTGAGAGTTCTTCTGCTTCTGCTCCGAGGTTAGATTCAGAATTCACCAGGGATCACTTTTGGTCAGGTTTTGTATATTGAGTATACTCCTGATCCGCGGGTTATTGATATGATTCTGACATCTAGACGGAAGAGATCAAACTTGGGTTGTTCTGACCCAGCTGGAAAGAAACCACGCCCATCTTCTGCTTCTCCCCTGCCTCCTTCAGGTAATATTATCAGAGGTGAGATCTATTTGTTGTCCTGTCTCTATTTTTTTCACTTTTTTTCTAATTGCTAATCTTCTTTTAGGTGGGGTTTTTATCCTTCTTAATAAAGAAGAAGATGATGATGATCTTGTCCCTCTCGCTTCTCGCCAGTGAGTCTCCTATTTTTTATTTATTTACGGAGTTCTTTTGTATTTGTTTTTTCTTTCTTGCTGAGTTGTTTTCTCCGTCTGAATAGGCGTGTTAGGGCTCCTTGTACCTCTTCTGTCTCTCTTGGTCTGGACTTGCCCCTCTCTTTTTCTGTGAGTCCACTGGACCTCTCTTCGCTTGTTGTTCGCGTTGCCTCTCAGATTAGGCGGCCAGGAAGCTTAAAGCGGCCTCCTAAGTAAATTTTTCTTTGCTCTCTCTCTTCTTTCTTTTTTCCTTTCTCTGATTAATTCCTGGCTTCTTTTCTATCATATAGGCCTTCTTCTTCTGCTGTTGAGGATGTTTCTAGTCATCCTACCTCTTCTGGAAATCCAGATGTTTCTCCATCCAATGGGTTTTGCTGTCTCTGAGTTCCTTTAGCTTTGTGTTTCATATTCTCACTATTTTGTTTTTCGTAGGGTATCTTGTTGACTTCCCTCCAGATGTTGATGAGACGGCTGCCGCAAAGCCTGCACCTGAGGCGGCATCTTTTGAGCCCCTAGCTCTAGTTGTAGGGAGTTCTCCGCAACTAACTGCTTCAGCGGTTTCTTCTGCCCCGGTCGCAGCTTCTGCGAGCGATCAGGCTACTTTTGTTGAAGTGGCTCTGTCGCCGGCGTGTGGTTTCTCAAGTCATGGTGATTTGAACTTGAGTCGTGAGCATCGGTGGATGGAGGTGAAAACCACCTTTGATAATTTTTCCTCCAAACTTGGCGGTCTCCTGAATGTAAGATTGCTTTTTTCGCTGAGTCCCTCATTGAAGATCAGGACTTGTTGTTTGGTCCTGAAGTGGCTATTACTACTGCCAAACTGTCTTCTAAACTTGAGGCGGTTTAGAATAAACTGTCAAAAATAAAAGAAGAGTTGTTAATGGAACAGCAGCAACACCAGCTTGCAGTGGCTGCTGAGTAGGCCTGGGTTTCTAAAAAGGAGAAGGCTTTGCACGAGGCTCAATCCCAAATTGAGTCTTTGAAGAAAGATATGTCTAGTAAGTATTGATTTTCAGTCAAGTTTCTGCCATTGCTTGCTTCTTTCTGCTTTTTCTGACTTATTTTTCTGTTGAATAGTCTCTGCCTAGGAAAATAAGAACCTAGTAAAAGAAGTCCGTTCTTTGGAGTCTGCAGTAAAAGCTGCTGATGAAGAGGCCCAAAAGGTAAGGAGCCTTTTTAATTCCTATCGTCGCCGAGTAGCCGATCAAATTACAGCCAGGCAGATAAGAAAAGATGCTGACAGGGATGTTTTTCAGGCCTTGATCACCATCAAAACTTTGAAGGATCAATTGGCAGTGGCAAATGCCCAATTTCAGGCGCTCTGGGCTTCTTTTGGTTACATTTTATCTTTTATAGGTCCCGAGGGATGTCAGTGTTGGTATTTCTTAACATATATAGAAATAATCCACAAGCGCACGGAATTACCATCGTAGCACTACACCCGAAAGTATTCAGGGTATCGTATTTTCACAGGGAACGGAGGTACTTCTTCTATCTAGCTCGTCCAAAGACAACACAAAGGTAGAGTTGGAAAGGGCAGAGAAGGATTCCTGTGGCTTCACAGTCTTAAGGTAGACAAACTATACTTCTACTTGCTTACTTCGGGCATCGGATCGCACCTAGTCTACTAGGTGATACCGGCCTATAACTCTACGCCACTCCCGACCGTGGGAGAGTGCAAGGGACGGACAGGGGTGTCACCACCTGCCGCCTATCCCTCACCGTGGAGTGTGAGGCAAACGAGGGTAGCCTCTAGCCTAGACACCATGATGTCTACGCTATCGACTACTACTCTAGTGTCATATAGGGCTATCTGTCTTCATTAGGGACCCTCTACTAGAGCATTTGTTACCAATTTAAGCAACAAACAATGAACCCACAAACAAGTTTAGGTAAAGCTCTGTTGATATCTGTTAACACCCACTGAATAATCCATAAGCGCACGGGATACCGTTATAGCTTTATCCCAGAAGTATTTCAGGTTTTGTTCCACTGAGAAACGTGTGAGATCAACTACGGTCTAACTTAACTAGGGGTAGTGATAAGATGCGGTAGAAACTAGATTAAGATAGAACTAGGGTGGTAATTAATGTGGTTGAGAGCAGCACAAGGTTGATGATAATAGAAGAGTAGAGAGGATAGCTCTGATTTTCTCCTAACTTGGGCAAGCCTATGTCTTCTATTGCTAACTGGAGACATTACATAAGGAAAGACACCAATAAAGGATGTTAATCTCCTTAGCAACCACATCCTACTTGGCCTACAGACGGGAGATGAACTAATAGGACTGTCACTTCCAACCACCACCGGAATATAGGGTGCATCCACGATTATCCTAAGCCTAAGCACCATGCCAACACCTACGATAATACTCTACTCCCTCTAGAATAGGAATAAAGCACTCAAAGAGAGTCGTGATCCAGATAAACAATATAGGCATAGAACTTACTTGCATTAGAAGTTGATCACCAGAGACATCTTAGGAGCAAGCTCAAGTAGAGCTTGATCCTGCTAAGGTACAAGCCATAGAGAGGGCACCGAGAGGCCAGCACCTCCTCCTAACTTTTCCCTCACTCTCCATCTCACTATTATCTAAAGACTAAATCCTAGAGAGGACTAATCTTCTCTTGATGGCTGGCTCTCAACAGGTTGTCCATTCAAGGGACACCTCTTGATTAGGGTTTTAGAGAATAGCCAATGAATGAGTGCCTCCCCTGGAGGGGTCCTGCCCTCCTTTTATAGCCCGGTGGGATGAACGTGAGCCCTTGGATCAAACTGACATTGACGGACTGCTCAGATTGAAACCCTAAGGCGGTGGAGCATGTGGTCAAAGCAGGCCATGAACCGGGCCTGGGCCAGACCGGCCGGTCCAGGGGGAGACCGGCCAATCCCCCTCCAGGGCCGCTCGCGGTCTACTTCGGCGTGGTGTCTTCTCGCGCCTTCTGAAGTCTTCTAGTGCAGCCCCCATCGTGGAATTGATATCTTTTCATCCGAAACTCTGAAAATAGCAAATGATATGTCCGTTTCGATCGTCTCAACAAGCTCTTCGCAATGGTGCATTTTAATTCATCATTTGAGATGCTTGTAATCTGTCATATTGGTTCTTTTTTATAGCTTTTCTGATATGTACCTGTAGAAACATGGATTCACCAAAACTCATGGAATTCCGCTAGTGTAAAACCTATATCTATATTGGTGATCACAAATATGCCTCTTTTGAGAGTTAGTTGATGGGTAAATTTCGTCATTAACGACCGTCAACAACACCCCCACACTTAACCTTTGCTAGTCTCTTAGCAAAGCTAGGCTTAGAAAAGCTATGTATAAGTTTAAGCATTGTAACCATCTCGATGTAACTCCTCAGAAGTATACCTGCATCCAGACAAAAATTCTCCTCCAAGCTCTAAGCAATAACTGAGCTAACTTTTAGACTTTCTCATGTTACCTTGGACTATGGGGTTTATCAGCTCTTACTTGGGTCTTGAGCAATCGAAAGACAGAAAGATCCAGCCAAGCACTATGTATCAAGCTCTTTGTTCAACTATCATTCTAGAGTTTTTAGAGGTTTTTAAATAAAACTCAGAGTTTCCCATATATGACACTCTCAAATCTCTCAGTATATCTGGTATTTATGGATTCTCACCAAGGCGGTAATGATGGTATGCCTTTCTTTTCTTTCTGTAACTAAAGCTTATGTGGAGCTCATAGGTATGGAGAAAACTTAAAAGAGCATACTTGCACTGCACATGTTGTAAAGTCAAACAATGGATCCATAAAGAAATAAGTTATACAATCGAATCAAGATGTGCAAGTGTATGGATATGGTGGATATTTGGTGGAACCTAATTCTACTATGCTCCTTGAATGCCTATTCTCTTTTGGACTTTAAAAACTGGCTAGAGGTAATGAGCTATGTTTTTCTTTCTCTTTTCATCAGGGAGATGGGTATCTAAGTACCCATTGTTCTTAGCATTTGGACACTTGTCTTTTTTTTTCAATTCCCCTTTTCTCTATTTTTCAAATATTTTTTTACATAGCTCATAGCACTCCTTTTGGCACTTATGAATTTAGAGAGATTGCAACAGAAACTTGGAGCATTTATTGGGTGGCTATCCTAATAGAAATATTTTTGGTGTTTTTCCCAATGTAGGAGTAAAACATTTTTGGGTGAATATGGGATGGAATGGGATGTTGCACCTACTCCAGGTGCACATGTAGGTGGGGTGTGAGTGGATCTTGATTCAAGAGTATGACAAATCTCTCATAAGGATCACAAAGATTGACAAAACTCAATGCAACATAAGCAGCATATATGTGGAATTTTAACTAGCCTATCTCATCATGTTTGGCTCTGATGAGAATGTAAGCTTTATCATATAGGAACTCATCATGTAAGATTTTGTATTTTTCAAATGATAAATCTCTAGAACTCTAGTATCACTCAGAACAAGATAAACAACAGCTTCTCAATCAGATCAATCAATTACCTAGACTTAGTTCAAGCATATGCAACCCATAAGTTTTGGGCTCAGAGCAAATCTTCATGTCAAAATAGTTAAAACCAAAACTCAGAAAAACCTATGTTTAAACACTAGGCACTTAGAAGCTATTATGATAGAGCAGGTTTTTACCATTTTTATCTTTAAAGATCATCTCTAGGGCTTGTCTATTTATTGACTCATATCTATACTAACATTTTTATTAGGTTTTACTTTTTAAGACTCATACTATATAAGACTCTAAAGACTCTACAAACATAGACCTTTATGTGCCCATATATTTTTGGTATTTTTCAAGACTCTATGACAGACTCGAAAATCATGTAGATACACTTACCTGGGTACCTAGGGGATGCCTTCCCCCAAGCTGGTTGTTGTCGTGGTTGCGCATTGAAGCTGAGTGATCCTTACGGAGGTACTCATGCCTTGAGAGCAGGTGTTGACAAGGATCTTTCATCTCCTCCATCAAGAAGTTGGTTCCCTCACACAGTGAATGACTGTATGTTGGAGATGTGTACTTTGACTAGAGTGTGATGAAGATGCCTGGGTGTACTAGCTCTTGAAGCTATCCTGCAAAAACTCTCACAAAACATCAACACTTGTGGAACAGATTAGGGTAAGGGTTAGCGGTTAGCCATTTCGAGGATTGATTTTTGTGGAGGTTTGAGATATTTCTAGTGTAGTAGAATTCTAGCAGGATGTTTATATAGTATTTTTGGATTTTTTATTTTTATGCAGAAGAAAAAACATGTATGCATGATTATTATTTTTATTATTTTTATGCACCACGGTGAAGACTCCTAAGGGGTCTTACACACCATAGAACTATTCATATGGGGCTTTAAGTTTTATAATGTATGAATTACCTAACAAGATGAATACATATTCATTTTTATTATTTTTTCATTGCAATGCTAATGCAAAAAAGTAAACATGCTAAAGAGAAAATAATACATGCGATGCAAGAAAGTAAATATGGATAACTATCGATGTTACCTCATAGTAAGGGTTCAGAGTTTAAAGTCCTCTGAATAGGACTTCTCCCTTCTTGTTGATTCCTCCGGCATTGATGACATGGAGTTTCTTTGGCTGGGTACATGAGAGTGCTTCTTCTCCAAGCTAGCTCTTTCGGTGAAGGTGAAGATACAAATTTTTGCGATGATGCCCTTAATGATGTGTCACCTTCTTCTACCAAACCCATCTTAGTTTTGAGTTTTGATTTTGCTTTGATAGGTCTAGGATCTTCACTTCTACAAAGTAGGAAATTGACTCCCCACACTTGGATTGAAGTGTGTTCTGCTCATGGAGATAAGGTAAAGATCAAGTGCATGGGCTCTGTTGGTGAGAAAACACCAACAGAACCATAACTTCTATTCCACTTCTCTAACCTTAGTTATATTGAACAACATGGAGTTGATATTATGTGCAATGTTCAATATTATCATGAGAGGTAAGATTAGAAGGTTGAGCAAGGATGTAACATTTAAGTTTATTAGCCCACAAGAGTTGAAATACTTAACCCAAGGAAGGATTGTCTATCTGTACATGATGCGTTAATCTTTACATGATCATGACTATCATCTTCTAAGCATAAGATGTGTAACTTTTTAGTTTATATGGTTAAGACTATAGGATCAAAAAAGTGATGCTATGAACAAGTTTAAAGAACTAGACATGTTGAGCTAATTAGGGTTGATCATGGATAATTGTTACTAAGACATGTTAGGTTCTTTGTTTATGCTCATACCAGAATCAAGGAGAAGCTTTTTAAGTAGTGACCATTTACCTTTGGATCCTTTATCATTGGAGTGTGATGACATTCTATGACAAAGAGTAGATGATTCTTGATGGTCCTTCCCTTTGGCTTAATGTTCTTTTTTGGACAACCTCATATCTTGAGTTGTTCATAGTGCCTCTTGTTTCCTAGATGGTGCTCTTTCTTTCTCGTCCTTTTTCTATGTCTTCTTTTTGCTCTTTACCATTTTGGATTTCTGTCTCAATCTTTGTTTTATGCCTGCATAAGATTAGTGGACAACACATACCTGAAGGGATATACCAATTTGAATGGGGGATTGTTGTCTCTAAATCATGTGCATTAACTCTATGCCATTAGAAAGATGGGTTCTCATATTTTATGCAATTATGGTTTAAGGCAAAGGTAACTTGCAGCTGAAGACAAAGTGAATGATCTTTGATACTTACAGTTCTTCCATTAATGATGAATGAGCTATGTCTTCATTACGCAAAGTTATTGGAGTTTGTCATTTGCCTTGCTTCATCTCTGAATTGAATCCATCTCTTGACTTACCCATATTGAATTTTAGAGTTTCCTGCAGGGGTTAGTCCAACAAAATATCCAGTGTCTACTAGAGCATACATTCAGTTCAAAAATCAACCTAAACACCACGTCTAATTTGATTTAGGAAGGCATTTCAACCTAAGCACAACGTTTAATTTAAAAGCCTTTAGAAGCAAAATCAGTACACCTCTTGGTTCAAGATTAAACTAAACACCTTGTCTAATTTAATTCAAGAAAATAATTTAAATTAAGCACCATGTCTAATTTAAAAGATGTGTGAGAATACTTAAAAACCTTACGCATACTATAGTAAACACAGGTAACATCGAAGCACTATAGAGATTCATTCAAATAAAGATGAAAGAGCATGATTGTTATATGGCCAATTGAGTATAGCTTAAAGGTAGAGACAACCAAGATTAGCAACATGGCATAAGATTTTTCAGAGAAGCATATCCCCCACACTTCAGTTCTTGCAAGGCAAGATCAAGTTTAGATGGATGTGATTTAATGTTGTATAATAATTGGTTGGACATACCTTGCTCCATCATCCTTCATTCTTCTTGCTTCAAACCTAGAATGGTTAGTAACAAGAATACCCGAAGAAATATTTTCATGATATATCTCTATGCTCACAAGGGCAGTTTAGCAAAAGGTGAATGTTCATGTTGTCTACCAAAAGTGCTAGTCTTAGGACAAAAGCTCGTTTGTTGGGAAACCTTAGAATCGTGCTTCAAAATGGTGAAGTGGTTTCCCCTCCAACATCAATCTTTATTTACTTACCTCAAGATTTGCACATCGAGATCTGCAATGTTTATGATAAACATATGCATCTACAACCTCCCTTTTGAAGTTTTTATGGATAGGATGTATGTGGGGGTTGAAGATCTCGTGTGTGATCATGGTAGTAGAGAGACCAATTGATTTAGAAGATATGTCATATGAGCATGGCTTTGATGAGAACTTTTTAAAGTAGCTTCCATGCTCATTTATGTCATCTTCCTTACCAATCTCTAAGAGTGATTCTTTGTGAATGTCTATAGGTGAAAATATTGTATCCTTCATTTCATGCCTGTGTCCAAGATTTCTTTGAGATTGGTGGCTCTTAAGTTGGTCTCATCAATGGCTTCCTCTAGACTTAGATGAGTCATAGGTTTATCATTTGAATCTAAGTCTAGACTGGATTCAATTAAGGCTTCTTCCTTGTCTATCTATTTTACACATTTCAGCCATTATTGTAGCACTTCTTGGTCATCCTTGAGTCCTTCATGATCCCTATGCTCTAAATGTCTTAGTGGATCTCTAAGGTCATCATGAGACTCAGGAGAACAAGTGTCATGGGATTCTTTAGGGTCAAGGTTGGATTTTGAGATGGGTTCAGGTAAGACATCTAATGTGGGCATAGAAGGAGAGAAGATAGAATTGAGATCAAATTAACTTGGCTCTCCTTCTATGGCATCATTAAACATGCCATCCTTGAATTCTTCCCGAAGAAGATACTTTCTAAGAGATTCCTTCTTGAGAGAATTTGAGTTATATTCACTCGAAGGTCTCTTAGAGGACTGGAAGTTTAGGCTCTTCCCAACATCAACATCAAGAGAGTTTTCCAAGGGTTAAATTTCTTCTTCCCTTGGTGGATTTTGTGATATGGATGGTTCAGGACTGATAGCTAAATATCCAATCAAGTGTGATTTAGCTATCAAAACTTTCTCTTGTCTAGAAAACAATTCTTTCTTTTTCTCGGGGCGCTCATAATGAATGCTAGGGCAGGGTGTTCTTCCACAAAGTTTATCAAGCAAAGACCTTGCCTCACTAGCAGTCACATGAAGAAAAGATCCTCTAGTAACTATATCAAGGAACTGCTTAAAATCCCTACCAAGGCCTATGTAAAAGTGTTGAAGCAACAGTGGGTCTGGAATGGAAAGATTAGGGCCTATAGTGAGGAGATCATTAATACGATCCTATGATGTTTCTAGAGATTCTTCCTCTAGCTGTCTACAGAGTAGAACCTCTTTCTGAAGATCAATCACCTTAGAGATGGGAAAAAATTTGGTTTGAAATTCAGAACATAACACTTCTCAATCTCCATGCATACTTCCTACGGTTTTATTGCACCAATGTTTAGCTTTTCCCGTTAAAGAGAACGGAAATAGCTTCCATCGTAAAGTTTTATCAGACATGCCAGCAATGCGAAAGCATGCACATCTCAATAAGAACTCTCATAGGTGTGAGTATGGATTTTCATTGCCCTCTCCCGAGAATGATTGTTTTTGAATAAAATCAATCCAATATGGGCGTAGCTCATAACCAGGTGCTAAGATAGGATCTAAAGATTCTAGTGGCCTAAAGCTTGCACTCGTAGGTTTAGCATATTGATTGATAGGAATGTGACTCATGCTAAACCAAAAGTCAAAAAGAAAAGAAGATAGAAAGAAGGAAGAAAGAAGTAAAGGATAAAAGAAAAAAGAAAAATGTTAAGCTAGGTTTGTAGTTAACTCAGCAAACCTTTTCCCCAGCAACAGCGCCAAAAAGCTTTCTGATATCTGTTAATGCCCACTAAATAATCCACAAGCGCATAGATACCGTTGTAGCTTTATCCCAGAAGTATTTCAAGTTTTGTTCCACTGAGAAATGTGTGAGATCAACTACGGTCTAACTTAACTAGGGGTAGCGATAAGATGCAGTAGAAACTAGATTAAGATAGAACTAGGGCGGTAATTAATGTGGTTGAGAGCAGCACAAGGCTGATGATAATAGGAGAGTAGAAAGGATAACTATGGTTTTCTCCTTCTAACTTGGGCAAGCCTATGTCTTCTATTACTAACTGGAGACATTACATAAGGAGAGACACCGATAAAGGATGTTAAGCTCCTTTGCAACCACGTCCTACTTGGCTTACAGATAGGAGGTGGACTAACAGGACTGTCACTCCCAACCACCATCGAAATATAGGGTGCATCCACGATTATCCTAAGCCTAAGCACCATACTTACACCTATGATAATACTCTACTCCCTCTAGAATATGAATAAAGCACTCAAAGAGAGTCGTGATCTAGATAAGCAATATAGGCATAGAACTTACTTGCATTAGAAGTTGATCACCAGAGACATCTTAGGAGCAAGCTTAAGTAGAGCTTGATCCCACCAAGGTACAAGCCATAGAGAGGGCACCGACAGGCCGGCACCTCCTCTTCACTCTTCCCTCACTCTTCATCTCACTATTATCTAAAGACTAGATCCTAGAGAGGACTAATCTTCTCTTGATGGCTGGCTTTCGAGAGGTTGTCTATTCAAGGGACATCTCTCGATTAGGGTTTCAGAGAATAGTCAATGAATGAGTGCCTTCCCCGGGGGGTCCTTCCCTCCTTTTATAGCCCGGTGGGATGAACGTGAGGCCTTGGGTAAAACCGACATTGATGGACGCCCGAAGGCGGTGGAGCACGTGGGTCGAAGCAGGCCACGAACCGGGCCTGGGCCAGACCGGCCGGTCCAGGGGGAGACCAGCCGGAACCCCTCCGGGGCCGCTCACGGTCCACTTCGGCGTGGTGTCTTCTCGCGCCTTCTGGAGTCTTCTAATGCAGCCCCCATCGTGGAATTGATATTTTTTCATCCGATGGAACTCCAAAAATGGCAAATGATATGTCCGTTTTGATCGTCTCGACGAGCTCTTCGCAATGGTGCATTCTAATTCATCATTTGAGATGCTTGTAATCTGCCATATTGGTCCTTTTTGATAGATTTTCTGATATGTACCTGTAGATTCACTAAAACTCATAGAATTTTGTTAGTGTAAAACCTATATCTATGTTGGTGATCACAAATGTGCCTCTTTCGAGAGTTAGTTGATGGGTAAATTTGGTCATTAACGACCGTCAACAAGCTCATCTAATCCGAAGACATAAAAGACCATAAGAACCATGAACACTTACTTAGTTAAGATCCTATGAAGGTACCAAGCACGTGTTCGTCGAGGTACAAGCTCTAATGAGACACTGAAACGCCCAATACTTTCTCGAACTCAGAGAGACACCGACACGCTCAGTGCTTCTTCAAACTTTGGGAGACACCGACAATCCTGGCGCTTTTCCACACTCTCCCTCACCTCTCGCCTACTCAACTCTAAGTAGCTAGCTAGGGCCTAGGCCTAGGGCCTAGGCCCTCTTGGAGTGGTGCTCTTGTGGTGGAGAACTTGCCCTTGAGTGGTTGTTATGAAATAAGGAGGAGGAGGCCTCCTTTTATAAGTGAGATGGAGAGGGTTCTTTGCAAGATTTCACCAAACCGACCTCTCCTGGTACATTGAACCTGGACCCCCTACGCAACCGCCTTTGGAACGTCGGTGGTAGGCAACCGACCAAAGCTAGGCCCATTTGGGCTTGCTGGTGGTACGGGCACACATGGTGTGGCCGCACCATAGGTGAGCCCAAACTGGCCCAACTTTGTTCTGCAGCCTCCATTGATGTTGTAGAGTGGGCCTGCGGTGGGTGTTCGTGGAATTGAGGTGATTTGCTTAGGTATTGGGCTTGTTCTCCATTCATTTGGACCCAGATTTGCCTAGACAAGTGGGCCTTCTCCCTTTGGGCCTACATTGATGGATATTTTGTATGTATTTGAGCCCATATATGGTGGTTTCATAGATATTCTCCTGCAAATGATGAATCACCAAAACTTGTGGACTAAGTTAGTTATAAGTTCTATTTCTATGTTTGATGTTTATATGATCCTTATTTTATGCGAGTGCTGACGGTTATGTTTAGCAATTAAGGCCTGCCAATAGTCAGGCTGTGGATTTTGGGACTTTTGCTCTCTTAATTCCTTCTCAATTTTATGGCTTTCTAAAGTCTACTCTACGTAATTGCGTGAGTAATCTTTTGGGCCAATTCCGGGTTCTTTCCCCTCTTACTCCTTTAGATAGGCTAGCTAATGGCAACCCTTCTAATGAATACCTCTCTAAAGTGAATTCTATAAAAGCTGAGTTGTCTGAGCTTGTAGATAAGATAGTTAGCCGTATAGAACTTAGGGACGAGCCCCCTGTTCCTCCTGCGTGAGGAGACTGTTTTCGGATGATATCTTGTAAAGAATTATGCTTTTCTCTTAGTCTGATCCAGCTCGATGAAGCAGAGTTGTCTCTTTATCTGATTCTGCTCTTTGAAGCAGAGTTGTTCCTTTGCCTGATTCTGTTCTTCGTAGCAGTGTTGTTTCTTATCACTTGTTGCTTTATTTTTGAAGCAGACTTGATTTTGTGTGATTGTTCTCTTCAAGGCAGAATTGTTTCTTTGCTCCTTGGAAAAACTTTCTTTGGATGCAGCGTGCTGTAGTTGGGTTCCTTTAGATTGCGTCGGTTTGTTTTTCTGCCTTTGACCTTTATTTGACTGCACGTCGTGGGATGTCAACCGTTTCGACTTCTGGCCTTTTCCCTATAAAACCGTATGCCTCCCTCTGCTTTGAGTCATTGTGCCTTCGAAGACTTAGGGTTTATTTCTGCCCCTTCTGAACAGTATCTTCCCCTTCTTCTTCCTTTCTCAATCTTCTTAGTGTTTTCTTGATGGCTTGCAATGGAGATCGTGGCAAGCATCCGGCGATTGAGGACCTTGATCCTCACCCCCTTCATCGCCGGCTTCTTGAGCTTAGGTGATTCCCTTGATTATCTTACTTTTTGAATCTTTTTCTTTCATCGTTCTTATTCTGATTCTTTCCTTTTCTTGTAGCGCCATCATTTCCTATGCTCAAGCCGGGATTAGCGGTTTTTGCCGAGATGGTGCTGATCCCTCTTCCGCTGCTCCGGTGGTTAGTGAGGAGGTGGATCAGCCGGTTCCAGTGGCTGCTCCATCGGCAGTTCTGGAAGAAACCCCTGAGGAGCAAGAAGATGCTGAGGGGATTGACGCCCTGGCTCCCGGCGTCGATGAGCTCCGTGAAGATGCGGCCGTTGCTCAGGCGCGGTATATGGAGGAGACTCTCCGTACTAGCCTGCTCGAGCAGCACATTGGCCGGTTGCAGGCCGCTCTTAAGGCGGCTAAGGAGAGGGCCCGAGTTGCTCAACAGCAGCTCACGGCGGTTGACACTCAGCTCATTGGTGAGTATTCTTCTTGATTTTGCTTCCTTAATCTTTATTCTTTGTCTTCTGACTTGTTTGTTTGTCTTTGCAAAAATGACTGAGCGTTTCAACGAGTTTCAAGCGGCTGGGAACGTCGCCGCCCTACATGTAAATGCTCAAGGGCCTACTGTGGCCACCCAGGTGGAGAATATCTCTACCCAGGTAGATCCGGTGGTGATCCATGGTGTTCGCCATGGGGCTAGGGTTGCTCTTGCAACTGCCTAGGTTCACACGGTGAAGACTTAAGTATGCTCAACTTTGCCCTACCCTTTGACCAAGAGTCTATCGACAATCTTGTTGATAGCTTTGATTTGACAGTGGACCAGATCGCCTAGAGGGTTGCTCCAGGAGACGTGGTTCTGCACGTCTTCATAGAGTAGTTTGTATTAGGGTCTTTTCTTTTTCCTTTTTGTACATATTCTTCTTCATCTAAATGAGAAAATCCTTCTTTAGCAATGTGTAGTGTTTTCTTCTATGAACTTCTGCCCATCGTGGTAGAGTTGTTTTGCTCTTCATTGAAATATGTTCTGCTCATCGAAGCAGATTTTCACTGATTGCGTGATCTCTCTATCCATTGTGTTAGACTTGATTCATTCTTCAAGGGACTTCTTGGCATAAACTGTCTTAGAGTTGTATCTTTGTCTTTATATGCTCGTCTTGTCTTCTCTAGATAATTTCTAACTGTCATCGCTAGGTTGCTTTCTTTATAGATTCATATCTTGTGTTCTCTTGTTTGGAGAATGAATGTGTCCTTGACTCAGCAGTGTTGATGATGTCCTTAGATTTATCCTCGAAAGAATATTTATTGTGGTAGAGTTGTTGGCTGTAGTCCTCTGTAGTTTTTAGCTGTTGTCTTTTGTTTCAGCCTTATACATTGTGGCAGGGTTGTTTGCCATAATCTTTTGTAGATATTAGCTGATGCTTTTTGCTTCAGTCTTGTACATTGTGGTAGGATTGTTTGCCAATGTCCTCCATAAATGGTGAAGTTTTTTAGCATGCCTTAGCAGGGTTACACCGACAACCCGTCGTAAAAATTACCATGTATCACAGATGAGTTTTCTCGTATGCCTTAGCTCGGTTGTACCCATAAATCTCTAAAGAGTGCCATTCAAATTTGGCAAAAAAGTGTTGTGTATCATAGTTGGGTTTTCTCGTATGTCTTAGCTCGGTTGTAATTATAAATCTCTAAAGGGTGCCATTTAAATTTGGCAAAAAAGTACTGTGCATCATAGCTGGATTTTTTCGCATGCCTTAGCTCGGTTGTACCCATAAAACTCTAAATGGTGCCATTCAAATTTGGCAAAAAAGTGCTGTGTATCAAAGCTGGATTTTCTTGCATGCCTTAGCTCGATTGTACCCATAAAGCTCTAAATGGTGCCATTCAAATTTGGCAAAAAAGTGCTGTGTATCACAGTTGGGTTTTCTCGTATGTCTTAGCTCAGTTGTATCTATAAACCTTTAAATGGTACCATTTAAATTTGGTAAAAAAAAGTGTTGTGTATCACAGCTGGGTTTTCTCGCATGCCTTAGCTTGGTTGTATCCATAAACCTCTAAAAGTGCCATTTAAATTTGGCAAAAAAGTGCTGTGTATCACAGCTGGTCTTCTCTTGATCTCCTTGCAGGGTTCTTTTTAACTATAGAATCTCCTCAGTTGGCTTATGTGCCAAGTATTTTTGATTGGTATATCATCCATTATTGTGAGCTTGTAAGTTCTAGGCCATGTTACCGTCTTGACTTTAAATGGGCCTTCCTATGGGCTTAGTAGTTTGTGTCTTCCATCTTTCTTTTGTATTAGTCTTAAAACTAAGTCTCCTGCCTTGAATGACCATGATTGTGTGCTTCTGTCGTAATGCCTTCTTAATCCTTGCTGATATCTTGTATTTTGTATGATTGCAGTGTTTCTGACTTCTTCTAGAATTAATTTTAAGTCTTCTTGTTTCTTCGGCTTCTCCTTCTTTATATTGTTCTATTCTTGGAGATGTCCAAATTAAGTCAGCTGGTAATACTGTTTCTGATCCATATATTAAGAAGAAGGGAGAATATCCTGTTGCTCTGCTGATCTAAGTTCTTAGTCCCCAGACTACTTTAGGTAGTTCATCTATCCATTTTCCTCTGTAATCTTTTAAGTCTTTGTAAAGTCTTGGCTTCAATCCTTGTAGAATTAATCTGTTTGCTCTTTCTACTTGTCCATTGGCTTGTGGATGTGCTATTGATGCAAAATTTATTTGGATTGCATAGTCTTTTGCCCACTCTTGAAATTCCCTTGCTGTAAAAGGTGATCCAAGGTCTGTGATTATCTGGTTTGGTATGCCGAACCTATGGATGATCTCTTATATAAACTTGATTGCATTTTCAGCATCTGTACTTGACTAGTGGCTTGTATTCTATCCACTTAGTAAATTTATCGATTGCGACGAAGATGTATTCGATTCCTCCTTTTGCCTTATTTAGAGGTCCGATTTGATCTAGTCCCCAACATGAAAAAGGCCATGCTAGAGAGATGCAAATGAGATTGTGACTGGAACATGAGATTGTTTAGCAAACATCTAACATTTCTTGCAGGTTTTGACTAGATGCTCAGCATCTTTGAGTGCTGTCGACCAATAGAATCATGATCTGAAAGCTTTTCGCACTAGAGTTCTTGATGTTGCATGGTTTCCGTAACATCATCCATGAATTTCATCAAGAATTTTGATGCCTTCTTCTTTGTTGATACATTTGGGTAGTACTCCCGATTATGCTACTCTTTTGTAAAGTTTGTCTCCAACTATTATATAATTCTTGCTTTTCCTGATGATTTTAGCTGCTTCTGACTTGTTGTCCAGTAGTTTCTTCTCTTTGATGAACTCAATGATTTCTTGCATCCAATCTGTTTGTATAACCATGATTTGTTGTGAAAGCAGGGTTATTTTGTCTATGTCCATTGCTTCAATACTCATTTCTTCAAGTTGTTTGATTGATGGTTCTGATAATTCTTCTACAAAGATGCCGGATGGTACTTTGGCTCTGTCTCGATCCCATCTTGGCCAGTACATCTGCTGCTATGTTTGAATCCCTTAAGACATCGTGTACTTCCAATTCTTGAAAATTCTTTTCCATCTTTCTTATTTCTGCATAGTATGCTCCGATATTATCTTTGATGTAGTTCCATTCTTTGTTTATTTGGTTAATTACTGCTGCTAAATCTCTATAAAAGAGTAGCCTTCTTATTTCTAGACTTCTTGCTATTTTTAAACTACATAGTAGTGCTTCATATTCTGCTTCATTGTTTGTGGCTTGCCAGAGAATTTGTAGTACATATTTGAGTTGCTTTTCTTCTGGTGATATCAAAAGAACTCCTACTCCTACTCTTTCTAATTTAAGTGATCCATCAAAATGCATCTTCCAATGATCATTGATAATCTCTAGTCCTTTCTGGTTGATTTTTGTCCATTCTACGATGAAGTCTGTTAACGCTTATGATTTTATTGCTGTTCTTGGCTTGAAGTCGAGGTTGAAAGCTCCCAACTCCACTACCCATTTTGATACTCTCTCTTTTGAATCACGATTTTATAGAATGTCTCCGAGTGGGAAGTCTGTTACAATTGTGATCTTGTGTTTTTGAAAATAATGTCTCAGCTTTCTTGATGATAACAACACTGCATATATTACTTTCTAGATATGGGGGTATCTCATTTTTGATTCTGTCAACACTTTACTAATGTAATAAACTGGCCTTTGAACTTTGTAGGTGTATCCGGGTTCTTTTCTTTCTACTAGGATTGCCGTACTTATTACGTGCTTTGTTGCTATGATGTAAAGCATCATATCTTCTTTTCTTTGAGGTGGTACCATCACTGGAGCTTATACCAGATACTCTTTTAATTTCTAAAAGGCTTCGTTGGCTTCTTTTGTCCATTTGAATTTTTCAGTTTTCTTGAGAAGTTTGAAAAATGGCATTCCTTGTTCTCTAAGCCTTGATATGAATCTGTTTAGAGCTACCATGCATCCCGTGAGTTTTTGCACATCTTTGATGTTATCCGGTGGTGTCATATTTAGTATTGTCTTGACTTGTTTTGAACTTGCTTTGATTCCTCTGCTGCTGACTAAGAATCCCAATAATGGTCCTGATTGTACTCCAAAAACATATTTGTTTGGATTGAGTTTCTACTTCCACGCTTTTAGGTTTTTGAAGGTTTCTTGTAGATCGTCTATCAGTGTTTCTGGTGTCTTTGTCTTGATCATGTCATCATGAATATATGTTTCGAGTTGATTCCTATTTGATCTCCGAGGCACATTTGTATGGCCCTTTGGTATGTAGCTGCAACACCCCAAAATTTTGAACCAAAAATTTGAACTTTTAAAACCTTTTTAAAAACTCTTTTAGTTTTGACTTGTTCAATAATATAGAACTACTGTGGCACAGCATACAATCCATCCCATGCATATTTGAACTCAAATTCATTCAAATTCATGAGCATATGCATTCAAAAAATAGGAAAAGAAATGGAAAAGGAAAAGGAGCTCGGGCTCCATCTCCCCGGTAGGCCCAGCAGCAGCCCGCCATCCCTCCCCTTCTCTTCTCCTTTCCCCTCTCTCTTCTTTCCCACATGGGCTGGCCCAGCAACGACGGCCGCAAGGCCTGCACCGCGCGCGCCGCTCCTTCCCTCCCGCGCCGATCACCGTTGTCTACCTCCCACCAGCGGAGGAGCGACACGAATACCGCGTCGACGAGCGCCGCCTCGGGCTCACCGTTACCGTCTTCACCCCGCCGCGCGAGTGGATAAGGATGTCGACATCCTGAGCACGCAGTGCCTCTCTCTCTCCCTCCCTTCTCCTTCTTCTCTCTCTCGCACCTTCTCGCTGACACCCGCCACGGGAGCTACCCGACGAGCTCAGATGAGCACATCCATGGCGAGCGCCCACGCACCGCCGCACTGTGGCGAACCGCCTTCACAAAATTCAAACTCGCGCGCGCGCTCGGGATAGCCTCGACAGCGGAGAAATATCTCCCCTGCCGAACCGCCATTGCCGGCCTATAAATAGGCCCGGCCGGCGCCCCTCCACCCTTGCCCTCACCACTCCGAGCTCCACTAGGGGCAGGAACACTCCCTCTCCCCCTCCTCCTCCCCTCTCCTCCTCTCTCGAGCTAAAGCTCGATTGCCCTCGAACGGGAGCAACCGGCGCCATTAGAGCCGCCGCTCAAATTAAAGCTTGTTGCTACGCCACCGGCCAATTGGTTTGAGGTGAGCTCCCAGAGCCCCTTCTCTACCTTTTCCTCCCTCCAATTCCTTCTCCCTCCCTCGGTGTTGCTTCCCGCCGTGTGCCGCCTTCCGCCGTGCGCCATCACCACCGAACACCGGTCATCATGGCTCGGCGAGGCAGCCTAGCACCTCTATCTCCCTTCCCTGTCCACTCTACACGCACATACGCACAATACGGGTCAATTTGGCCACTCACACGCACACTACACCACCCGACGCCGCTGCAGAACCTCTGGCGGGCCGCCATCACCACTGTGGGCATCTATCGTCGCCGACGAGCTCACCCCGAGCTGCGGCACGGCCTCCTGCACACCGTACACCCCTTCTTTCCCCTCTCTGAGGCACCACGCCGCCGGCGACGAGCTCTCCGGCGAGCCAGCCCTCCTCTCCCTCTGTTCCGGCCACCCTCCCCTTCTCTTTCTCTCACTGGCACGCGGGGCCCGTAGGCCAATGGCGCCCACGCGCCGTGCCGCTCCATGCCGTCTCTCTCCCTCCCCCTTTCTATCACTGGCACGTGGGACCCAAGGCCAACGGCGTTACCACGCCGCGCCGTCTCACACCGTCACCCCCGTTCCCCTCCCCTCTCTCTCTCTGCACGTGGGCCCGCAGTGCCGGCGTCGTCCAGTGCCGGCGTCGTCCAACGCCGTCACGCCGCCCGGCCCCACCTGTCACACACACATGCACAGTACACGCACACACCCTTCAGGTTACACTCAAGAAAATTGCTAGGTGCACCCGGGAAGTGTACACAGAGTATTATTTCTCCCTTTTCTAGTGATAGAAAAATTCCAAAAAAAATTATAAATAAACTACTTGGCATGTAGAACTTAATTATGCAAATTGTACACTTTTCCATGCATTATAAATTGCAACTAAAATTCCATTTAGCAATTAGGGTTTTGAATAAATTGGAATAAACTTTGAAAATATATAACTTTTCATTTTAACTCCGATTTAGGTCAAACCACTTCCTAAATTCTTCTAAAATCATGCTCTACGCATTGCATCTAGTGCCACTACCTAGTTCTATAGTTGCATGTTATGTGTTTCTTTTACCTTTTAGCGGTAGTCTTACCCGATAGAAACTCCCCGCCATAGGAGGATGAGCATCAGGACACCGAGGACCCGGACTACGTCGCGGACATCGACAGTGTTGACGACAACGCAGGCAAGTCCTAATTTCCACCCTTCTACCACCCTTCTACCTTACTTGTATAATAACTCTATCGATTAAAGAAAGAACATGAGAATAAATGTGATGTGATAATGTGATAATGTGAATATGTATACCATGACTTGAAACGGGTAGGGGTAATCTAGGTGTAGATTACTTGGCGGATATGTCTGTGAAGAATATCCTGTCGGAGATACCTGTTTTAGTCACCCTTAAGGACCGGTTCATAGTCTCTTATTCATCCTAGTGTGATATTTCGTACAGCCACACGTCTATATGAGTAGGCTTGATCCCACACCCCGTTAGGTTGAAGTGTGTTTCCACTTAGGGGGCTGGAGTAGGAAAACGGTAGAGTACGAGACGGCGTAGGATGCTAAGTGATCTTCCATGGTCTGGTTAGGCGTGGACGCTAAGTGATCTTCCATGTAAAACTCTTGGGTGCACTATCATGAACTATATATTTCTTTTTCTAAATGTGTGGATGCTAAATGATCTTCCACAATGTGTGAGGACATGGATTGCTAAGTAAGCTGCCATGTCTAGGTTGGGCGTAGGATGCGAAGTGATCTTCCTCGCCCAACTTTTTCCAACCCCTGAGCGCCGTAGTGGAGATGCATGGATACCTAAGGAATGCATACTGTTGACATTTCTAACGTCGCTACTAGAAATAGAGGTAAATCCCTATCCTCGGCAACGGCGCTAAAAATGCTTGTTGGTATTTCTTATGCACAACTAAAATATAAAGGATTCCGCAAGCGCACAGAAAACCATTGTAGCATTTTACCGAGAGTATTCCAGGTATCGTTATTTATATTTTACCACTGGAAAACAATGGAATAAGACATTGATAGTTCACCATCATGTATCTACTAACTTAATACACCAACTAGACTAAAGTAGGGGTTAAATGATAGATGATAGGAATTATGTATATATGACACACACAGGAGAATTCTATGATAAGTAAATAGATAGCTAAATTGAGAGAACAACGGGAGAGTTCAAGGTTCCTAAATACTTTTCTATTACTAAGGTTCTATAATAACTAATTTATGGTAGATAAAGTAATCACACAATAACACTTTGGAGCAACAGTACCTATCCAACTCTCGAATAAGACTGGAAAGAAGGTAGCTGGGTAAAGCTGCCAAAAGCTCTACGAAACACCAACTCCGACGTGGTGGAATACGAAGACCAACAAAGCTGTCACCTCTGATGGCTACCACAACTAACCGTAAGAATTGGGCGCAAACTCAGGTAAACACTAGCCTAGACACCACGTCTACGCTAACGAATACTACTCTAGTCACGTACGCTAACTAGAGCACCTAATACAGGCGGAGATCCCATGCTAAAGTATAACAACTATACTAAACATAATATAAAGGCATAAAGTAAATAGAGAAGATAAATATATTAAAGCATAAATCTTACAAGAATAGATACAAAGATATACCGAACTCGACGACTCTACTGCGAAGACTCCTCCTGAACCCGGGCGTAGCGCCGCTCTCCTCCCTAACTCTCAACTAGAACTACATTGGAAAGTCTAGCCCTAATTCTCTAGAGATGAGAGGTTATCCATTCAAGGGACGCCTCTACATCTCCATAATAATGTGGTGCCCTCAGGGAGGGGGGTCTGCCTCTTTATTTATAGTTTAGAAAAGCCTCCACCTCTTTTAGACAGGCGATGTGGGACTAATTCGACTTCGGCAATAGTGGAGATGCAAACCCTAAGGCGGTAGCAGGCCGTCCGTCGAAGCGGGCCACAAATGGGCTCCGGAGGGTGCCGGCCGACCCCGGGGTGGGGCCGGGCGGCCCCACCCTGTAGCAGGTGGGCCCCACCTTCGGTTGATCGCCTTCCCGTGTCTTCTAGAGTCTTCTAGTGTTGGTTTCGGTGTAGAATTGATATCTTTTGACTCTGAACTCCGAATATAGCAAATGATATGTCCGTTTCGATCGTCTCGACGAGCCCGTCGCAATGGTGTAGTCCAATTCATCATTTGAGATACTTTTATTCTGTGTAAAATTGGATATACCTGCAAAATGATCAAGAACAACACAACTCGTGGAACTCGTTAGAATCGAACCCTAGAACTATGCTTTATGGTTAATATCATATTATATTGAGCAATAGTTGATGGTATAAAATAGGCATTAAGGACCGTCAACAAGTTCCCCCAAGCTTACCCTTTGCTAGTCCCTTAGCAAAGCCTAACTACTAAACTTGGATCAGGAGTTGCTACAATGCTTTCACTTCTCAAAAGTACACATGCTTTCAAACTGAAATTCTCCTTTGAATTAGACAAAACTGCTCTAACTTTGAAACTTACCCATTTTACCATTAGCTATGGAGCTTTTCAACTTTTGCGTGGGCTTGAGTAATTGAAAGATAGAACAATCAAGTCAAGCACTATGTCTCAAATTCCTCACTAAACTAATATTCTAGAGTTTTTACAAGTTTTCAAAATAAAACTTAGAGCTTAATTGTATGACACCCTCAAATCTCTTAATATGTGGTATTTATGGATCTCACTGATGCATTTATGTTGTCATGCCCTCCTACAACTAATTATTATAGTGGAGCTCATAGGAGTGGCATTAAACAAGGACGAGCATACTTGCAATTCATATATTGTAAAGTCAAACAATGCATCCAAAGAGAGTCAAGTCATACAATCAAACCAAGATGTGCATGTGTATGGAGTATGGTGGATAGGTGTATATATGGTATTTAGTGGCTAATCCTAATTCTACTTTTGCTCCTTGAAATAAATCTCTCTCTTGAACTTAGAACGTTTCATAGGAAAACATGGGCTATCTTTATTCTTTTTTTTTCTTTTTTTTTTTCTTTTTTAATACTTTTTATTTTGTATAGCCACATGCATCCTTTAAATACAATAAATGATTGGAGAGATAACAATAAGAACGTAGAGCATTAAACAAGGGGTTGTCCTATAGGGTATATTTTTTTGGTTGTTTACTCCCAAAGTAGGAGAAAAACATTTTTTAAGGTGGATCTGGATAAAAGTGAAAAATATTTGCGCTTACTCCCGAGAGTAGGAGCAATGCATATGTAGGCAGAGTGTGTAAGTGATCTTGATTAAAAAGCATGACAAGGCTCTCATAAGGTATACAACAAAGGTTGATCAACTCAATGCAAAGCAAGCAAAGCATGAATGAGCAAAGGTTTTCCTAATCCAAATGTATATCATGTATGGCTTTGGTAGGAATTCAAACTTTGTCATACAAGAGCTCATCATGTAAGATTTTTAGAGTTTTCAAAAGATAAATCTCTAGAACTTAGTATCGTTAGAAATAAGATAAATAGTAGCTCAGTCTTTCTTATATCATATTCCCTCAATCACCTAGACTTAGCTTAAGCATATGCCTCCACAAGTTTCAGGTTCGAGTAAATTCTTATATCAAAATAGTCATATCTAAAACTCAGGAAGAATTTAAGGTTAAAAACTAGGCACGTGAAAGGAATTACGACAGAGCAACTATTCATCATCTCCAAGACAAAATTTTATTGTTCTTTAGTTTTTATTTGACTCTTAATAAACTAGACAGAATCTATGATCACACTCTAAATAGTTAAAGTATCTTTATTTGATTTTAATAATTATCCATCTTTTTATTTCTTTTAGACTAATAGACTCACAAAAGACTCTATAGACGTGGACCTTCATGTGCCCACATATTTTTGGTATTTTATGACTATAAGATAGACTCGATAATCGCATAAGTATACTTACCTGATAACTAGAGGATGCTCTCCCCCAAGCTGGATGTTGTCGTAGTTGAGCATTAAAGCTGAGTGGTCCTCATAGAGGAGCTCATGTTTGTAAGAGCTAGTGTTGCCAGGAATACTTCAATCTCATCACTCAAGAAGTTACCTCCTTCACACAGAGGTCAGCTGTGTGTCGGAGAAATGTGCTTCGAGTGATGAAGATAAAGATTCCTGGGTGAGCTAGCTCTTTGGAGTCATCCTGCAGAAAGCTCTCACAAAACACCAAAACTCGTGGAACGGTATTAGGATAAAACGTTAGTGGTTAGCCGTTTTAGAGGATTGGGTGTTGTGGAGGTTTCAAAGTATGTTTATGATAACAATATTGCAGCAGGATGCTCAATTAATTTTTTGGGTTTATATTTATATGCAGAAAGTACAAATGCATGATATGTATTTTTATTTTATAGGCCACCACAGTGAGAACTCCTATAACTTTTACGCTACAAGGGTTTCATATGGGGCTTAAAGTTTTTTTTTAAGATGCATGAATGCAACCTAATGCATATCTATTTATTTTTATTATTTCCTATGTAATACTAATGTAGAAAACTAAATATGGTTAAGAGAAAATAAATCATGCAATGTAAGAAAGTAAATATGAATAACTACCGATGTTACCTCACGGCGAGGGTTCGATGTTTTGAATCCTCCGAACTGGACTCCTCCTTGCAGTAGTTCATTGATCGAGTACTTCGGTTTGCTTCTAAAGATGAGGATTGAGGTGGTGTCTCCACTAGTGGCTTTTCCAATGGTGGTGCCAACTTCTTCCTTTCTTTTTGTTAGCATCTCAAAGCCAATCTTATGTGCATCCTTGTTACTAGTTTAGAACTCCCACTTGTAGAATTTAGGGAATCTCCCCACTCTTTGCTTGAAGTGGGTTCTGCTCATAAAGACAAGGTAGAGATCAAGTGCAGAAGCTCTATTGGTGGGAAAACACCAACAGAACTAAAAATTTATTTATTCTCTAACCTTAGGCACAATAAGATTGATGTCTTTTCACATTGTTCATTTACATCTTAGGTGAGAATATCAAAAGTATAAATATTGCATTTAAGCTTATGAGATAAAGGAGTGGAGTTACTTAACCTATGGAAGTATTGTTCATCTTTATAAATTATCAAGATTGACATGATGACTATCATTTTCTAAAAATAGGATATATCATATTTGAGCTTATATGGTTAAGATTTAGATCAAGGGAATGGTGCTACGATGTGTACTCTAAGATCAAAAGAAAATGATGACCACTTATCTTTAATATGTTACCTTTATTACTGGAGCATGATGACACCATGCGGTAAAAGGTAGATGAATTTCAATGGTCTTTTCCTTCCTTGCATTTTGAGTTGATCATTAGCATCTTGTTTCCTATGTTACACTTCTTTCTCACTCCTTTATACTTTTGCTTCTCTCATTATTTCTTCTCTGCAAGGGATTAGTAGACAACACATACCCGAAGGAATATACTATCTATTTAAAGTGTGGATAGTGTTTGCCAAGTAGTTAAAGATTAATCTGTAGCTCATGTTTTAAATGATTCACCATTACTTCAAATTTTCCAACAAGGTTAAGGCAAAGATATAATTTTGAAGAATACCTCTAATCTTGATTTGATTCTATGAAATCTCCTAATATGATTTAAATATTTTTATATAGGAGAGGATCGTCTATATATACAGCCAAATTCTTATACAAATATGCTTTGATGTTATAGTGTTTAAGTAATATTCTAAAGCATACTTATAATAGAGTAAGGAAGTTCAAAAGACTAGAGATAGAACCATATGTAGGTGAACCAAAAGAGTATTTTATTTATTTTAAGTTTTAGCAAATTAAGCATGACATAAGGTATAGATAACCAAGACAATTAGCAATATGGTATAAGATGTTGAATGTAGTTTAAAGTTGCATGAAGCTTGGATAAACGTACCTTATGTCTTGCAGGGTGATTGGTCCACTATCATGGCGAAGTGTACGAGGTATTGAAGTGTTTTTCATCTTTTTTTTCATCTTGGTCCTTTCTATACACTTGTCCTCCTTTCTTTTTATTTCAAACCATGATCAGACATTTATTCTTTCTTCCCTGCATAAATATTAGTGGACATATACCCGAAGGATTGCAACAAGTTTGGCATATGGGTTATAGTCCATAATTTTATGTGGATTTCTTCTATGCTAATAAAAGGATGGGCTTTTAGGATTACTTTAGCATAGATTTCTTTTAACAAATTTTGTTGGTAGCTGCACTTTTTAAAGTAACTTGCAACAAAGGATTAAATGTATAAACTTTGATACTTACAGTTCTTCCATAGAGAATGAGCTGTGTCTTTTTTTGTGCAAAGTTATTAGACATCATCACATGCCTTGATTCATCTCTTGATGTGAGTTCATCTCTTGACTTACCCGAATTGAGTTTAAGAGTTTTCTATAGGGGTTAGTCCAACAAAATATCCAATATCTACTACAATAATTTCTAGTTCAATAATCAAACCAAACTCCATGTCTAGTTTTAATTAAGGAAGGCATTTTAACCTAAGCACCACGCTCAATTTAAAAGCCTATAGAAGTATGGCGAGTACTTCCAAACCAAAGCATACTATAGTAAACAAAGATAGCATGAAAGCTCTTAGAGGTTTACTCAAATAGAGATAAAAGCATGATCATGTATGGTGAGAATATATATATTTTTTTCATTTTAAGTAGAGATGAAAGTGATATGCATATGTGCAAGAAACTGAACATGCTTTGTGGATTTGATATGAGATGGGGTAGACACATGGATTATTCAAAGTAAACATGCAAATGAATATAACAGGATAACTACTCATCAAATTTAAAGTCTATGAGCAAGACTTTCTCACCTTTCTTAATCATAACTAATATGAATCACAATGGTATTTGTGATTAGCGCAGTCTTTATTCGTCACATATGATAAACTTAGAATTCATGTGATGATGACTTTTTTTCCAATCTACACATGGTTAGAATAATAAATGTTTATACATACCTGTGAGATGGCGGGGCTTTATTGTTGATGGATCATGAATGTTCAGGCACCCTGAGTTCTTCAATATCTCCCATGTCTCGTTCTTGTGGAATTTCGCCATAAGGTTGAAACAGTTGATATTCTGCTTATTCCACAATTCAACAAAACAGGGGGGTAATCCTACTAAAGCAAGCGGCAAACTAGATTAGCAGATATCAAGATCAATATCAAAATCTTTACGCCAATTGTTTCCCGAAGAACAACGCCAAAAAAAATGCTTGTTGACATTTCTAACATCGCTACTAGAAATAGAGGTAAATCCCTATCCCCGGCAACGGCGCCAAAAATGCTTGTTGGTATTTCTTATGCACAACTAAAATATAAAGGATTCCGCATAGCGCCGCAGAAAAACCATTGTAGCATTTTACCGGAGTATTCCGGTATCGTTATTTATATTTTACCACTTGGGAAACAATGGAATAAGACATTGATAGTTCACCATCATGTATCTACTAACTTAATACACCAACTAGACTAAAGTAGGGGGTAAATGATAGATGATAGGAATTATGTATATATGACACACACACACAGGAGAATTCTATGATAAGTAAATAGATAGCTAAATTGAGAGAACAACGGGAGAGTTCAAGGTTCCTAAATACTTTTCTATTACTAAGGTTCTATAATAACTGATTTATGGTAGATAAAGTAATCACACAATAACACTTTGGAGCAATAGTACCTATCCAACTCTCGAATAAGACTGGGAAGAAGGTAGCTGGGTAAGGCTGCCAAAAGCTCTACGAAACACCAACTCCGACGTGGTGGAATACGAAGACCAACAAAGCTGTCACCTCTGATGGCTACCACAACTAACCGTAAGAATTGGGCGCAAACTCAGGTAAACACTAGCTTAGACACCACGTCTACGCTAACGAATACTACTCTAGTCATGTACGCTAACTAGAGCACCTAATACAGGCGGAGATCCCATGCTAAAGTATAACAACTATACTAAACATAATATAAAGGCATAAAGTAAAGGGAACATATGCTATGCAAACCAGGTTCTTGTGCAAACTATGCAAACTCTAATCAAGACCACAGGGAATCTAATCCGATGGTTGGTAATTTTAGCACTTAAACCCTCCCACTCATGGGGGTGTTTTTTACAAAGCATGGGATGAGTGGAGGGGTTTAAGTGTTAAAATTACCGAATCGTATTAGATTCCTCGTGGTCTTGATTAGAGTTTGCATAGTTTGCACAGAAGTCTGGTTTGCATAGCATACGTTGCCTAAAGTAAATAGAGAAGATAAATATATAAAAGAATAAATCTTACAAGAATAGATACAAAGATATACGAGAACTCCGACGACTCTGCGAAGACTCCTCCGGAACCCGGGCGTAGCGCCGCTCTCCCTGACTCTCAACTAGAACTACATTGGAAAGTCTAGCCCTAATTCTCTAGAGATGAGAGGTTATCCATTCAAGGGACGCCTCTACATCTCCATAATAATGTGGTGCCCTCAGGGAGGGGGGTTTGCCTCTTTATTTATAGTCTAGAAAAGCCTCCACCTCTTTTAGACAGGCGATGTGGGACTAATTCGACTTCGGCAATAGTGGAGATGCAAACCCTAAGGCGGTAGCAGGCCGTCCGTCGAAGCGGGCCACAAATGGGCTCCGGAGGGCGCCGGTCGGCCCCGGGGGGCGGGCGGCCCCACCCACCTAGCAGGTGGGCCCCACCTTCGGTTGATCGCCTTCCCGTGTCTTCTAGAGTCTTCTAGTGTTGGTTTCGGTGTAGAATTGATATCTTTTGACTCTGAACTCCGAATATAGCAAATGATATGTCCGTTTTGATCGTCTCGACGAGCCCGTCGCAATGGTGTAGTTCAATTCATCATTTGAGATACTTTTATTCTGTGTAAAATTGGATATACCTGCAAAATGATCAAGAACAACACAACTCGTGGAACTCGTTAGAATCGAACCCTACAACTATGCTTTATGGTTAATATCATATTATATTGAGCAATAGTTGATGGTATAAAATAGGCGTTAAGGACCGTCAACACAGACTATCGGGTACGAGGTCTCGGTAGTTCTTTTCTAACCACCGATCATGGAAGGAATCATAACTACCGTGTGGAAAAAAGTGTACACCCTCTGCAGAGTTACTTAGAATCTATTCAAATAGCCACGTCCTTGAAATGGGCAGATGCCGAGATAGAACGCTATGATTAGAATTATACTTGATTAACGAGATAATGTTTAACTTGTGTATGTGAAATGAACTAACCTGGGACTAGTGAGGAGGATAATACCCTGCTAGGACCAACCTTAATTTTTATCATCACTCTTTTCCACCAAGAAGTTAGGACTTGCTGAGTACGTATGTACTCACCCCTCTTTGCCATGCAGACTATGACCTCAAAGATGATCGCGACTATGAAGAGGAGGTGGACCCTGATGTCTAGGAGCTACGTAAGGACCCCGACGCGTTGGATTGGATCGTAGGAGTTAGGGCTTCGGCTACGCTCAAGATGCCTGTGGATTAGTCACTACGCTACGCTAGAATAATTAGTATCGCCTTAGAGACCACCATGTAATAAAGCCGGACAATCATACGGCCTTAGTCATTCCATATGTAACCCAAGGGCTATGCCCTAATGATGTAGAACCTTTTTATTTGATATCAATAAAGCTCGGTACTTTTCTCTTAAATCTATGTGCCATTTCTGTGTATTATAGATATATTTATGCGTGATCCTGGCGCAAATACGGGTATTTCAGGACTCTCAAAATGAGGGGTCGACAGTAGCCCCTGCGTTCTTTAATCCAAAAGGCATTGATTTATAGCAGTAGGCTCCATAGGGTGTTATGAACGATGTCTTGCTCTGGGCTTCTTCTCTTAAAGAAATTTGATGGTATCCTAAATAACAATCAAAAAATGATAGTAACGCTGAGCCTGCTATTGAGTCAATAATCTGATCAATCTTTGGTGGGTTGTACGGATCTATTGTGCAATGCTTGTTGAGATCTGTGAAGTCTATACATATCCGTAGCTTGTCTGTGTTCTTCTTTGGCACTAGCAGTGGATTAGCCAACCAATCTGGGTTCAATATTTCTCTGATGAATCCTGCTGCCATGAGTTGGTTGAGTTCTTTCTTGATAGCTGCTCTCCTGTGGGCGTAAATCATCGTAGTTTCTACTTGATCGGCCCTACTCCTTTACTTACGTCAATTATATGCTCAGCCAAATCTCTTGGGACTCCAGGCATGTCTGCTGGCTTCCATGCGAAAATGTCCCTGTTGTCCTGAAAAAATTTGGTGAGCGTGAGTTCCTATTTGGGGTCAAGTTCTGCACTGATGATTGCTATCTTCTCTAGATCTCCGGTTTGTCAGTCGATCTTCTTTGTTTTTACTTCTTTCGATGGGGTGAAACTGCTTATTTTGCTTATCTTCTTGCTTGGCACTTGGATTTCCTCTTGATTGAGTTTTTCGGCTAGTATTACGATCTCTTCCCTGATCTTCAAGTCTTGTAACCTTTGAGATATCTATACTGCCTGAATGTCACAATCAAAAGCCTTCTTCAAGTCTCCTTTGAGGGGTGGTCATTTTGAGTAGAAGATATAGGCAGTGGGGTATTGCCATAAACTTCGTTATTGCTGGTCTTCCCAGGATAGCGTGATAGCATGATTCAAAGTCTGCTACTTCAAATTTGATGAACTCTGTTCTGTACTTTTCTGGCATTTTGAAAGTTACTGGTAGAGTTATTTGGCCGATAGGTATTGATGCTTTCCCTAGTATGATTCCATAAAAAGGTATACTTGTTGAGGTCATCATCCCTTCGTAGTCTAATTTCATCTTCTTTAGTGTTTCCATGAATATGATATTCAATGCTACTCCTCCATTGATGAGTACCTTTGTTACTGCAACTCTGGCTATAGTTGGGGCAAGAACCAGAGGGTGGTGTCTTGCATTAGCTGTGTTGGTCCACTGATCATCCCTTGAGAAATATATTGGGTATTCTGACCAATTCAAGTATCTTGGTGTTGCGGGTTCTGCTGTCATGATCGTCATGTGTGCAAGTTTCTCTTGCCTTCTACTTCTTGTGTTTGGAACTCCAGAATAGATTACTCCCACTATTTGTCTTTCTGCCTCCTGGTAATCTCCTTCTGTCTTCTTTTCTTCTTTTACCGGGTTGTTTTCTTCTTTCTCTGACCTTCTATGATACTCTTGGTTCCTTTTGCTGTACTGGTTCTTGAAGATGACACAATCTATCAGGTTGTGGCTTGATTTTGGATGAAAGTGCAGGGAGTATTTTTAAATTCCTTGATCTTCCTTTCTTTGTATTCTCTGGCCTCATTTTCAGCATACCTTCTTCTACTATTTGCCGTGGCCACCATATTTTTCTGTCTTGGTCTCTTGCCGTACATTCTATTGTCAATCCTGCTCCTTCTTTCCAGATTATCTCTATCAGGGAATCTACTTCTTGTTCTTTCTTTTGGGGAGATTAATTTTTCAACTGCTCTTTTGAACTCTTTATTCGTTCTTGGATTTTCATTGCAGAAGTCTTTGAACTGCTATTTTGAAAGAGTGCTGTCTCCGAATACCTCTACTACTTCTCTATCAGTGATGTCATGTACCTGTGCTCTTATTTCTCCAAATCTTCTATAGAAATCCCTGAGGTTCTCGTTTTTTTTCAGCCTTAAATCCTTCAACTCTGCTGGGGTGATCGGGTGTATTATTATCCCCGCAAAGTGATCACAAAACACCTTTTGTAGATCTTTCCAGTATCTGATTGATCCTAGTCTCAATTTGTCAAACCATTGTAAAGGCATTGATTCCAAAGCCATTGGGAAAAATAGTGCCTTGATGTCCTCATTCCCTCCTGCTAATTCTACTGATTGAGAGTAAAATCTGAGCCATTGTCTAGGTTCTATTTTTCCATTATACTTTGAATGATTTGATGGTTTAAACTTATGGGGTAGCTTGATGACTTGTAGCCTTCCTGCAAAGCACAGAAATCTATCGCAGGGTTCTTCGTCCTGATAATACATTCTGTTGTACTCTTCATTTTTCCTGAAATATGAAGCCGGGGCTCTAATCATCCCTGATCTGACTTCTCTAAAGTCTAATTCTCCATGTCCTTCTTCCATTCCTATTATCTCTATTCGGGTAGGAGCACGTTGACTTCTTTGGGGGTAATCTTTGGGTCCTTGGCCTCTCGTTTATGTTGCTGCTTCCTTCTCCTCCTAGTCGTTCGAAGGCTGATTTCCTAGGGAGTTGTTATCGTTCCCTGGGTTCTTTTTCTACGTTAGCAGCCTTGTTTCTTACCGCTTCTCTCACTTGTTACTTTTTGTTGAGCTCTTCCAACTCCTTAGTAAGAGCTTGAATTCTTTGTTTGTCTGAATTTTTCTGAATTTCTGCTTCCTTCTTGTTCTTGTTGAATTCCATCAAGTCTGCTTTATACTTGTTTCAAGCTTGTTTTCTCTGGATTGCCCGGGTTCTTCTTCCATGCTTTAGCCTTTTGCTCCTCATTTTTGTTTGTGTCGGTGTCTTCATCCAGTGGAATATTTGACTCTGATTCGTCTGATGATCTCACATCTGGTATCGCCGGTGGTTGCAAAGAAGAATCTGCCATGTAGATGGTTCTCTAGGTTCTTTTGTATTTGAGTTACTTTCTTTCTTCGCTAGAGGTACCGTCAGTTGAGCTGATGAGTTCTTTTTCTTCTTGATACGGGAGGTCTTCGTAGTATGAATCGTAGTAGAAAGAGTTTGGCCATGTGGCTATGCAATCTTCTATAATCTGTTGCTTGAATATATTTCCTTGGATATGACTGTCTGGGATCTTTGCTTTGTCCTTCTCGGAGTAGTATTCCTGTATGATCTTGGCTGTATTCTTCAATCTGAAAGGAAAGAGGGTGTTGATGGTCATTAAACATCAAATATAATCCTCAACTATTGTATAAAATGATAAGATATGGATTACAAAACATAGTTGTAGGTTTTGATTCTAACGAATTCCACGAGTTTTGGTGTTCTCACTTGTCTTGCAGGAGTATATAATTTTTTATCAAATAAAAGTATCTTAAATAAGGAATTGAACTACACCATTACAACGGGCTCATCAAGATGATCGAAATGGACATATCATTTGCTATATTTGGAGTCTAGAATTAAAAGATATCAACTCCACATCGAAACATGCGCCATTGGGCTTCTAAAGGGTCAAGAAAACACGTCGTCGAAGCAGATCCGGACTGGGCTTAGGCCCAGGCCACCGGGCACATGGATTTGGGCCGGCTAGCCCTTCCCTATGCCGCCTCATGTCCATCTTCTGGAAGCTTCTTCCATCGTCTCTTAGGATGCATCTCCACCGTACCTTAAGTCGGTTTAATCAAAGGGCTCACGTTTCTCCCACCGGGCTATAAATACAGGGCCAGACCCCTCCCTGAGGGCACCACATTATTATGGAGATTTAGAGGTAGAGGCATCCCTTGAAAGGATGACCTCTCATCTCTAGAGAATTAGTGCTAGACTTTCCAATGTAGTAGATTAGATCTAGTTGAGAGTTAGGGAGAGCGGAGCTACGCCTGGGTTCCGGAGGAGTCTTCAGAGGAGTCGTCAGAGTTCTGGTATATCTTTGTATCTATTCTTATAAGACTTATGCTTTAATATATTTTATCTTCTCTATTTACTTTTATGCATACTTTTGATTGGTTAGTATAGTTATTATACTTTAGCATAGGATCTCTGCCTGTATTAGGTGCTCTAGTTGTCAATTGTGATTAGGGTAGTAATCGATAGTGCAGACATGGAGTCTAGGCTATAGTTTACCTGAGATTGTGCCCAATTCTTACGGTTAGTTGTGGTAGCCCCAGAGGTGACAACTCTATTAGGCCTTTGTATTCCACCACGTTGGAGCTGGTGTTTCGTAGAGCTTTTGGGTAGCCTTTCCCAACTATCTTCTTTCCAGTCTTATTCGAGAGTTGGAAAGGTATTGCTGCTCCAAAGTGTTATTGTGTGATTGCTATATCTGCCATGAATCAGTTATTATAGAACCCTAGTAATAGATAAGTATTTAGAAACCTTGAGCTCTTCCATTGTCCTCTCAATTTAGCTATCTACTCTTCTATCATAGAATTCTCCTGTGTGTCAGTGTCATATATGCATAATTTCTATCATCTATCATTTACCCCCTACTATAGTCTAGTCGGTGTATTAGTTAGTAGATACATGATGGTGAATTATCAATGTCTTTATCCATTATTTCCCAGTGGTAAAATATAAATAACGATACCTAGAATACTCCCGGTGAAATGCTACAATGGTGTTCTATGCGCTTGTGGAATCTTTTATATTTTAATTGTGCATAAGAAATACCAACAAGCATTTTTAGCGCCGTTGCCGGGGAAACAATTGGTGTGAAGATTTTGATATTAATCTTGATATCTACTAATCTAGTTTGCCACTAGCTTTGGTAGAATTATCCCTTGTTTTGTTGAGTTGTGGAATAAGCAGGACATCAACCGTTCTAACCTTCTGGCGAAATTCCACAAGAACAAGACATGAGAGATATTAAAGAACTCAGGGTGCCTAAACATTCATGATCCATCAACAATAGAACCCTGCCATCTCATAGGTATGTATAAATATATATATATATTCCTCTAACCATGTGTAAATTAGAGAAAAGTTGCCATCACAAGAATTTAAAGTTCATCACATGTGACGAACAAAAGACGCTGCACAACTCACAAATTCCATTGTGAGTCATAGTAAGTATAATCAAGAAAGTTGAGAAAGTCTTGCTCATGAACTTAAACTTAATGAGTAGTTATCTTGTTGTATTCCACTACATGTTTACTTTGAACAATCCATCAATCCACTCCATCTCATATCAAATCCACAGCACGTTTAGATCCTTGCACACATGCATGTTACTTGCATCTCTAGTTAAAACTAAAAAAATAACATTATCACCATGCATGATCATGCTTTCATCTCTATTAGAGTAAATCTCTATGTGCTCTCATGCTACCTTTGTTTGCTATAGTATGCTTTGGTTTGGAAGTATTGTACATATTTTCATAGGCTTTAAATTAAGCATGGTGCTTAGGTTAAATAGCCTACCTTAGTCAAATTAGACATAGAGTCTGGTTTAGTTATTGAACTGGAACCTACTAGTGTAGACATTGGTTATTTGTTAGACTAACTCCTGTAGGAAATTCCCAAACTCACTTCGGGTAAGTCAAGAGATGAATTTATATCGGAGATGAAGCAAGGCATATGATAAACTCCAATAACTTTCAACAAAGAAGACACACTCAACCTTCATAAAAAAACAGTGAGTATAACAATTATTTAATCTATCCTTTGTTGCAAGTTACCTTTGCCTTGAACCACATAAAAGTGCAGCTACCAACAAAATTTGTTAGAAGAAATCTATGCTAAAGTAATCCTAAAAGCCAATCCTTTCATTAGCATATATAAAATTTACATGAATTATATGGACCATAACCTACATCCTAAACTTGTTGCAATCCTTCGGGTATGTGTCCACTAATATTTACGCAAGAAAGAAAGAATAAATATTTGATCATGGTTTGAAATGAAAAGAAAGGAGAACAAGTGTATAGAAAGGACTAAGATGGAAAGAAATGAATGAAAGAACATTTCAACACCTTCTACACTTCACCATGATAGTGAACCAATCACCCTGCAAGACATAAGGTATATTTACCCAAACCTCATGCAACTTTAAACTACATTCAACATCTTATACCACGTTGTTAATTGTCTTGGTTATCCATACCTTATGTCATGCTTAATTTTTTAAAACTTAAAACAAATAAAATACTCTTTTGATTCACCTACATATTCTTGGTTCTATTTGAATAAATATCTTTAGTCTTTTGAACTTCTTTACTCTATTATAAGTATGCTTCAGCATATTACTTAAACATTATAACATCAAAGCATATTTGTATAAGAATTTGGTTGTATATACTGACTATCCTCTCCTGTATAAAAAATATTTAAATCATATTAGGAGACTTCATAGAATCAAATCAAGGTTAGAGGTATTCTTCAAAATTATATCTTCGCCTTAACCTTGTTTAAAAATTTAAAATAATATTGAATCATTTAAAACACGGGCTACGATTTAATCTTTAACTCCTTAGAAAACACTATCCATACTTTAAATAAATAGTATATTTCTTCGGGTATGTGTTGTCTACTAATCCCTTGCAGAGAAGAAATAATGAGAGAAGCAGAAGTCTAGAAGAGTGAGAAAAGAGTACAACATATGAGACAAGATGCTAATGATCAACTCAAGATGCAAGGAAGGAAAAGACCATTGAAATTCATCTACCTTCTACCACATGGCGTCATCATGCTCCAAAGTAATAAAGGTAACATCTTAAACGTAAGTGGTCATCATTTTCTCTTGATCTTGGAGTACACATCATAGCACCATTCTCTTGATCTCAATCTTAACCAAATGAGCTCAAATATGATATGTCTTATTTTTGGAGGATGATAGTCATCATGTTAATCTTGATAACTTATAAAGATAAACAATCCTTCCATAGGTTAAGTAACTCCACTCCTTTATCTTATAAGCTTAAATGCCATATTTATACTTTTAATATTCTCACCCAAGATGTAAATGAACAATGTGAAAAGACATCAATCTTATTGTACCTAAAGTTAGAGAATAAATAAATTTCTAGTGCTGTTGGTGTTTTCCCACCAATAGGGCCCATGCACTTGATCTTTATCTTATCTTTATGAGCAGAACAAACTTCAAGCAAAGTATGGGAAGATTCTCCAAATTCTATAAGTGGGAGTTCTAAACCGGTAACAATGATGCACGTAAGATTGGCTTTGAAATGCTAACAAAAAGAAAAGAAGAAGGTGGCACTACCATTAGAAGCGTCACTAGTGGAGACACCACCTCAGTCCTTACTCTTAAGAGCAAACCGAAATACTCGATCAACAAACCACTCCAGTTCGGAGGACTCAAAACATTAAACCCTCGCCATGAGGTAACATCGGTAGTTATCTATATTTACTTTTTTACATTGCATGGTTTATTTTCCTTAAGCATATTTACTTTTCTGCATTAGTATTGCATATAAAACAATGAAAATAAATAGGTGTGTGTTAAGTTGCATTCATCTTAAAAAACTTAAAGCCCATGTGAGTTTCTCTCGGTGTGTAAAAGCATGTAGGAGTTTTCATTGCGGTGGCATAAAAATGTCAAAAATATCATATATACATATTTTTTGCATAAAAATAGAAAAAATCTAAAATACTAGATGAGTGTGTGTTAAGTTGCATTCATCTTAAAAAAACTTAAATCCCATGTGAGTTTCTCTTGGTGTGTAAAAGCATGTAGGAGTTTTTATTGCGGTGGCATAAAAATATCAAAAATATCATACACACATATTTTTCTGCATAAAAATAGAAAAAATCTAAAATACTAGATGAGCATCCTACTGTAATCTTTGCCACTTAGAAAGTATTTCTAAAGTTCCATAACACCCAATCCTCAAAACGGCTAACCACAAACTATTTTATACTAATCTGTTCCACAAGTTTTGGTGTTTTGTGAGAGCTTTCTGTAGGATGACTTCAAGAGCTAGTTTACCTAGGGGCTATCATCTTACCTTTTTGATATACAGTTAGCGACTGTGTGAAGGAAGTAACTTCTCGAAGGATGAAAATCAAGATGTTCCTGGCAACACTTGCTCTCATAAGCATAAGCTCCTCCGTGAGGATCACTCAATTTCAATGCTTAACCATGACAACAACTAGCTTGGGGAAGGCATCCCCTAATTATCAGGTAAGTATACCTATGCGATTATCGAGTCTGTCTTATAGTCATAAAATACCAAAATATATGAGCATATAAAGGTTCACCATAGTATCATAAGAAAACCTAAAAAGGATAAAAATATATGAGCACATGAAGGTCCATGTTTGTCGAGTTTTTGTGAGTCTTTAAAATATAAACTAAATAAAAATAAGTGTCTAGTTATAAGTCAATAAATAGGAAAGCTCTAGAGATGATCTTAAAGGACAAAAGTGGTAGCTCTTAAAGTGCCTAATTGCTAGACTTAAGTTTTTCTAAGTTTTGGCTTAGACTGTTTTGAGATGAAGATTTACTTTGAGCTTGAAACTTGTGGGTTACATATGCTTGAGCTAAGTCTAGATGATTGATTGATATGATTAAAAAAGTTTAAGCTACTATTTATCTTGTTCTAAGTGACACTGGACTTCTAGAGATTTCTTTTAAAAAATACAAAACCTTATATGATGAGCTCTTGTATGACAAAACTTACATTCCTACTAAAGCCAAGCATGATAAGATAGGCTAGATAAACTTTCACATATATGCTGCTTGTCTTGCATTGAGTTTTGTCAACCTTTATGACCCTTATGAGAGATTTGTCATACTCTTGAATCAAGATCCACTTACACTCCACCTACATATGCACTATATTGGAGTAGACGCAACAACATGCCATTCTATTCCATGCATCCAAAAATATTTTGCTCCTATACTAGGAGTAAACAAAAAAATATTTTTTTAGGATAGCCACCGAATAAATGCTCCAAGTTCTTGCTATTATCTCTCAAGAATCTATAGTGCCAAAAGGAGGTGTGAGCTATGCAAAAGTTATTATAGAAAAGAGAAAAAAAATAAGAAAAAAGGGAGTTAAAAAAGGACAAGTGTCTAAAATATTAAAACAATGGGTACTTAGATGCCCGCCTCCCTGAAAAAAGAAGAAGAAGGAAAAAAGAGAAAAGAATAAGATAGCTCATACTCTCTGGCCAAGTTCCAAGTTCCAAAAGAGAGATATGTCTTCAAGGAGCAAGGTAGAATTAGGTTTCACCACTTTCACCAAATATCCACCATATCCATACACTTGCACATCTTGATTCGATTGTATGGCTTGTTTCTCTGTGGATCCATTGTTTGACTGTATAATATGTGCATTGCAAGTATACTCTTTCATGTTTTCTCCATACCTACGAGCTCCACATAAGCCTTAGTTGTAGGAAGAAAAAGAAAGGCATAACATCATTATTGTCTTGGTGAGAATCCATAAATACCATATATACTAAGTGATTTGAGAGTGTCATATAAAAGAAGCTTTGAGTTTTATTTAAAAACCTCTAAAAACTCTAGAATGATAGTTGAATGAAGAGTTTGAGACATAGTGCTTGGCTGGATCTTTCTGTCTTTTGATTGCTTAAGACCCAAGTAAAAGCTAAGAAGCCCCATGGTCAAGGATAATATAAGTAAGTTTGAATGTTAGCTCAGTTTTGCTTAAACCTGGAGGAGAATTTTTGTCTGAATATAGATATGTTTTAAGGGGCTACAAGAAAGTTACTAAGAACACATGGATATTAATAGCGGTTTCAAAGTTGAGCTTTGCTAGAGACTAGCAAAGGTTAAGCTTGGGAAAACTTATTGATGGTTATTAAACATCAAATATAATCCTTAACTATTGTATAAAATGATAAGATATGGATTACAAAGCATAGTTGTAGGTTTTGATTCTAACGAATTCTACGAGTTTTGGTGTTCTCACTTGTCTTATGGAGTATGTAATTTTCTATCAAATAAAAGAATTTTAAATAAGGAATTGGACTGCACCATTGCGCTGGACTCATCGAGATGATCGAAACGGACATATCATTTGCTATATTCAGAGTCTAGAATCAAAAGATATCAACTCCACATCAAAATATGCGCCATTGGGCTCCTAAAGGGTAAAAAACACGTCGTCGAAGCGGATCCGGACTGGGCTTAGGCCTAGGCCACCCGGCACATGGAATTGGGCCAGCCAGCCCTCCCCTATGCTGCCTCACATCCATCTTCTGGAAGTTTTTTCCACCGCCTCTTAGGATGCATCTCCATCGTACCTTAAGTTGGTTTGATCAAAGGGCTCACGTTTCTCCCACCGGGCTAAAAATACAGGGTCAGAACCCCCTCTCTAGGGGCACCACATTATTATGGAGATGTAGAGGCATCCCTCAAAAGGATGACCTCTCATCTCTCAAGAATTAGGGCTAGACTTTTCAATGTAGTAGATTAGATCTAGTTGAGAGTTAGGGGGAGCGGAGCTACGCCTGGGTTCTAGAGGAGTCTTCAGAGGAGTCATCAGAGTTCTGGTATATCTTTGTATCTATTCTTATAAGACTTATACTTTAATATATTTTACCTTCTATATTTACTTTTATATATACTTTTGATTGGTTAGTATAGTTGTTATACTTTAGCATAGGATCTCCGCCCATATTAGGTGTTGTAGTTGTCAATTGTGACTAGGGTAGTAATTGATAGTGTAGACACGGAGTCTAGGCTATAGTTTTCCTAAGATTGCGTCCAATTCTGTAACACCCAGTTTTAATAAACAAAACTAGGCTTACCATATGTGTGCCCAGGAAGTCCACACATACAGAAACAGAAGTAGAGAGTATCAAAATCAGTGTTATATAGCGGAAACTTACATATATTTAACACTTACATCAGAGTAACGCGAAACGGCAGCTAGTCTTTTCTTCAGACTCCATCTTCACGGGGACGGTTGATTGAGAGTACATACGCCTAGCAACTCACTAACTCCACCATCTGGTACCCATCCGGGATTTTTCAAAGTAATAAAAAGTAAAGGCAAGCGCGTAAGTACATGTCGTACTCAGCAAATATAACGTGGGGTTCATGAGGCTCAAAAGGCTGACACTGGTTTACTACATTTAGCTTTTAGATGATTAATATTTATGGCATTAATAGCAACAAGGTAGTAGCATATCCCATAACCACATGATCAAGTGAACAAGAATAAAGAATAATACATAACAATTCACAATATGATTAAGCAACATAATTAAACAACATCCATCAATGATCAGCTATTCCGTAAGAATCCCCAAGGCCGCCCGTGTCCGTGGGCACGGCTAGTATACCGCCTTATTAAACTCTGCTTGAGAGGTGTACACTTTCACTGTGAGTCGTGATTTACCCTTTTGCCCGAGGTGATCAGCCTCTTGACCCACTTCCAAGGAAGGTCGGCAGGGTTCACTATGAAGCCTTTCAAAGGTTCGTCTAACAAGTTAGGGCCGCTAGGTTTCCTCGACAAGCAGACATAGAATCCCCCTTCCAAATGGTTCACACCGCAGCAGCAACACATGAGGACAGAAGCCACGCTATGTCCATCGTGTAAAGCCCCTCTTGCGCCTTTCGGTAACCTCTAACAAGCTAGAAAAGGTCCTCATACTTGACTAAAGCCAGAGCCATATAGCCCTCACAGCTGTACTATAAATCCCGGTGACCACTTACAGATAAGTCCTTATGGAGAGAAACTAGAGCAACAAAATACCAAGCTCTAGATCTCTATAACAGTAATAGAATCATCTTTTAATGTTAATGCATATTCCATTATTCATGTTACGAGATCATGGTTATATATATCCAAAGACTAGCAAGTACTACCCACATGCACATATCCCAAGTCATCAAGGTAGATAGTAATCAACTCTAAGTCATCCTTAATAGGGAATCAAAGATACATGCATATGAAATATAGTGGTTATTGTGAATAGGTAATCAAGGAGGTCCCAAGCTATACTTGCCTTATTATACGCTTGCTCAAACTTTCTCATGTTTTACCTCCGGACATCATCTTGATCTTTATTGCTCACAAAACGGTTCTTGCTCTACTCATAGCAATCACCATGCATAGACAAACATACAAACGATAAATAAAACAACTAAGATAACAGTACACCATACACAAAAAAAACAACGTTCTAAAAGAAAACTAGGTGCTACGGTCACAAGATCATAAGAAACACCGAGAACGTTGCTCGGTTAAAAAGAAACATCTACCGGAAGTTTTTCATATTATAAGAGAAAAGCCTACATGCTTGATTTATTTTAGTTAAATAAAACCATATGGAGATTATTAACTCAAATTAATTAAATTATATTTTAATTCAAAAGCTGAGCTAAAACTTATCATATTTTATTTCTAAACATGCCTGTGACGTCTAATCAAACTAAACTTTTAACTTGGCATACGAAAAGTGCATGTGAAATCATCTAGACTGAGTTGATCATATAGGCGAGAATGTTTAATAAACTAAGCAACGTATATGTTAAAAGGGTATTGATGTTAGCAATTAATCATATATTAATATGTAGGTATTAAAATACTGAAGTATAGACCTACGTTGCTTTTTAACTTAGAAAGATGTTGAATTGACATTAGCCAAATTAATACTTGTATATAAAATTCAGAAACAATTAACTTGCCGGATGTTGCTGAAAACTTAGCTTAGCCTAGCACGATCTATACCTATACGGCGAAAACAACAATGAATAAGATCAAGGAATCTTAGCGGCTTAAAAGTACTTGAGACAATAAAGCGACCGGACACGTCATGGGATGCGGTGACACACACATGCACAGCTACGGATCGTCGACGAGCACACCGTGAATGGCGTGCATAAGCTGCAGCCCTGGAGGACCCCTCGATAGTTAGACGCACTTGTGTTAGGAGAAAGGCAGCTTGATTTGTCGGCCCGCTACGACATAAACAACCCGGGGAGAAGCCGAGATCGAGTAGATGAGAGATAGGTACACACGTAAGGCAACGATAAGGTAGTGACGATGGATCTTACCGGCCGATCCCGATCCAAAGAGGTTGAGGCACGGCCGACGAGGGACGCGACGGCGTATGGCCGATGACGGCGACGATGGCACGCGTTGCGGCACGGATGCCGGAGAAGAAATCCCACCCTCACATGTATGGCGTGCATGTCCATGCTTGCCGGGAGCCCGCGCGACGACGGACGCCTTGACCCAGCTGGATAAGATCAGCGAGCATGCTTGGCGGCTAAAGGCACGGCGGCGGTGTAGATGCAAAACAAGGACATGACGAGAGTATCGGGTTTTTATAGGAGTATGGCAGGGGGTGTTAGGGTGCTCTCCACATCAGAAATCAGATCTTGGCCCATATACGTATGTATGTGTACATAGAATCCAGAAACGGACTTGGTGACTACAATTGCTCTAGCTGCTAGATCGATGGTTGATCTGAGATAAGATGCAAAATTGGACGAGAATAGAATAAGCAAGAATATAAGCGTGCTCACCTTATGCTATAGGCGAACCATGACGATGAATCCTAAAATCAAGAAGAATGTAGCCCACCAATTTTTGGTTGTGAAAAAGGGTAATAACAGGAGGATAATATCAAAATCTACTACCTTAGCTAGGGTTCCCAAACTAGGGGCTTCCCTCATGGTAGTTGATGTGCTTTGCTCAAGGGGTTGGTACATATATATAGGGAGAAAAACACCCACATCTACATCAACTAGCAATATGGTACTAATTGATGTTATACCTCCATCTTTTACTAATGGGCCTAAATAATGATTAAAACCCGTTAGTAAATAAATGTTTGAGCTTTTGGGATTTAATATGATTATTGCACATGGGCTTTGAAGGCTGGTGGAAAAATAGAGATTTAATTATTTTCGGAATTAATTATTTTCAGGATTAAAATAATTCTAGAAAAGCCTAGAATTACTATTTAACCCATGAGGAATACTCTGAAGCCTCCCAAAATTTTGAAAAAATTCCTAGAGATGTTTTGGGACATGATGAACCCAAATAAAGTATTTAGAGGCCATGCAAAGATATTTTGGAGCATCTAAAAAAATTATATTATACTCCTTGAAAAGTAGGAAAAGATTCTAGAAAAAGCTAGAAAAATTTCCAAGAGATTATGAGAGATAGGATGATGGATGATGAACTCATAAGAGTGACTTGGAATATAAGGAAAAGATTTTTGGGATGCTCTAATAAAAGAATTAAGATGGGCACCAAAAAATTCAATCACAAATGAAAGATAAAGACATGCTAAAGAAGGATAAACGACTTACTAAACGCATTTTGAAAAGTTTACTGACAACACACAAAACCGGACAACATGAAAACATCACATCAAGTAAAAGCCTATTAAATTAATTTAGAAAGGTTTAAAATTCATATATTTTTTTTCTACAACTAAATATTGCACTAACTTAACCTAAACTTGGAAAATTTTATCAAAATATTAAACACGTTTTTTTTTTATTTTATGTTTTCTAAGCACAACCCAAAATTTGGGGTGTGACAAATCTACCCACTTAACAAGAATCTCGTCCCCGAGATTCGGAGAGACTAAGGAGACAGATGAAGCTCATTCTTCGAGTTTTCACTCTTCCATGATCAGCTCTTATCCAAGGAGGATGCCAAGCTCTAGCCCAACTTTGTGAATGTGTCATTTAGGCGCTCTTGCAGTCCTTGTAGATGTCACTCTTATGTCCAAGATTATAAAGCTTCTCCTAAGCCTCGGATGGTGGTTTATCATTCTCATGAAACCTTGAGTCTCACATTCTTCGTTGGGTTCCAACTCAACACATCTCTTTTAAGTTCTCCTCCATAATTCCACCATGAGAGATCATGCAACTAAGAAGAGAACTTTCTTCAATCAAAATTTGTTTGCCATGCATGGTGTAACATTGATGTTTCCTGAGCCTTAGAGAACTAACTTTAGATTTCCAATATCTCTTTCCTATGCCATCAATGTCAACTTGCCTTGGGTATGCCCAAGATTGCACTCCCAACTAATGATATCTTAAATTGAAGATCAATCTTGTTGAATAGATGAGCTCCACGTAGATGAACCAACAAGATACCAATCCAAGACAAGGTACATGCGCTTGATAGTGACTTCACAGCCATGGAGATAGCTCATGCTTCCACGTGAAACACTGGAACACATGAAACCTTCATCCTGCAACTTTCCTAACTTGGCTGCCCTGCACCCTCTTAACAAATATCAACTAGGGGGCACCAAAGTAACTTGCATCTTCTTCTAGTAAGTTAACTATCATGGAGACCTTATATCCAACAGAAGCATAGGTGCATAGACAGGAACAAGTAATCTAGAATTCCTCGCGAGATGAAAAACAGCAGCACAGTAAAGCAGTCATAACTCAAGTTCTGTTAATCCAATGAAGTTGTAGCTTATACTGTTGGAAAGCTTATGAAATCCTCTACAACTTTCTTATAGATCACTTTTCCAGATTCTGCAGTTTAGGTAGTCAAAAACAGTGCATAACAGAACCTGTTTCAGGTTGCTGACAGCTTAGACGTGTCGCCTTGTGATTTTCATAACTCCCAAGCCATAATTGATATCAAGGTGGTTCTTGTGGTCAGAGAAAGATGTTGAAGTCTAGTGTGGTCCATAGATTTTCTATGATATTTTTTTGGCATCCAAAAGCAGAGATATAAGTTAAGGAAGATAGACTACTCTAAGAAAACAGGATATGATAGAAACATGATTTGGGGAAACTAAGGAGATGGATAAGAATAATCTTTAAATCTTCATGCTTCTTTGATTTATATTGATGGGATATAAGACATGGATCTTGGATATCCAAAAGATGACAAGAAAGATAAAGTTTGATCTTCAGTTCTTCGTGCCTCGTTGCTTGAGATACTTAGGGCTTACTGTAGCAGAAGCTACCCCACTTAACAAAGGGCTTGCTAATCTTCAAAACTTCAACTCAAGGACTGTCTTTGGAGCACAAAGATGGAGATGACACACAAGCAACACACCAAGCAAGACAAGCACCCAACACAACATCAAAACTACACGTGCTTCTTGTAGCAATGGTAGGCATCCTAAGAAGTGGTTTATAGACGGTGAAAGGCCATCGAAAAGTTGAATACAACAAGTTTAGAAAATTTAGTAAAACAACTGAAATAATATATCAAGGATATAAGCGAAATAGCTCAAAGGAAGCTACCAAGGAGGAGAGATAATACAAGGTCGAGAAATAATCAAATGAATATATCAAGAAGGTAGAAAAATAGTTTAGTAGCAAAATAACGTTTAGAAAATAACCGGTGCTAACTAGGCATACGTCCTACGATCCAACAACGCTCACGATACCAATCAGTAACACCCGTTTTAATAAACAAAACTAGGCTTACCATATGTGTGCCCGGGAAGTCCACACATACAGAAATGAAAGTAGAGAGTATCAAAATCGGTGTTATATAGCGGAAACTTACATATATTTAACACTTACATCGAGTAACGCGAAACGGCAGCTAGTCTTTTCTTCGGACTCCATCTTCACGGGGGCGGTTGATTGAGAGTACATACGCCTAGCAACTCACTAACTCCACCATCCGGTACCCATCCGGGGATTTTTCAAAGTAATAAAAAGTAAAAGGCAAGCGTAAGTACATGTCGTACTCAAAGAAATATAACGTGGGGTTCATGAGGCTCAAAAGGGACGACACTGGTTTTATCGCATTTAGCTTTTAGATGATTAATATTTATGGCATTAATAGCAACAAGGTAGTAGCATATCCCATAACCACATGATCAAGTGAACAAGAATAAAGAATAATACATAACAATTCACAATATGATTAAGCAACATAATTAAACAACATCCATCAATGATCAGCTATTCCGTAAGAATCCCCAAGGCCGCCCGTGTCCGTGGGCACGGCTAGTATACCAGTTTATTAAACTCTGCGCAGAGGTGTACACTTTCACTGTGAGTCGTGATTTACCCTTTTGCCCGAGGTGATCAGCCTCTTGACCCACTTCAAGGAAGGTCGGCAGGGTTCACTATGAAGCCTTTCAAAGGTTCGTCTAACAAGTTAGGGCCGCTAGGTTTCCTCGACAAGCAGACATAGAATCCCCCTTCCAAATGGTTCACACCGCAGCAGCAACACATGAGGACAGAAGCCACGCTATGCCCATCGTGTAAAGCCCCTCTTGCGCCTTTCGGTAACCTCTAACAAGCTAGAAAAAGGTCCTCATACTTGACTAAAGCCAGAGCCATATAGCCCTCACAAATTGTACTATAAATCCGGTGACCACTTACGGATAAGTCCTTATGGAGAGAAACTAGAGCAACAAAATACCAAGCTCTAGATCTCTATAACAGATAATAGAATCATCTTTTAATGTTAATGCATATTCCATTATTCATGTTACGAGATCATGGTTATATATATCCAGCACTAGCAAGTACTACCCACATGCACATATCCCAAGTCATCAAGGTAGATAGTAATCAACTCTAAGTCATCCTTAATAGGGAATCAAAGATACATGCATATGAAATATAGTGGTTATTGTGAATAGGTAATCAAGGAGGTCCCAAGCTATACTTGCCTTATTATACGCTTGCTCAAACTTTCTCATGTTTTACCTCCGGACATCATCTTGATCTTTATTGCTCACAAAAGCGGTTCTCGCTCTACTCATAGCAATCACCATGCATAGACAAACATACAAGCGATAAATAAAACAACTAAGATAACAGTACACCATACACAAAAAAAAAAAAAACGTTCTAAAAGAAAACTAGGTGCTACAGGTCACAAGATCATAAGAAACACCGAGAACGTTGCTCGGTTAAAAAGAAACATCTACCGGAAGTTTTCATATTATAAGAGAAAAGCCTACATGCTTGATTTATTTTAGTTAAATAAAACCATATGGAGATTATTAACTCAAATTAATTAAATTATATTTTAATTCAAAAGCTGAGCTAAAACTTATCATATTTTATTTCTAAACATGCCTGTGATGTCTAATCAAACTAAACTTTTAACTTGGCATACGAAAAAGTGCATGTGAAATCATCTAGACTGAGTTGATCATATAGGCAGAATGTTTAATAAACTAAGCAACGTATATGTTAAAAGGGTATTGATGTTAGCAATTAATCATATATTAATATGTAGGTATTAAAATACTGAAGTATAGACCTACGTTGCTTTTTAACTTAGAAAGATGTTGAATTGACATTAGCCAAATTAATACTTGTATATAAAATTCAGAAACAATTAACTTGCGGATGTTGCTGAAAACTTAGCTTAGCCTAGCACGATCTATACCTATACGGCGAAACAACAATGAATAAGATCAAGGAATCTTAGCGACTTAAAAGTACTTGAGGCGATAAAGCAGACCGGACACGTACAGGGGATGCGGCTGACACACACATGCACACTACGGATCGTCGGCGAGCACACCGGTGAATGGCGTGCATAAGCTGCAGCCACGGAGGACCCCTCGATAGTTAGGCGCACTTGTGTTAGGAGAAAGGCAGCTTGATTTGTCGGCCTGCTACGACATAAACAACCGGGGAGAAGCCAGAGATCGAGTAGATGAGAGATAGGTACACACGAGGCAAGGCAACGATAAGGTAGTGACGATGGATCTTACCGCCCGATCCCGATCCAGCGAGGTTGAGGCACGGCCGGGCGGGGGCCGCGGCGGCGTATGGCCGATGGCGGCGGCGATGGCACGCGTTGCAGCACGGATGCGGGAAAAGAAATCCCACCCTCACATGTATGGCGGTGCATGTCCATGCTTCTTTGGGGAGCTGCGGCAACGGGGCCCAGACCCAGGCTGGATAAGATCGGCCGAGCATGCTTGGCGACCAAAAACACGGCGGCGGTGTAGATGCAAAACAAGGACATGACGAGAGTATCGGGTTTTTATAGGAGTATGGCAGGGGTGTTAGGGTGCTCTCCACATCAAAATCAGATCTTGGCCCATATACGTATGTATGTGTACATAGAATCGAACGGACTTGGGCGACTACAATTGCTCTAGGCTGCTAGATCGATGGTTGATCTGAGATAAGATGCAAAATTGGGCGAGAATAGAATAAGCAAGAATATAAGCGTGCTCACCTTATGCTATAGGCGAACCATGACGATGAATCCTAAAATCAAGAAGAATGTAGCCCACCAATTTTTGGTTGTGAAAAAGGGTAATAACAGGGAGGATAATAATATCAAAATCTACTACCTTAGCTAGGGTTCCCAAACTAGGGGCTTCCCTCATGGTAGTTGATGTGCTTTGCTCAAGGGGTTGGTACATATATATAGGGAGAAAAACACCCACATCTACATCAACTAGCAATATGGTACTAATTGATGTTATACCTCCATCTTTTACTAATGGGCCTAAATAATGATTAAAACCCGTTAGTAAATAAATGTTTGAGCTTTTGGGATTTAATATGATTATTGCACATGGGCTTTGAAGGCTGGTGGAAAAATAGAGATTTAATTATTTTCGGAATTAATTATTTTCAGGATTAAAATAATTCTAGAAAAGCCTAAATTACTATTTAACCCATGAGGAATACTCTGAAGCCTCCCAAAATTTTGAAAAAATTCCTAGAGATGTTTTGGGACATGATGAACCCAAATAAAGTATTTAGAGGCCATGCAAAGATATTTTGGAGCATCTAAAAAAAATTATATTATACTCCTTGAAAAGTAGGAAAAGATTCTAGAAAAAGCTAGAAAAATTTCCAAGAGATTATGAGAGATAGGATGATGGATGATGAACTCATAAGAGTGACTTGGAATATAAGGAAAAGATTTTTGGGATGCTCTAATAAAAGAATTAAGATGGGCACCAAAAAATTCAATCACAGTGAAAGATAAAGACATGCTAAAGAAGGATAAACGACTTACTAAACGCATTTTGAAAAGTTTCTTGACAACACACAAAACCGGACAACATGAAAACATCACATCAAGTAAAAGCCTATTAAATTAATTTAGAAAGGTTTAAAATTCATATATTTTTTTCTACAACTAAATATTGCACTAACTTAACCTAAACTTGGAAAATTTTATCAAAATATTAAACACGTTTTTTTTTATTTTATGTTTTCTAAGCACAACCCAAAATTTGGTGTGTGACAAATTCTTACGGTTAGCTGTGGTAGCCCCAGGTGACAGCTCTATTAGGCCTTCGTATTCCGCCACGTCGGGCTGGTGTTTAAATAGAGCTTTTAGGCAGCCTTTTCCTACTATCTTCTTCCCAATCTCATTCAAGAGTTAAAAAGGTACTTGCTGCTCTAAAAGTGTTATTGTGTGATTACTATATCTACCATAAATCAGTTATTATAGAACCCTAGTAATAGATAAGTATTTAGGAATCTTGAACTCTCCCGTTGTCCTCTCACTTTAGCTATCTACTCTTCTATCATAGAATTCTCATGTGTGTCTGTGTCATATATGCATAATTCCTATCATCTATCTTTTACCCCTACTATAGTCTAGTTAGTATATTAGTTAGTAGATACATGATGGTGAACTATCAATGTCTTTATCCATTGTTTCCTAGTGGTAAAATATAAATAACGATACCTGGAATACTCCCATAAAAATGCTACAATGGTGTTCTATGTGCTTGTGGAATCTTTTATATTTTAATTGTGCATAAGAAATACCAACGAGAGGGTTGTATTGTCACCTGTTATTTTTAGAAAAAATTTGGCTTCCTTTTTTGAGTCAGTTTCATAGCCTTCTTCTTGGTCCACCCCAGAATCGGAGATGGAGAGTTCTTTCATCTTCTCGGCGAGTTCGACTTCTGCTAGGATTGTTAATCCTAGTTCATCTTTTTCATTGAGAAGATGACTTTGGAGTTGTCCATCGTGATCCGCTTCGTAGATCCATGAGCCGAAGATGAAGGTTGTTCCCTTAGCGAAGCTCATGTTGATGTCGAGATGCGCCAAACTCTCGAGAAAGAATTCATCGAAAGTCCCTACACGGCGCACCCATTTGTCGATGTTTTATCACCGATAACCCCGTCACGGGGTAACAAGGACAGTTTTTATTCGAGGTTTAAATCGAATCTAATGAAACTTGGTGGTTGATGCGCGTGATCAAAGTGACTTTTATACTGGTTCTAGCCCTCGAGTATCTCAAGTAATCTAGTTGTGGTGTTGTTGATTATATTGCGAGTATTGGTTCTGGTTCTGTTTACAAGGGGTACCCTTAGTAGCCCTTTATAGTCCAGGTGCTGCTCAGGGTTCTTCGTGTCCTAGTCAGACTATAGGATAGGGTTCTAAACTCAATCCTATTTTTTAGTTTTCTAATCATACATACGGGTGTATTCCATAATGTCTTTGGTGAGGAACCCCTAGGTTCCCCCATCGACACTAATGTAATTCTTAACATTAAGCTGAAGAATGAGAGTGGGATTACTTTGATGCAATCTCACTATATTGAGAAGGTCTTGAGCCGATTTGGCTTTATGGATAGCAAGCCTTCTCCAATACCTTATGATCCTAGTGTGATATTGAGAAAGAATAAGAAGCTTGCTAAAGATCAATTAAAATATTCTTAGATGATTGGTTCACTCATGTATCTAGCTAGCGCAACTAGACCAGATATCTCTTTTGCTATGAGGTTGAGTAGGTACATGTCTAACCCAGGTGATGATCATTGGCATGCATTTGAAAGGCACTTGCGTTATCTAAAAGGTACAATGAGTTTTGGGATTCACTATTCTAGGCACCCAGCTGTGCTAGAGGGATATAGTGATGCCAATTGAATTTCTGATATTGACCAAATCTACGCCACTAGTGGGTATGTCTTTACTATTGGAGGTGGTGCAGTGTTATAGAGGTCTTGTAAACAGACTATTTTGACTAAATCAACTATAGAAGCGGAACTTACTGCTTTAGATACAGCTTCTGCAGAGACAGAGTGGCTGCGTGAGCTCTTATCTAACTTATCAGTAGTTAACAGACCAATATCGGCTATCCTTATAAACTGTGATAATCAAATAGTGATTACTAAAATGAACAGTACTAAAGATAATGCGAAGTCAACAAGACACGTTAAAAGACGTTTGAAGTCTGTCAGAAAGTTAAGAAACTCTGAAGTGATAGCTGTGGCTTATGTGCAAACAGAGAAAAACCTGGCAGATCCTCTTACAAAAGGGCTATCATGAAATATGATAGAAATTGCATCAAGGGAGATGGGTATAAGACCCATGTAAGTTTACAGTAGTAGTAACCTAACCATTTTGATCGGAGATCCCATGACTAAGGATCTAGGAAGAACAAGCTATTGGTAAACTGAGGAGAGTATAATTTTAACTCTCTATGTGAAGATGCAATACTCTCAAAGCGATGAGGCAATCTTTGTAAAGGCAGGTTGGCGAATGTCTTAATGTGTTCTATTGGCTTTAACAAGCGAAGATGCTATTCTGCAGAGCATTCTTGAAAGAATATACCTATATGAGTCCTGATTGTATAACATTGCAGTTTATGAGATTTGGGTGATCTCTAGTAAGCTCATGAAGAGACCAGGGAGTATAATGTATATATGCTCCACCCACAGAGAAGGCTACTGGCAGCCAGGTACTATTTTGACTTTGAGTGAAACCGTTCGTACAAAACTTGCAATTCAAGGCGTAGTCTATTGTTCAAGTTGTGGATGGGTGTAATTTGAAGCTCTAGGCGAATGTTCAACTTAACAGTCTCTGCTGAAACACTAGTATATAAATAGTAGTGAGAGAAGGAAAATATCTATACTGGGCAGTTGAGATCTAGTGGGGGATTGTTAGAATTATATGGAAGTTCTGCTAAATCAATATAGAGAAATTCTAATAAATCTCAAAGACTCAATACATGTGTTCTCTAATGGGCTTTAGTGTTTAAGCCTATGAGTACAGGTGGAAGGTACAATATTAATTAGTACCATATTAATAGTTGATGTAGAGGTAGGGGGTTTTTCTCCATATATATATATTAGATATTTCAGTCAGAAAATCTTAAGGTAGTTGTCGGGTACCAAAAGAAGGACCCCCAAGAAGGTCATGAAAATGAGCCCAACAAACGCAAAACCAGGCCACACAATAGTAAGGCGCGGCCCACCAAGGCCCAGCACATTACTCACCGTCCCGACCGAGCCTCCCCCGTTGAGGCCTCGGATGGCACAAGCACTCTGCCTCGCCCGAGCCCTCTACGTAGGCGCCTAGGACGAGCTACCGCTCTCCGTCCCGGCCGAGCCCCCATGCCAAGGCCTCGGACGGGGCGCGCCGCGCTTAGGCCTCGGACGGGCGCTAGCGTCCCATCTCATCCGAGTCTCCCCCGTTGAGGCCTCGGACGGGCATTAGCACTCCACCTCGACCGAGCCTTCTGCGCAGATGCCTCGAATGAGCTACCGCTCTCTGTCTCGGCCGAGCCCCCGTGCCTGGGCCTCGGACGGGGCGCCCCACGCTTCCTGGTCAAACCTGGCCACTGACTTGACATATATCGGCCGCCCGCCTTCCCACAGTTCTTGTCAGAATGACGCTATCTCATGGCAGGGGATGGGAGCCGTCCTGTCACTGCTCTCGCTTAGGATTACGTTATCCTCCACAGTGGAAGCCAGGCCTGCCACTATGGGGCACTGTGTTGCCTAACTCTTCTGCCAGGGCAAGTCACCGAAGCTCCGAGGCGCCGGCCGCCACGCCAAGAGCCGTCATCCAGCGTCATCCTCCGTACGGGAGTCAGGTCAGCCGGGACGACAGTCAAACAACAGTCCCTCCCAGGTTCTCTGAGCCCAGGGATGGGCGGCGACTACCCCAATGACAGCCCTCTCCTGTGCCAACCGTCCCGCGTACGGCAGCAGGCTCCGAGGCCCTCCGAGCCTCGGAGCCGAGGCGAGTCAAAGCTACAGCGCGCAACGGGATACGGATACGTCCCCCTGGCCTCTCTATCAACATCTACAGGGACAGTCGTCCCCTCCGTCATCAGGACTGGAGGATACGACTCCTCACAGCTGCGCCGATACTCTACAATGCCAGCACCCACTCCGAGGCCTCGGCACAAGGAAGGCAGCGGGCTCCGAGGCTTCAGATCAGAGAAGGGAGGCACCTACGGCCTCCCCACGTGCACGGGCACCCTTTGTAAAGCCCTGTCCTCCCCTTGTGGCCATAAAAGGGGAGGACCGAGGCCCCTTAAGAAGCAACCTGAGCACTCTCACACACACACAACATTAGCACTAGCCTCATGAGACTTGGGACCAGATCCCTCTCTCCACCATCTTGTACACCCTACCTGCAAGCACTCAGGTGCAAGATAATACAAGTCATCTTCCCCTCACTGGACGTAGGGCCTTCTCTTGCCCGAACCAGTCTAAACCCTTGTGTCCATCTTGCACACCTTCCGGAGTAGGGAGCATGCACCATAAATTCACTCGTTGGTGCTAGGACCGCCATTTCTAGCACCGACAGTTGGCGCGCCAGGTAGGGGCCTGTGCGTGTTTTCGCCTCTCTTCCCACCAAAACTCTAGAATGGCCAACAACCGCGACGAGGTATCCCAGGACGCTTCCGGCCCCATCTTTCCTCTGTCGCAGCCGTTGGAGCTAGGCACCGTGATCCGGTTCGGGGATCTCGAGTTCGTGTCGCTGGGCACCCAGTACGACATGGAACTCCTTCCACCTAGGGCCTTGGAGTCACCCGACGAGGCTCCCGCGACCCCGTCACGGGCCCGGTGCAGAGGCGCCACCGTCCCGCCCGGCGCCCGCCATGCTCGGCAGTAGCGTCACGCCACCAGGGAACCTGGAAGGGGGATCTGCGGCGCTGCATTTGGGCGACGGAGGTTGCCCCAACGCCTCGCGATCGGTCCCACCACCTTCCCCGTTCGGCCTCACCAACACCGCCGCTACGCACGCGGCGTCGTTGGTCTCCACCAACTTGGGGGCTCATAGCGACCTCCCCGGCCGTCACCGCGCCGTCCCAGATCTGGACACGTCCCGCCCGGCCACGCCCTACCCCGACTTCGAGGAACACGGGACCAGGTGGGTGGGAGTGGACTACCCGGTCCCGCTTCGTCAACGCGATCTGGCGCTACTGGAGGCCACGGAGCCCCGAGGGCTAATGCCGGCGCATGCTTACGCCTTCGGGTACCCCGACTCGGACTCGCTGGACGACATGTATGACCCAACCCACGAGTGCTTTCACGTGGAGATCGTCGACCTCGGCGATGGCGGTGGCGGTAACAGCGACGGTGGTGGCGGCAACGGCGATGGCGATCGGGACCGCGACCCCAGGCATACCGTTAGGTCGGCCCCGGCAGACGCAATGCCTCAGGACCCCAGTGGGTCCCGACCCGTGGACCAGGGGCAGCAGACTCCACCGCGCACGGGACCCCCGAGGACGGGCGACCTGGCGACCACTCCTCAGGGGCCGCGGCACCCCACGATCGAGCAGATCTGGGAGCTTGAGGAGAAGCTCGAGCACGACCGTCTTTTTTGTTACAACAAAAGATAGACGCGTTCGAAAGACGAACACCGCGGGCGCGAAACCCGAGCCCCGCCGCACGACGGCGTGCCCGCGACGTCAACCGAAGGGTCATCAACGACGAGGGAGGAGAACATCCCCCCGTCTTCCAGCGCGCAAGCCAGAATGTCGCCGCTGCTGTCACAGAACCGGCTAAATTGAATGGCCCACATACACGTATCGTTGCTTCTCGAGCCTTCGATTACTTATGCATGGGGGTCAAACCACTTAGTCCACTCCGCTCTTCCAAATAGGATCGCATGGTTACATTGGCATCACAGTATTACAACAGAGTTTACATAATTATACAAAATATATTACATCAGAGTAAGCGAAAGTATACAACATAGTTTTACAAACCGGTGTAAATTTTATTACAAACCATTGTTTCACTCATGCTCACAGAGTAAGTAGCATTAGTAACTTTATTACAAGCACACAACAAAAGATCACCCTACCCACGGGTGCACACAAAACCTTGATATCTTCTACTCTTGTTCATCTTCCTGTAAGACCGTCATGCAGTAGGGACAAAACATCGCCTGCTCATGCGGTTCACCTGCAACAGGGGTTTAACAAACCCTGAGTACATAAGGGTACTCAACAAGTCTTACCCGATAGATGGGAGAATATCAAGGGCATGCTGGCTTAATGGGATTTCTAGGCCAGAAACCAGAGAATACTTTTGTGGAAAAGCATCTAGAGATTTGAACTTTAATTTTAGATTTTACCTCCAAAATGAGGATTAGCAAAATTTAAGATTAGCACCAGTTCTAATTAAACATGATATATAACAATCACACTTCTACAAATCCTTTCATGGCCACCATCATATTCTAGTTGCTAACTACGATGTAGGGCAGCGGAACGAGTCTCCATAACCGAGGAGCAACGACGATTTGAACCGATTAATAACCCAGCTGGGGATTCCTAAACCACACGACATATGCGGGTCCCTGACCTACATATATCAACCCTTTCTCCTGGATCCTCCAAATGAGTCTGGGTCTACGCTACCCGAGAGTACAGTACACCACCGCCATATGCCATCCCCTCCTAGACTCACATGCCATCCCTTCAGGACTCATGTGCCATCCCTACCTGTGGACTCATAGGGTGGGTACACGCTACTCTCACCATCTCTCCACTCCCAGTGCGCAGGGGTCCATTCTCAAACTAGATTAGTCAGGGTACACAGGCTTACCGGAGTATGTGGCTAGTACTGCAAAGTCTCGCTCACTATCAAGCCTACAACGAAACGGTCCTTGATCGACACAGACGGAGCACTACACTGATCAACACACAGTGCATGCCACCCGTCCGGTCTCGATTTAATCATCCATCTTACTTACTTGTACCTAAGAGAGGTACTCAGTCGAATGATCAAGTCATCACTTCTCAGGACATTTTCTGAGCAAAGCTCATAGCAAATGATAACTTATCACTTAACCTTTAACTAAGCAGGGCTAAGCATCACTAGCCTAGACCACTAAAAAGGATCTTTGGATAATGTGTCAAGGATAAGGTGAGTAATGCATCAAGTGGTTTACCAATATTACTTATCCAATTCATGCATGAAATATAAAGCAATTGTGTAAGCTTTTCAAAAACATAAGGTAAAGAGATTTATGCTTCGGGGCTTGCCTTGGTTAGCTATGTCAGACTCCTCAGATGAGCCACCAATGTCGAACCCAACTTGCTCCAGGGGATTCACCTCACCCGGGATTGGATCACCACTAACTTCTTCGCTCGTAGAAACTATCAAAGATAAGAGTGCATGCTTAATTTACCAAAGTGCTATAAATGGGATGCAATATGGAATGATCTGAAATGAATGAGAGAATTAAAGTAAAACTAGGACAGCAGCATTGCTGTTACTTCATTCAATTATAACTGGAGATCTAGACATCCAGTAAAGGAGTTCTTAGACTTTTTGGAAAGCTTATAAAGTTGTCTACCACTTTGTTATTATCATCTCAGATTGATTCAATCATTAAAAAGGTCAAACAATTCAGATAAATAATTCTGTCCAGAAATTGGACAGGATTAGCTCCTGAATTTATCAATTTCATAGGCAGAGCTATAGACCACCAAAATTACTGATCCAAGACAATTTGAAAGGCTTATAAAAAACACTACAACTTTCTAATGGTCACCCAGAGGTGATTCTCAAGATAAACAAGCCAAACAATCTAATTGTCGGTGCTAGAACTGGTGGCCCTAGCACCAATGAGTGAATTTGTGGTGCGTGCTCCCAACTCTGGATGGTGTGCAAGATGAACACAAGGATTTATACTAGTTCGGGCAAGAGAAGGCCCTACGTCCAGTGGGGGGAGGAGTTCTTGTATTATCCTGCACCGAAGTGCTCGTAGGTAGGGTGTACAAGCAGTGAGAGAGGGACGGGGTCCCAAGTCTCGTGGTGATTGAGGGAGGTGCCAATATCGGGCTTTTGTGTGTGCCTGTCGTCTACGGGCCCCTGCCTTCCCCTTTTATAGCCGCAAGGGGAAGGTAGGGCCTTACAAGAGGTGATCGTGCTCGTGGCCGGGTCATGGGCTTCCGTCCTCCCTCATCCAAGGCTCCGGCGTGGGCAGACTGTCCCGGACTGTGACGAGGCAGTGCGACGTCGCCTCCTCGCCCCTATTGTCTAGAATGACGGACATCCCTGTTGGAGTTGGTGGAGTGCGTCGGAGGGGGTGCCAGAGCCCTGTAGCTTTGACCCGCCTGGAGTCCGAGGCTCGGGGGGCCTCGGAACTTGTCGCCGTATGAGGAGTGGGTGGAACAGCCGCGGACGAGCGCCGGCGCAGTGGTTGCCCATCCCGTGCTCGGGGCTCACGGGGTGGACTGTTGGTTGACTGGAATGGGCGTCCAGTCCACTCCCGCACGAGGGGTGACGTCGGCTGGCGTGGCCTTGGCGTGGTAGACGGCGTCCCGGAGTTCCGGCGATGGGACCTGGCGGAGGGGTTAGGCAGCATAGTGCCCCACTGTGGCGGGCGTGGCCTCCACTGTGGAGACTGCGTAAGCATGATCACCGGCGTGGGCCGTGACGGGGCAATGCCCATCCCCTGTCAGAGCATGGAGCGTGCCTGACACGGGCAGTGGTGGATATGCGTCAAATCGGTGGTACGGTCTTTGACTCTGGGCGACGCGTCCCGTCCGAGGCCTAGTTGCCAGGGGCTCGAGCGGGGCGAAAGCTGGAGGTTCGTCCGAGGCCCTGCCGTTGGGGGCTCGGGCGGGGCGGACAATGGAGGCTCATCTGAGGCCCCAGGGGGGCTCGGGCGAGGCGGAGAATTGGTTCTCCCGCCCGAGCCCTTAGCGGGGTGAGCTCGGATGGGCCAGAGGAGGTGCACCTGCTCCGGTGTGCTGGAGCCGCGGCCTAGGTAGAGCAGTGGGAGGCCTATTGGGCCAAAGTTTGCGTTTGTTGGGCTTTCCTTAGGGGCCCCTTATTTTGGTCCCCGACAGTAGCCCCCGAGCCTTCTGAAGGTGTGGGTGCACTCGTTCAGAGGCTGAGGTCGTGCGTCCTCGGCTGCTATTGACACTTCTCCACAGGGTGCGCGCGAGCGCACCCGGCGGGTGTAGCCCCCCGAGGCCTCGGAGGAGTTTGAGGGATTCATTCGAGGGCTTGTACTTAGCTCGCACAGTGTGGTTTTGGGGCTTATTTTGAGAGCCGTGCTCACCGGTGGGGGCGCGCGAGCGCACCCGCCGGGTGTAGCCCCCGAGGCCTCGGAGGAGTGAGGGCACTCATCCGAGGGCTTATGCGTGTTTTGGCGGATAAGCGGTCCGTGCTGCCGAGCCCCCGGGCCCGTCGGCTCGTCCAGGGGTTCGGCTCGGTTTCAGGGCGTTTTCCCGAATTGGTTCTCGCGTTGCGGAAGCCCCCGAGCCCTCGTAGTGACGAGGGAAACCCAATTGGTACTCGGCCGTCGAATTTTACGCACCTCAGCTTCCCTTCCGCAGGGAGGAGGGTGGACTTTGTCGTGCTATCGTCGACGAGTGTCGAGCACGACTAGATCCGGTGAGCTGTTAACGGGAGGATCCAAGTGAACCGCCTGTGCCCCGTTCGCTAGGGGTTGGCTGGGCCGGAGGCGCGGTTCATAAGAGCCCCGCACGGTGTGCCCGAGGCGGGGCTCGGGTCCCGCCCGCCGGTCCCGAGGGCTCGGTGCTCTCCCACGCGGGATCTCCCCCTTTCCTGGCTGCCATGCCGGCCTCGGATGCTTGCAAGGACGGCCCCCCGCTCGCGGGGCCAGCCGTGTATGAGGCCGTCCGAGCGCCCCTGACTCTCGTGCCCCGAGGTGGCCGGCCGAACCCTTAAGTGGGCCAGCCTACGAGCCTCGGACCGTAAATGGGCCGCCGCCCGCTCCTTTGTTGAGAAGGAACCCTTGTTTTTGCCCCCTGCCGTGGGGCGTGGGCGCGTTTCTCAGCGGCCAGCGGGATGTGGAGTGCCACGCGAAGCGGTGGCGGGCCCCACTTTCCCCGTCGTGGCGCTTGACGTGCGCGTGTGTTAGTGGGCCCCACCGGGACGTGACGTCGGCGCCGCGGCTTCGGCCGTGGGCCACGCCATGGTGGAGGGCCCCGGCTTCGTGGCCCGGATCCTTTAAGCGGGAGGCGGCCGTGTGACGCGTGTGTGGTGCGCTAAGCCCGCGGCCGCGCCGCCGCGCGTTTGGCGCCGTGCCGTGGTGGTGTGTGTCGATCACGGCGCATCGGAGGCCGATACGCTATTAATGCAAAGAGGGGGGAGCGCGTCGGGGTATAAATACCGTGGCGGCGGCCGCGTGGGCCCTCCTTCCCACGCCTTCTTTCGCCGCTTTTTACCTGCCCTTTTCGCCGCCAAGGAGAAAGAGCTTGAGCTCAGCCGGAGAAGAGAGAGAGAGAGATCCCACGCCGTCTTCCTAGCTTACCCCACTTCTTCCTTTGATGGCGCCCCTGGCCGATGTCGCCGGAGTGGCGGAGTGGGAGTCGTGCTCGGTGATGGAGCCGGAGTTGGGGGCGCCAGGCGAAGGGGGGCTCCGCATCCGGACCGACATCAGCGGTCGGAGTGGATCGTGCCGCCGCTGGACCACCAGCATTCGCGTCCTCCGCCGGGTACGCCGTGAGCTTCGCGGCGTTCCACGAGCGCGGGTTCGGGATGCCGGTGGGCGATTCCTCGGCGCCGCCCTAGAGCACTATGGCCTGGAGCTCCACAATCTCGCCCCCAACCGCATCTCCCATGCTGCGGTCTTCGTGGCGCTGTCGAGGGGCTACCTCGGCATCGACGCCCACTAGGACTTGTGGCTCTACTTCTTCGAGGCCACCTTGTTCTGAGAAATCTCCGCTAGGGGCGGAGAAGGAGAAGGGAAGGAGAAGGGGAAGAGGTCCAGCGGTCCGGCCGGCGCCTGCACGCTGCAGCTACGGTCCAAGCACCGCGGGGAGTATATCCCGGCCCACCTCGAACCGTGGGCACACGGCAAGTGGTTCTACCTTCGCAACGACTACGACCACCGCCCGCCTACACCGGAAGGTGTTCAACTCCGAGCCACCGTCGTGGCGGAAGGAGCCGACGCCGAGAGGGTGACCCCCCACCGAGGAAGGTATTCTCCGCCTTGGCGCTTGACCAAGGTGGGTCCGGACGCCTCGGCGGTGATCGCCGGGTTTCCACAGCGCGGCCGCGTTTGCCGCCGCTGATGCATCGGCAAAGACGCTGTCTGTATGACATGCGTCAAAGGCAACGCCTCGGGAGGGTACCCTGATGGCGTAGAGGACCTAGGGTACAGCCGAGGTCCTCGACCGGACGGCAGCGGGGCGTCGGTGGAGCACTCGCAACCTGCTCAAGATCCCGATGCGGCCGGACAAGGACTACATCGCCTAGTAAGGCTCGCCCCTCAAGCTCCGACGTGTGCTCTGTTCTTCTTCTTTTCCCACGCTAATCACAGTTATCGCTTGCGAGGGGCTCACGGAGAGGCCGAGGCCGTCGAAGCCCCCGCTCGCCGCGGAGAAGAAGGCCAACCGTGATCGCGGAGGCGCAGAGGAAGGAGAAGGAGAGCACCGCTGCGTAACGTCCGCAGCGAAGGAGAAGGATGACTGGCCTCTGGCCAAGCGGCGGCCAGAGCCAGAGAACCTCCCTCGGGGAGGGGACGCCGTCGGGAGACCACCGAGTATGGTGATGACGACGACAGCGGCGAGGGAGGAATAGGACGAGGACAGCTGAGCCGCCGCACAGGGGTTGGATCCTCCCGGAGGTGACGTCCGCGCCCAGCAAAGGCAACTTCGCCCGATGACGCAGGCCCGAAAGGGGCCACCGGGAGGCTCGTCTCCGGTGTCACGGACTTGGGGGCAGCGACGCCCGGCGCCAAGGACGCCCCTCAGGAGGGAGGCACGACGCCGCCCCGGGGAAGGAGATCGCCGAGCCCTCCCCCCGCCGAGGCCCATCCCCACAGCCCCGCGCTGGCTAAGAGCAGGTCGGAGAGCGACGGCAGGGCCCTCCCGAAGGCGCGGGGTCGGCGGGCGCCCGACGCCCCTCCCTCTGAGGGTCCCGGTCAGTGCCAAGATTAAATTGAGCGGGTAAGTAGTGTTCGTACCTTGTTGTTGATTCCGACGTTTGCTCGCTAATTTTACCTTGTGCCCATCCGCAGCCTAAAGTGCCAGGCAGCAGTGGATGCGGCGCCCCTCGCCCCTCGGAAACAGCCTAAAGCGGGGGCTGGGAGCGCGAAGCCTGGCCCGTCGCCGAGACGACGGCCGGACCGAGGAGAGGGAGAAGACCGCCGAGGCGCCGCCAACCGTGGAGCGCCCTCGGCGACGGAGACGAGGCGGTGCAGGCGTCTGCCGTGGGAACCGAGGGCGTGACCGTGGCGCCATCGGTCGAAGGGCCGGCCTCGTCGGGCGCTACCGGGCGCGGCGGAGGCGCCCGCCGAGGAGGACGACGTGGTGATCTTGGTCGTGTCGGTCCGGGTGGAATCCCGTGCCAGCCGAGGAGACGGTGGAGGAGCCCGCAGTGGTTGCCTCTGCCGATGTGGTCATGACCGAGGCGGAGCCAAGCTCAGCTCCCAAGTCATGGCCACCGAGGCGGAGTCGCCTCGACCGGAGGGGGACCGAGGAGGCGCAGGTGAGGGAGGCGCCCACCCGTGGATGCCGCGGCCTCGGCCGAGTGCCCCATGAGGCGTCCGCCAGGTGGTACCTACCGAGGCTGGAGAGCCAGCCGCCCTGGGGGGCCTTGGAGAAGCGGGGGCCTTCGCGCCGGACGACGCCCAGGAGGTGAGGTCCTGGGTGAGCGTGGCGCAAAGGCGTCGACCGCTATGAGAAGGCCGCCCGGACCATCGTGTCGGGCTGTGCCGGAACTCCCCCGTTGCTTCGGGTAAGTGGTTGCTCGGTCCTCATTCCCCTTGGGGCCTTTTTCCGTGTCGACCGGAAAGAGGGTGTGTCTTTGCGGGGAGTTGGCGTAGACGTCGGGCAAGAAGTCGGACCTCCTCCGCGCATCGGCCGGCCTCCACGACCAGTACCTTCAGCGAGAAGGGGCTGGTTGCCCACCGACGACGAGCGTGTCGGAGAGGGACGCCGAGCTCGAAGCTCCGTCTTCTTGTTTCCCAGCTTGCAGTCCGAGGCCTCGGCGGCGCGAGGATGCCTCCCTTGCGGGGGGAGATCGCGGCGGGTCATGCCAAAAGCCTTGACCAGCTCCGGGTGGAGAAGGAGGCGATGGTTGCCGAGGGCTTCGCGCTCGGCGGACTCCATCAAGTCCCCGTCCGAGAAGCCGGAGGCTTCCGAGGCCGAGCATGTCGTCCCGGCCGAGGAGTACTCCAAGCTGAAGGAGGTGGTCATGCAGGGATCGCCGAGGCCACGACCCTCCGCGACCAGTGGGGGGTAGGCGCCCGCGACGCCCCCTCGCACTGTGTTATGTCGCCCAAGAACCTAACTCGGCTGGTGCAGCCCGGCAGGTAGGGGTGACGGAGTTGGAGGAGAACCTCTCCGCAGCCGCCTATAACTCGGCAATGGTGAGCTCGAGACCCGACGCTGGAGGCTACGGGCGTCAGGCTTTGCGGTGGGAGGCGGAAGACGCCGGCGGAAGCAACCTCGGTGGCGCTGGGCCGGCCATGGTACCGCAGCCGGGGTGGAGGCGTGCGCCTGAGAGGCCCTCCCGAGTCGGGCGTATCACACACGCTTGCGCTGACCATGTCCCACTATCGGCTCGACCTCCCTCGGATCATCGAGGGACTCGTTGTGGCCGAAGAGGAGATGGGGCGCGAGAACGAGGTTTGGCCCAACTCGTTGAAGAGGCCGAGGCGGCGGGGCTCTGCAGCGTTGGCGGCCACCTTTTGCGCCGGCCGCCGTCTCCACCCCTCCGCAGGAAGCCGGTGACGCCGAGGCCGCGGACGTCGAGGTCATGGCCGTCGAAGCCGCGGGCCCTGACGCCGTGGCTCCTGAAGCCGCGGTCACCGAAGCCGTGAGCCCCGGTGCCAAGAACGCCGAGACCGTGGAAGCTGCGGTTCGAGGCTCCGAGGTTGTGGATGTCGCCGCCCATGATGCCGGGGCGGCCTCGACGCCCCCCCAGACCACCAAGCTAGGCCCGAGTGCCCATGTAAATAGGAACTTGTGTTGGCGTGTGTTTGTGGAATACTTTATGTGAGTCGGCCCGTCGAGGCTTTATGCTCTTTGTACTTGCTTTTTCGTTATCTCTCTCATTCCCTTCCGTTTGCATTCGCTACTTGGTCTTGCGAGGATGCTTTGCAGCCGGGGTCGTTCTTTAACCGAAGGTAAGGACTGCGCGAGTAGATGCCTCGGCCCTGTTGCCCTTCCGTAACCGAGCGACCTCCTCGCAGCACTTGAAGTCATCCTTTTGGCTGAGGGTAGCGAGTGGAGGCATCGTAGCGCTTGGGCGTAGGTGGCCTCGCCGCTCGGCCGTCCTCGGCCTTGGGATGACCTCAGTCGTGCTTTTTTCTAAGTATGCGAAACTTTCGGGAACGTAGAGTCTACGAAAGATAGCCGAAAAAACAAAAAGATTTTTTTTGAGGGGTGCTTTCCGGGAGGGGGTTCCCCTTTCTAGCCCCCCCGAGGGAGGCTTGGTTTTGGTGAGCCAAAAGCAAGTCTCACCGAGTCCCACCGGGGACAGAATGCTATGACTTGGGAGAAACGCCCAAGGATTTTTATTTAGCCAAAGGTACAAAGCGTATGTACAATGCTTGGAATTTCTAAGGGTAAAAGCGACGTAGCTGTTGGATGTTCCAAGCGTTGTTGAGGACTTCACCGGCCTCGTTGGCGAGCTTGTACGTGCTCGGCTTGAGGACTTCAGCGATGATGAAGGGCCCCTCCCAAGGCGGCGTGAGCTTGTGGCGCCCTCTGTTGTCCTGACGGAGACGGAGCACCAAATCGCCTTCCTTGGGGTCTCGGGTGCGGACCCGTCGATCGTAGTAGCGTCGGAGAGACTGCTGGTATCTTGCTGAGTGTAGGAGGGCGGCGTCCCTGGCTTCCTCGAGCATGTCCAGCGAATCCTCCCGAGCTGCCTGGTTGCGTGTCTCGTCGTAGGCCTTGAGCCTCGGGGACCCAAACTCTAAATTGGTAGGCGGGATGGCCTCGGCGCCGCATACACCGGAAGAAGGGCGTGAAACCCGTGGCTCTGGCTGGTCGTCGTCCCCGAGGCTCCAGGAGGACCGAGGGAGCTCCTCGAGCCACCTTTTTGCCGAACTTGTCGAGCTTGTTGAAGATCCGAGGCTTGAGCCCTTGCAAGTGTCATCCCGTTAGCCCGCTCTACCTGCCCGCTCGTGCAGGGGGTGCGCGATCGGGACCGCACGATGCGTATCCGGTGCTTATCGCAGGTTTTGGAACTTTGCCCCCGTGAACTGGGTGCCGTGGTCGATGATGATAGAGTTCGGGACTCCAAAGCGGTGGATGATGTCGGTGAAGAAAAGTACCGCCGCCGGACCGAATGTTGGTGACGGGCGCGCCTCGATCCATTTGGAGAATTTGTCGATGGCGACGAGCAGATGAGTGAAGCCCCCAGCGCCTTCTTGAGGGGTCCTACTGATCCAAACCCCACACGGCGAAAGGCCACGTGATCGGGATGGTCTGGGCGCTGAGCCGGGCAGTGTGTCGACAAGCGTAGTAATCGACATCCTTCGCGGTGCGTACTACCTCGGTGGCGTCGGCCGACCGCGGTCGGCCAAATAGAACCCCCGGCCGAAAAGCGCCGGCCGACGAGGGAGCGGGGAGCAGCGTGGGTGGCCGCAGACACCGGCGTGGATCTTGTGGACCCGAGGCGAGGCCCTCCTCGACCGTGATGCATCGGGCGCAGGACCCCGAGGGGCTTCGCTTGTAGAGCTCTTCCTCGATGACGACGAAGGACTTTGCTCTTCTCGCGATGCGCTGGCTTGGTTGAAGTCCTCGGGGAGGACCCCTCGGATGATCCGGTCGAGGTATGGCTTTCTCCAATCCGGCTTGGGGTCGGCCTCTGGATCCCCCTCCGTCGATCTCCATGACCTCGGCATTTGATGCCGAGGGGCGCCTCGGAAGTCGGGGGGTCTCGGATGTCGAGGGGCCTCGGACGGGCCTCCGGCCCAGGGGGGGGTATGATCCTCCGAGGCCTCCCTTGCCCCCCGAGCGTGACGGAAGGAGCCGTGAGGTCTTTGGTGAAGACGTCGGGGGAACCGGTGCTCTCCCCAAAGAGCGATCTTGGCGAGTTCATCGGCGGCTTCGTTGTGCTTCCGGACGACGTGATTGAGCTCGAGGCCGTCGAACTTGTCCTCCAGGGCGCGCACCGCCTTGCAGTACGCGTCCATCTTGGAGTCGTGGCAGCTCGAGTCCTTCATGACTTGGTCGATGACGAGCCGTGAATCCCCTCGGACGTCAAGGCGCTTGACGCCAAGTTCAACGGCGATCTTCAACCCGTTGAAGCAGCCTTCGTACTCGCCATATTGTTCGACGCCGGAAAGTGAAGGCGGATTACGCATCGCATGTGCACCCCGAGGGAGAGACGAAGAGGAGGCCGGCGCCGGCTTCGGTCTTCATCGGGGGGACCCGTCGAAGTACATCGTCCAAATTCCGCCTGGGAGCCGGGGTGGCGGTAGCTGGGTGTCATTCCACTCCGTGAGGAAGTCGGCCAAGACTTGAGATTTGATGGCCTTCCTCGGCGCGTGGAGAGGGTCTCCCATGAGCTCGACGGACCACTTGGCAACCCGCCCCCGAGACCTCCCGATTCGGAGAATCTCTCCCAACGGGGGAGAGGAGACCACCGCCACGGGGTGGGCGTCGGTAGTGCCGAGCTTGCGCCGAGTCGTGACCACCGCATAGAGCAGCCTTCGGATCTGGGCGGGTAGCGGATCTTGGTCTTGGACAACACCTCGCCGATGAAGTAGACCGCCTCTCGGACGGCAGGGTGTGGCCCTCCTCCCGCCTCTCGACGACGATTGCCGTGGCCGACCACCGGGTGGTTGCGGACATACAAGAGGAGGGGTTCACCTTCGCGCGGGACGAGGATCGGGGCACCGGTGAGGGCAGCCTTGAGCTTGTCGAGGGCCTCCCGGGCCTCGGTGGTCCGTGAGAAGTGCTCGGACTTTCTCGGAGGCGATACAAGGGCAGGCCCTTCTCGCCGAGCCGTGAGATGAAGCGGCCGAGGGCCGCCAGATGCCCCATGACTCGTTTATGACGCCCTTCTCAGTCCTTGATTGCCCCCATGTTCGCCACCGCAGCCACCTTCTCCCGGTTGGGCTCGATGCCGCATTTGAGACGATGAACCCGGGGGCATGCCTCGGGGACCCCAAGACGCACTTCTCGGGGTTGAGCTTGACGCTTTTGGCCTTAAGACACCGGAAAGCGATCTTGAGGTCAGAGATGAGATCGTCAGCCTTCTTAGTCTTGACCACGATGTCGTCGACGTAGGCCTCTACGGATTCGCCGATGTGGTCGCCGAAGATGCCCAGCATGCACCGTTGGTACGTGGCCCCTATGTTCCTAAGCCCGAAGGGCATCGTCACGTAACAGTATATGCCGAACGGGGTGATGAAAGACGTCGCGAGCTGGTCGGACTCCTTCATCTTTATTTGGTGGTAGCCGGAGTAAGCATCAAGGAAGGATAAGAGCTCACACCCCAAGGTGGAGTCGACTATCTGATCGATACGTGGTAAGGGAAAAGGGACTTTCGGACATGCTTTATTTAAAATAGTATAGTCTACACACATCCTCCATTTCCCACTCTTTTTTCTAACCAGTACAGATTAGATAACCACTCGTGGTGGAACACCTCCTTGATGAATCGGCCGCCAAAAGCTTGTTCACCTCCTCGATGGCCCTCCCTGCGCTTCTCCTCGTCGAATCGGGCGCGAGCCGGCCTTCACCGGGTCCGGACCCGGCCCGGATATCAAGGGAGTGCTCGGCGACATCCCTCGGAATGCCCGGCATGTCGAGGGACTCCACGCCAAGATGTCGATATTCGCTACGCGGAGAAAGTCAACGAGCACGGCTTCCTATTTAGGGTCGAGGGAGTCACAGATCTTAACCGTCTTGCCGGACGAGGTGGAGGGGTCGAGCGGGACCTCCCTCACCCCATCGGACGGCTCGAAGGTGCCGGCGTGGCGCTTGGAGTCGAGAGCCTCGGAGATGGCCATGGCCTCGGCATGCTCGATGGCCTCCACGTCGCAGTTGAACGCATGCTCGTAAGAGGAGCCAACGGTGATGACGCCGTTGGGGCCCGGCATCTTGAGGAGGAGGTACGTGTAGTTCGGGACCGCCATGAACTTCGCGTACGCGGGACGTCCGAGTATGCCGTGGTAGGTTCCTCGGAAGTCAACCACGTCGAAGGTGATGACCTCCTTGCGGTAGTTTGATGGCGTCCCCGAAGACGACGGGGAGATCGACTGCCCGAGGGGCCGGGCTCGCTTGCCTCGGCACGATGCCCCGAAAGGAGAGTTGGAGGGTCGGAGGTGCGGGCGCCCATCCCCAACAAAGGCCGAGGGTGTCGGAGTAGAGGATGTTGAGGGCGCCGCCGCCATCCATCGCCACCTTAGTGAGCCGAACGTTGCCGACGACGGGATCCACCACGAGTGGTTATCTCCGGTTTGGCACGTGGAGCGGGTGGTCGTCGAGGCCATAGGTGATGGCCTCGGCCGACCACGGCAGGTACTGCGGCGTGGCGGGGCGCACCGAGAATACCTCTCGGCGCTCGCGCTTGATCTGACGCGGAGAAAAGTTCACCGGGAGGCCTCCGATGATCATGAAGACATCGTGGACCTTCAGGAACCCGTCGTCCTTGTCTTCATCCTTCCTCTCCTTCTTCTTGTCCTCGGGCGGGGGCAGCTTCTGGTAGAATCGGCAGGCCAAGTCACACTCCCCCATGGTGTGCTTGACGGGGAACTTGTGGAAGGGGCATGGCTTCTTGAGCATGTCGTCGAACGGGGGTCTTGCGGTCGGCCGCAGCGACGAGATCATCCTCAGAGTCTTCCTCCTTCTTGCCTTGCTTCCCCCTCCGCTTGCCCCTCTTGTTCTTCTTAAGTTGCGGGTCGCTGTTTCTCGCCGGCTTCTTCATTCTTCCGCTTGTCCTTATCGTTGGCGCCCGCGAAAGATGGTCCCCCCTGCCCTCGCCGGGAGGCGAAGTTTGTGGCCACCTCAAACAATTCGTTGGCGGTGGAGGGCATCTTCCGACCAGGTTCGTGGACCAGCTCCTTGCGGGTTGTCCCGTCGAGGAACGCTACGATAATGGCGGTGTCGGCCACGTTGGGCAGCTCGGTGCACTTCTTGGAGAAGCGGGCGGATGAAGTCGCTGGCGACTTCGCCGGGCTTCCGGGCGGCAGCTACGGAGATCCCAGAGTTCCTAGGGCGCACGTATGTGCCCCGGAAGTTTCCCACGAAGACCTTGACCAGGTCGGCCCATCCAAAGATCGTGCGGGCGGGAAGGTGCTCCAGCCGAGCCCGAGCGGGCGCCCAAGTGAAGGGAAGGTTGCGGATGATGAGCTTGTGTCGTCCGCCCGCCCACCCGGCAAAAGGCGGTATCGTTGAGCCAAACCCCCGGGGTTCGTCTCACCCGAGTATTTGGTGAGGTTGGCGGGCTGGTGGAACCGAAAGGGGAATCGTGCGTTGCGGATCTCCCGGCCAAGGCACGAGGCCCCTGGGGTCCGCGCCGTCGCGGTCCTCGCCGCTGCCGCACCTCGCCGCCTCGCGCGACCGGGCGGTCGTGTTCGTCCCGCGCTTGCCTCCCTCACGATGTTGCGCGCGTCGCCGTCATTGAGGCTGCCGCGGTTGTCCCGGATGCGCCGCGAGCCGGCCTTCGAGGGATCCGTGACGAGGCCTCGCTCCCTCCCGGGGAGCCGCGGGTTCCTCGGCCCTTCTGAGCGAAAGGCGCGAGGACGAAGCTCGCCCGTTGGATCGCGCGGCGGTCTCGATGAAGCCTCGCAGCTGCCGCGGATAGGCGGGCCCTCCGGGTGGGAGAGCTCCGCATTGATCGGAGCGGAAGGGCCGCGGCCGCGACGTTTTGGCTCGCGCCGAAAGACGGGAGGATGCTCACCCCCGTCGTTGACGACCATCCTCCGCCGACGCCGCGGGCGTGCTGCCGTGCCGCCTGGCTCGGGGTTGGGCGCCGCGTGGTGGCCTTGCTCGAGCGCATCTATCTTCTCGCCGTAGCTGAAGACGGTCGTGGGTCAAGCTTAGCCCCCGAGGTCGCTGGATCTGCCGACGGTAGGTCGACATGGCTCCCCGAGGTGTGACTGGTGGATCCTCCGTCCCCGGGTAGTCGCAGCGGTGGGGTCCGCTCCCCTCGGGTCGGGAGGCTCCTGGTCTGCTGGGTCGCGACCACCGGGGCGGGCCTAGCGGTGTGCCTAGGGTTACGTTCCCTCGATCCTTATCGCCGCCCGCGCGTCGCCGGGCGCCGAGGTCACGAACCTCCACGTGGAAGCACTCGCGGCGGGTCGCACATGTCGTCCCGGGAGTCGGAGTCGGGGTAACCAAGGCAAAGGCGTGCTCGGGATGAACCCCCTGGGTTCCGTGTCCTCGAGGTAGTGCCGGATCGGGTGGACGTAGCGCGTGCCAGGGTCGCTCCACTCCGCCTGCCTGATCAGGTACTCCTCGAAGGCGTGGATGGATCCGTCGGGGATGTCCGCGTCGGAGCGCACCGTGGAGCGCCTGCGGCGACGTGGACGCCTCCTCCGGGTTCCCATGGCGGTGGAGGTCAACACCGCGCACGTGGCTGCAGCGTTGGCCAAGCCAAATGGTTGTCGTGGTGGCGACGGTGGCTGAGTGTCCCTGCGGGGGATGTCGCCCAGCTGCAGCGCCGCAAGGTCCTCCTCTAGACTGCTGGCGTTGTGGTGAGTCCGTCGTGTACGGCGGGAGCGGGTGCCACGATGCCTCCTGCGCCGGGCCGGTGATGGGTCCACCGGGGCCTCGTCGGGAGGTCCCCTGAACTCCGGCCCGGAGGAGCTCCATGTCGCATTGACACCACCGACACGAACTCAAACTCACCGAACCGGATCGGGGTTCCCGGCTCCAGCCGGGCCGGGGTGGAGGAGAGTTAGGGGCTGAGAGGCCGCCTCGGCGTGTTGTCGCGTCTGGCTGGCCATCCGGAGGTTTGGCGAGAAGAGAGGCGAAACACGCACGCCTCCCCTACCTGGCGCGCCAACCTGCCGGTGCTAGAACTGGGTGGCCCTAGCACCAACGAGTGAATTTGTGGTGTGTGCTCCCAACTCCGGATGGTGTGCAAGATGAACACAAGGATTTATACTGGTTCGGCAAGAGAAGGCCCTACGCCCAAAGGGGGGGAGGAGTTCTTGTATTATCCTCGCACCGGGTGCTCGTAGGTAGGGTGTACAAGTAGTGAGAGAGGGACGGGGTCCCAAGTCTCGTGGTGATTGAGCGAGGTGCCAATATCGGGCTTTTGTGTGTGCCTATCGTCTACGGGCCCCTGCCTTCCCCTTTTATAGCCGCAAGGGGAAGGTAGGGCCTTACAAGAGGTGATCGTGCTCGTGGCTAGGTCATGGGCTTCCGTCCTCCCTCATCCGAGGCTCCAGCGTGGGCGGTCCCGACCGTGATTTAGCAAAGGCGACGCCGCCTCCTCGCCCCTTTGTCTAGAATGACGGACGTCCCCCGTTGGAGTTGGTGGAGTGCGTCGGAGGGGGTGCGAGCCCTATAGCTTTGACCCGCCTGGAGTCCAAGGCTCGGGGGCCTCGGAGCTTGTCGCCGTATGAGGAGTGGGTGCAACAGCCCGCGACGAGCGCCGGGCGCAGTGGGTTGCTCATCCCGTGCTCGGGGCTCACGGGTGGACTGTTGGTTGATCGGAATGGGCGCCCAGCCCACTCCCGCACGAGGGTGACGCCGGGCCGGGCGTGGCCTTGGCGTGGTAGACAGCGCCCCGGAGTTCCGCGATGGGACCTAGCGGAGGGGTTAGGCAGCATAGTGCCCCCACCGTGGGCGGGCGTGGCCTCCACTTTGAGACTAGCGTAAGCATGATCGCCGGCGTGGGCCGTGACGGGGGCAATGCCCATCCCCCCTCGCCGGAGCATGGAGCGCGCCGACACGGGCGGTGGTGGATATGCGTCAAATCGGTGGTACGGTCTTTTGACTCGGCGACGCTGCCCCGCCCGAGGCCTGGTTGCCGGGGGCTCGGGCGGGGCGGCGAAGCCGGAGATTCGTCCCGAGGCCCCGCCGTTGGGGGGCTCGGGCGGGGCGGAGAATGGAGGCTCGTCTGAGGCCCCGGGGGCTCGGGCGAGGCGGAGAATTGGTTCTCCCGCCCGAGCCCTTAGCGGGGGTGAGCTCGGATGGGCCAGAGGAGGTGCACCTGCTCCGGTGTGCTGGAGCCACGGCCTAGGTAGAGCAGTGGGAGGCCTATTGGGCCAAAGTTTGCGTTTGTTGGGCTTTCCTTAGGGGGCCCTTATTTTGGTCCTCGACACTAATCTCTTTGGGCTGCATAGGAAGCATGCATAAATTGATTGACAAATTGTACAATCTATAACTCCCATTTTTGTCAGCCTAAAATCATGAAATTTTAGGACAAGCAAGATATGGAAGTTAACTACAACTTTTATATTCAGCTCATCCATAGAAAACTTGGTTTACTATGTGGAAACAATCACTTACAAGAACTGCTGTGCTCAGCCGGGGTAGCAATGTGAAGAAATGGAAGTAGTGGCTAGCTTGATGGAGGTGCAAGGGAGGAGCACCTGCAGGGAATGGAGTTAGGTGATGGCTGCCTACTCCTTTCTTGCTTGGTCTTCACTTTGCAATAGAGAGCAAGAGACATATATATAGGAAGGGAAAGTAAGAGAAGAAAAATTTGATTTCTCCACTTCAATTAAGCATATCATGACACATGGGAAGAGAGGTGGCATGGAGAAAATAAAAGAAGGATCAAAAATTTGATTTCTCCACTTCAATTAAGCATATCATGACACATGGGAAGAGAGGTGGCATGGAGAAAATAAAAGAAGGATCAAGAACCATGACACATGGTGGTTTCTCCACTTCAATTAATTATACCATGACACATAGAAAGAGAGGTGGCATGGAGAAATTGAAAGAAGGATCAAGAACCATGACACATGGTGGTTTCTCCACTTCAATTAATTATACCATGACACATAGAAAGAGAGGTGGCATGGAGAAATTGAAAGAAGGATCAAGAACCATGACACATGGTGAGATAGGTGGCATGAGAAAGTGCAAGAAGAAAAAGAGGTGGCAACACATGAATGTAGAAGAAGAGTGGAAAAGACAAATTAAAATTCTCTACTTTTCAAACTCTAATTTCTTGATCCAAATCAAAGTCTCATAATTTGAGCTTAGAAAGAAATAGGGTTCTAGAAAATCCTTTTTGTTGATTCCTAATTTAGCAATTAAATTAATGATCAATTAGCAAACAACTGATCCAATCAATTGCTCTATGGTACAGTACAAAGTTTGTACTTTGATATGGAACAAAAGTTTGGAACTTTTATGTTCAAAATTGGTGGCAATTAATTCTCCAAAACTGAATTGGAAATTCCAATCCCACACTTAGTCATGGGGTTTGGAATTCCATTTCACCTTTGGTTCTCACATTTAAATACTTTGAATTGGAAAACTTGCTTGAGGTATGATTGCAAAATTGGTCACACACCAAAGTAAATGATTAACATAACCATGTCACGAGGGACAAGCATTCAATGCACTGTAACTATCTATGCAACACTTTTAAATTTTACTAAGCATGATGCTTGATGCCTAAAATGATGATATGGCAATTTTATTAACGATTAACACCTAGGGTGTTACAGCTCCTCCCCCCTTACAAAAATCTCGTCCCGAGATTTCGAGAAACTTAAGCTCTAGGTTTAGTAGTGGAAAAGGAAACGTGTCACACACTTTTTCTTACAATATATTCACAGGACAAGAGAAAAAGTTTTGGTTTACAACACGACACCTACAGAAGGCAACAACTAGAAAGGAGTTGTTAGCCTAGATAGAGGCAAGAAAATCCAGAAAATTCTCCATTAGGTAATCTTTAGATTCCCATGTTGCCTCATCCTCCGAGTGCAGATTCCACTGAACCTTGTAAAATCTTATTGTTCTCCTTCGAGTAACACGATCCTTTTGATCCAAGACTCGAATTGGATGCTCGAGAATAAGTCAAGTCCGGTTCAAGTTTAACTCCCTCAACCTCAATGTTTTGTGTAGGCACTTGGAAGGCATTTGTTCAATTGTGAAACATGGAACACATTGTGCACGGCAGAGAGACTCTCGGGCAATTGGATATGATATGCCACTGAACCACACTTCTCGAGAATTTTGTAAGGACCAATATAACGAGGGGCTAATTTGCCTTTAACACCAAACCGGTTCACTCCTTTCATCGGTGATACTCGAAGATAGACATAATCGTTAACTTGAAACTCTAAAGGTTGATGCCTTTTATCAAGATAACTCTTTTGTCGGGATTGAGCAATTTTTAAACTATCTTGAATAAGTCAAACTTTCTCTTCGGCTTCTCGACAATATCAACTCCAAACAACCATCTTTCTCCCGGTTCGACCGGTTGAGAGGAGTTATACATCTCCTACCATACAAGGCCTCGAATGGTGCCATTTTTATACTCTCCCGATAACTATTATTATAAGAGAACTACGCCATGGGCAAGCATTCATCCCATTTCTCGGGATAGGCAAGAACACATGCCCTTAACATATCCTCTAGAATCTGATTTACTCTTTTCGGTTTGACCTCCGATGCGGGGTGATAAGCCGAACGTGTAGAAAACTTCATACCCATGGACTTATGCAATTATTTCTAGAAACTAGAAACAAATTGTGCACCTCTATCCGATATGATAGTTTTGGGTGTACCATGCAAACTCATGATTCGGCTAATAAATAATTTTGCATAACCAAGAACTGGATATTTATTTTTCACCGCAAGAAATGCGCTTGCTTAGTGAGACGATCCATTATTACCCAAATGGAATCAAAACCTTTAGCTGTTCTAGGTAACCCAACAATAAAATCCATACTGATATCCTCCCATTTCCAGGATAGGACTGGCAAAGGTTGTAACGGCCCTGCTGACTTGGGATGACTTGCCTTCACTTTTTGACAAATGTCACACTTTGCAACATATGTAGCAATTTTGATCTTCATTTTGGTCCACCAGAGCCGCTGTTTGAGATCATGATACATCTTTTTACTTCCTGGATGGATGGAGAATCTAGTTGTATGTGCTTCATCAAGGATTTGTTGACGTAACTCAGGAACTTTTGGAACTACCAAACGGTTCTTAAACCAAAGAACATTATTTTCATCAATTCTAAAACAAGGAGCTTTCCCAGTTCTAACTTTTTCTTTGATGTGAGCAATACCCTTTTTGTCTTGTTGTGCAACTATAATTTGAGCCTGGATAGTTGACTCAATAGCTATATTGGCCAAAGTGCCATGTGGGACTATTTGCAATTTTAATCTTTCCATTTCTCGACATAAGGTTGGTTCCAATGGTTTTGAGGCAAGACAATTGCACTGTGCTTTGCGACTTAGAGCATCAGCCACAACATTAGCTTTGTCGGGATGATAGTGCACTTCTATATCATAATCTTTGATCAATTCTAGCCACCTTCTTTGTCGCATATTCAACTCAGATTGAGTGAAAATATATTTCAAACTCTTATGGTCAGAATACACACGACAAACACTTCCCAATAAATAGTGCCTCCAAATCTTGAGTGCATGAACCCATCGCTTTGCTAACTCAAGATCATGAGTTGGATAATGCTCCTCATGACGCTTGAGTTGTCGGGAAGCATAAGCTATAACTCTTCCTTCTTGCATCAATACACATCTAATTCCAATGCCTGAGGCAACACAATATACATCAAATGGCTTTTCTATATTCTACCGGGCTAGGGCAGGGAGCGGTGGTCGGCCAGGCTTCTTTAGAGTTTGGAACGCCGCCGCACTCGGATGACCCGGACAAATTTGGTTTGGTTCTTTAGAAGCTCAGTGATGGGTTTGGCTATTTTGGAAAAATCAGGGATGAAACGATGGTAATAGCCCGCCATTCCAAGAAAACTGTGAACTTGGCGTATAGATGTAGGTGGTTTCCAGTTTAGAACATCTTGAACTTTGCCTGGGTCGACAGCAACACCTTCGGCGGATAGAACATGACCAAGAAATTGAACTTTGTCGAGCCGAATGCACACTTACTAAACTTGGCATAAAGTGGTGTTCTCTAAGACGGGTCAAAACAATACGGAGATGCTCCGCATGTTCTTCTTTGGTTTTGGAATATCACGAGGATATCATCAATGAACACAACAACAAACTTGTCGAGTTCCGGCATAAACACGAGTTCATTAGGTACATGAAATGAGCTGGTGCGTTGGTTAGACCAAAAGACATAACTAGGTATTCATATAGGCCATATCTGGTGACGAAAGCTGTTTTGTGAATATCTTCTGGTCGGATTTTTATTTGGTGGTAGCCGGATCGGAGATCAATCTTGGAGAACACTTTGGCTCCTGCAAGTTGGTCAAAGAGAAAATCGATGCGAGGAAGTGGGTATTTGTTTTTGATGGTAACTTCATTTAGAGGACGATAATCGACACACACCCTCAGTGTCTGATCTTTCTTCTTTACAAAAATTGCAGTGCATCCCCAAGGGGAAGAACTAGGCCGGATATACTCTTTGTCAAGCAATTCTTGCAATTGCGTTTTCATCTCTGCTAACTCTTTAGGTGGCATTCTGTATGCCCTTCTGGACACTGGTGCAGCGTCGGGTTTTAAATCAATCCTAAACTCAACATCCCGATCTGGAGGTAATCCTGGCAGATCGTTTGGGAAAACATCAGGAAACTCCCGCACTACAGGAATATCTTTCAATTCTTTAACTGTAGCTCCATATACCCTCTCAATTGCTCTCCTAGGAGTTGGTAACTGGATAAGCAGGTTGGATGCATTGTGAGGAGAGTTTAACTGGATGGTTCGGTGTAGGGTATTAATGACAGCCCCATGCTAACTCATCCAGTTCATTCCAAGGATCACATCTATATCTTGATCCTTTAGTACTAGCAAGTTTGTGCGGAAAGTGTGCCCCTCAAGATCTATAGGTATCTGATATACCATTTCCTTATTGCATATACGTCCCCTAGGAGACTGTATGCAGTAAATATTTTCTACAGTCTCGATGGGTATGTGATGCTTCACGACAAATGCTCTATTGATGAATGTATGGGATGCACCAGAATCAAACAGAATAACTGCAAGATGTTGTGCAATGGGAAACATACCCATCATAACTGGTTCTCCTTCAGGAATAGCTTCAATCTGAGTATGATGGACACGACCAGTCTTTTGCACAGGACCTTTCTTCTGAACATTCTGCTGCTGATTCACTTGTGGCCTCTGCACATTAGCTTGTTTTGGCATACGGCAATCACGAGCACAATGCCCAACTTTACCACAATTGAAACATGGGTTGGAATTATATGGGGCATTAAAAGGGCGAACACCAGTGGTATTCGGCTGACGTGGATAAGAAGGATTTGTAGCAGGACAGACATATGTCTGCTGCTGGATTTGCTGTTGTGGTGGATTGTACTGGTTTTGGTGAGTGTTGACACTTCTAACGTCATTACTAAAAATAGAGATAAACCCTACCTCTAGCAACAGCGCAAAAAATGCTCGGTATTAAATTAACTTGTCATTAGCAACTAGCCACTCATTTATTACTAACATTCCTAAGCATGAATTAAGTTGTCATCCTCAATTATAGTACTAAGGAATAAGTATAGATTTACATGTATTCAATATGACTAGGCAGAGATAAAAGATATGAATATAAACTAAATAGGTTCTGCAAGCGGACAGATAATTATACCGTTGTAGCATTTTACCTAGGGAGTTCTACCAGGTTGTCGATTTATATTTATACCACCGGGAAGGTCTATATGTAGGACTTATAACTATAACTTATACTATTGATGTGAACGGTAAACCATAACTAGAATCCTACTCATAATAGGGATAACTCACGTGATAAAAGATATATGATAAATAATGATCAGTCATCATAAATAGATAAACATCAGAGCTCTTCTAGTCATAGTAATAGCTAGCCAATGGATAAACTCAGGAATTAATACTAAGGTAATTCAATAACTACATCAATGAATAACTCTAATTAGTGCAATTACATCTAGCAATCATTGTTAAGTTAATCCTACATCATGATCACATGTAAAGAGGCATCAACTAATGAGGGTATTAAGACACAAGGGTCACCTCCTTTCGCGACCATGCCCATGCTAGTCCTACGTACGGAGGGTGGACTACAGAGGAACCAACGCAGCTGTCACCTGCGCGGACTACCACACGTCCCGGCATGTCAGGGTGCACTCACAGATAAACAAGATATCTGGACACTACGTCTACATATTGTCTACCATCTACCCAACAATCAATTAGGTAAACGCTATACGAGCAATTACATGAATTCAATAAGATCAAACCAACTATCCTAGACATATAATCAAAGTAGACAATGACTATTACAATTAAGAATATATAAGAGATTAAGAACAATGTTGCCTGAATCATAATATTGAATACAATAAGAGAAAGGTACTAGAACTATACCGAACTCTGCGCTCAGGGCATGCACGCCGGGGGCTCGGATCCCGAAGAACTAGAACTCTTCTATTTCTAATCTAACTAGGCTAAAGCTATGAACTAGAGAGGCTCTGATAACTAGAGAAGGCTCTTGATGGATTGATCTCCAAATGACTTGATGCCTCCAGGGAGGGGGGTCTACCCCTTTATTTATAGCCCGGTGGGATCGACGTTGTAACAGAACCGTCCAAATTATAAGAGCACAAGTATAAAAACAATCACCGAAGTGACTAAATTTTCACACTTGAGACCATATAATCCCGGTAGTCCACTGAAATCACGAAGGACTTCAAACCAACCAACATATAAGCCAAGATCGTACTGATTCAACAAAACAAGTCACTTGTTACATCCTTTTCACAAGTAGTTCAATATACATCGAGTGTAAAATAATTATTACAACATAAGTTCAAAAGTAGCGGAAGCAAAGTACTTTGAATTTAATATCAAATACATGCCAGTACCAAGGTCAATTCCAACAAAAGTAATAGAGACAAGAGAGATAAGAAGGATCATGCCCATGATCATACCCCACCGCTATGGTAGGAGCCATCCAATTCTTGCAGTAATCATGATACATCACAACACGCAACAAGTGGGAATAAACCACGAGTACGAGAATGTACTCGGCTAGACTTACCCGTCATAAACCGAGAAATAAAGTGACACCAAGGAGTTTGCAAGGCTTTATATAAGTGGGGCTAGCTTGACAATATTTTGCATAAAAGCATAAGTGATATGAGAGCATTATTTTATTATACTAGCAGCAAATATTATTAATCAACCTTTCATCTAGATTAGCACTTGTGCTAAGCAATCACTTGATTATATGCAAACATTAATAACCATATCGGGTTTATTCCAGCTATCAACATTACCATCATCAGATCATCATCAAAATTAGAACCATCATTATTTAGTGAGTTCTACGATGCCGAGCAAGGTCAAGTTCTCACTATTCGGGAGAGACAAATTTCAAATCGATTCCAACCGAGCTTAGGGGTATTCCCAACACACACCTAGGCAGGATCGGATCGAGAGTCGCCTTAGGTTACTCTTCGTACAACTTCGAGGTTCGGGCCCGATTTATACGTCGGCAAAACCGGAAAGTCGGATAGCCAGGATGTTCAAACCAAGCTAACCCAAGGACGACGCCAAGATCAGTTAGACATATTTGCCCTTGGTCTAGTATGCCGCTATCCCGTGAATTGCCCAACCGTCTCCCGGGTTATCCCGACTTGAGTTGAGCTACCGAAGCCAAGGCCACTTGGCACGAGGGGCCGGGCCAACTATGTGTTAGGCTGCGTTCAACATGACCAAGAGTGAAACAACGACGCCATCCTTAATCGACTTCAGACGGTCCACTTGTCCCCTGCCGGTCTTCTTTTATTTTAACACTTGGTTCTTTTCCACGATAGCACATATAGCCAATCGTGACTAGAGAAGTAACAACCTATATCTCGCGGATGACGGGGAATCACCCGACTTCTACCGGTCTAAGCATGGCTAAGCATTTATCTCGATACCTGAACTTAATAGGATTCAAGGTATAATTTGCTGGACAAGGAAGGGATATAATGCAACAAGCGTTTCCAATCAACTCCTATAACTTAATGCAATAAACAACATAAAGTACTCAATTGCATTTTATAAAAGGTGGGAGACTTAAAATGCTCCAGGGCTTGCCTGGAATATGACTCAAAGTCAGTCAAGTTAGCTTGCACCGTCTTCGGGTTCAACTCCAACACCTCATCCTTCACGTACTTCATCTAGCGGACCTAGACGAGATGCACAATGCATATGTATGAATACATAGAAGTGCAATAGAAGATGGATCACATACACAAAGCAAGACAAGTATAGCATTACACTAGATGACATAAGCATTGTAGCGAGCAAGCTAATCACAATCATGCCAAATATATAGGTAGCAAGCATATCAAACATGACATCAATATCACAAGATCCCAGGTGTATTAGCTTTAACCATCATCAAAGGCATGAGTCACATAACTAGAATCAACTAATTTCTGGACATAGATATAGCAGCTAAGTAAATAATTCATATCTGGAGTTCTACAACTCCAAATGACTTGCAACAAGACAATATGGAAAGCTTATAAAATTGTCTACAAATCATATTTAATCATCAAAGCATGATTCACAAGTTTAGGAGGTCAAAATAACATAAGCACAGGATCAGGTCCTGACAAGACAGAGAACAACTAAAACTGTTACCCAAACTTGCATAGCTGTAGTTTCTAAACCACAGGGCCAAATGCCACCAAATTTTAACAGCAACTAGATCCATGAATTATCTACAATTTTTGTATTCACAAGATTCACAGCAAACATCATTATCAAGGTGCAATCATCAAAGTTCTACAAACTGTCCAGAAAGCCTCCAAATTGAATAAATAGAGCAATTAATATTTCACTCATATTTTAAACATCAAATTAGGCACAAGCAATGTTACCAATGGTTGAAATATATTGAATAAACACCAAAAAACATGATGACCAAGCTCAAATAAATTATTATCATGCACTTTTCTATTTATTTATATAATTAGGTGAATTAGGGAACATATATGGAACACATATCCAAAGTATACAGTAAATTATAAGAAAATTACAATAGCTTACATACATACCCAATAGTCTACTATCCAAATTTCATAGTATTTGCATAAGAGTAGCAACCTCTATGAAAAAGACAAATTGCTACAGCAATAAACCATGTGAGAGCAAGATAAATCTAAAACTCAATATTTTCTGTAAACACATGACCATGTTAAGCATCCAAAGGTCATAACAGTATCATGCAAACGTAGTGGAACCATATTTTCCATTTTTACATTTTTATTTCAATTATTAATCAATAAAATCCATTTATTAGGCATCAAGCAAGATATCTAAATAACTCAATCATACTGCATCCAATGGACCCCAAATTTTTATCACAGTACACTCATATCACCAGTAGTCTACCATTCAAATTTCACACCATTTGGAGCACCAGAACTCAAGATATGAAAATAGCAAAAGAAAACCCTAGATAGTAAATATCTATTTTTACTGTAAAAAAACTTTCTACTAAAATATCTAATATAATCATACCACTGGATAGATCTACTCACAAAAGATTCCAAAAAGTCCTTATTTACTATTTTACGATTTTTCTGTGATTTACTACGAATTATAGAACTTTCAGCCAGATTTATGCATAAAAGGAAAACGAAAAAGAGAAAATGCACTGTGCATCACTATTCATATGAGTCACGGGCTATTCACTTAACCCCCTGTCTTTCTTCTAATTGCTGCTCGAGGTCCTTCTCTTCCTTCTCACGTACAGAACAGGGGAGATGGCCGGCGCTCGCCGTTCTTGGCCGGAGGAGGCTTGTCGGCGGCGGCTGAGGGGCGGGGGAGCCTCAGGAGACCTGTGCAGCCCCGCAGGTGCCCTCGGCTCGGCCCCCCCTGGGCGGCCTGTGGTGGCCGTGCAGCGAGCGGCCGCGGCTCAGAGCCGTGCTGCCCGGCAATGGTGGTGGTGGCCGGCGGAGATGACCGATGAAGAGGCTCCGGAGGCACAGCGTGAGGTGGCGAAGATGGTGCTCCGCTTGATTGAGGGCGACGACACGAGGATGGAGCAGAACGGCGGTGGCCCAGAGCTTCTGCTCAGCCATGTCGGACATGGCCGCGAGCTGGAGCAGCGCGGGGAAGGGCTGGGAGCGAGTGGAGGAGAAGCGGCGCGCCGGGTCCGCGAGGTAGTGGCGAAGACGTTGGGAGGCACGGCCAGGGCAGAGGAGGGTTAGAGAGGGTGGAACGGCGAGGCAAGGAGCTTGCTTGGGGCGGCCATGGCGGTGGCGTCGCGCGCGCCGCGCGTTCCAGCGAGGGCGAGCGAGGGAGGAGATGGAGAGCGAGCCAGAGAGTGGAGGAGTGAATGAGGAGGGGCCTTGGGTCTCCCTGCTGCTGCTCGGACAAGGGCAGAGGAGGTGGGGCGCGTGGCAAGCGGGTGGGGGCGCCATTCGCGCATGGCTGCCACGCACAGGGCACGCGTCGCCCGTTGGAGCATTTCCCCGAGCACGTGGCGGGCACAGATGGCAGCGCGTTTTTGGGCCAGTTCCGGGCCGAATTTGGACATAGGCCAAAAACAAAGTTTGAAGCTCATACATTACTCTACGTTTTTCGTTAAGGTGCCCTGGTCATAGGTAGTTCAGATTATGGGATAAATAGGCTCTAAATCTTCAGCGTCAGTGCATTGATAACGATTAAGAATAGTCGTCAAACCTTGTCAAACTAAGTCAGATTGATCCCATCTTTTGGCATGCTCTTCCTCAAATATTTACGTCCAACTTCTATTTTGGGTCCACCTTAAGTTTCTTAACCAATTTCAGAGAACGCGAGACATCAAGCACGTTGACCTAGATTTCAGACTTAGAATATTTTTGAATCTAGAAAAACAGCAGCTGAAGGCTGACAAGATGGCCCTTTTTGAGTATGTTGCACACATTTTCATAACTTGGTCCTTAAATAAAGTTTGTTCCTTATAAAATTCTCTACAACTTTGATTAAGGGTGCACAGCCATGCAAACTTTCTAAGCTGCACTTTGTAAACGGTCAAACAAAAGTGCGCTAGAGGTCAAAATGAGCTAACCATCATATAGAAGCATTTTCTGGGCATTTGATCAACATGAACCCTTCATGACTTTTGTTCATGAGTGTAAGTAGAGATATCTAAGCAAGGTTGCATGCTTTGATTTACTTCGTAAGCTTCCATTGCTTAACAGGGCCATTTCGAGCAACATGTGACTTATCATTTCTTGTGACTTTTTGATTCTAAACTTCACACAACTTTTCCAGTGATCACTATAGATAGATAGTGATGTGAGACATCTAAAAGAATTTCATTATCACTACTCAACATATATAGTTTAAGTCCAATCTCGTTGCTAAGCTGGTGACTAACACCCGGGGTGTTACAGCCCTCCCCCCTTAAATGAATCTTGTCCCGAGATTCAAGACGAAAAGGCTTTTCAAGGGAAAGAAAATGTATCACTTACTCACAACTGCGGCAAAAGCACATAGTTGCTCAAACTCCACCAGGGCGATAAGCACAACTAGTTGTATTGAGGGCTCAATAATGAAGCACCAAAAGTGGTACCTCTATTTGTCAACCTCATCCAACATGTGGTTATGCTCACCTTGCTTTGGAGGATGAGGATGAGTATTAGCAATAGGACAACTTTCCGATCTTTCACATCATTGGGAAGTGAACTCTTGTCTGAAGAATTTCCTTCATTGACTTCCTTGAAGCATTGTTACTTTGGGAGGAATCCAAGACATCACAGTATACCGTCCTTGGTATGTGAAGATCGTTTTAGTTCATGAACTACAAGTATCTCATGAAGTTTAAAAAGCAGTCTTCTACTAAAATGGCTTGAAAACAACCTTCCATGAAGCATTAGGTCAAGGACAGGATAACATTTTCTAAAGTGATGGAAAACCGGCTAACTAAAAGATAAGGTCCATGATGGTGGTGACAGCTCATCACTCAGATGCCAATCGATAGAATGCTACATAAGGTCCATGTGTGCAATTCTCTTTCTCTGATAGCAACACCAGTAGCATCTATGTCTATCAAGTAAGTGGTGAAGGCAATAGCTGTTCGGTTGGCTTCAATGTTCTCAACGATCCTTCGCTACGGAAACCTTTGTATCCAAGTGGTCACAGTTATATGTGGTGAATCGGATGCAACCTCTTGGCTAAAAACACAAAGAGGGTACCAAAGGTTAGTGAGCAATTTGACACCTACTGCTGAAGAAAGACAACAATAAGGTTTGGAGGGCAACAAAGGTTGCAAACATTCACCAAACTAGAGAACTAGTTCGCTATCAAGCAAATTGGGTACAAATTGTACTTCACAGCATCGTTGCATAGAAGGGTTGATTGATTTGCACTGTATCATAACTGATTTAAACGGACTACTTTTGACATTGAGGCATCGTTTGTTAGGATCAAGCAACAGTCAAAACATAATTCATTTATGTTGTCAAACACTTCTCAGATGGTCTTTGATTGCACTCATGGCGCCTACGACTTAGGACACCTTGATTTGCTCAAGGATAAGGGGGCTGATGCGAGTACTTTTTAAGTTGATAAAGTATCTTCTTCCATTTGTGTGATTGTCCAAGATAGAGCTGACGTGTTTACTACAAGGTTTGAAAGTAAGACTGATCCAAGCATTTCTAGTTGGTCAATAGATTCCTTTGTCTAACACTGTTCTACGAGACATAGCCTTTTATAGTTACCAAAGAGTCATTACCTAGTTGGAGATTTATTCTTCCTTTGGGTAACTAATAAGTTGTCTCTCAACACTAAAGAGCTCTAAGGCTTTAGCTTCTACAACAAGAACTTGTAGTTGATTCCATCACCGACAATCACCATCAAAGGCAAGAGAAAAGGGGTCATAACATGAGGGTTGATTTTAACGCAAGTGTAGCCTTCAAGTGACTCAAGAATTAGCGGGGAAGGCATCGGCACCAGGTGACTTGTAAAGAACATACATGTCCATTGGTCTTTCGTTGTCGATAACTAATCCAACTTTAAGTGTTGTGAGTCCTTTTAACCCATTAGATGGTACCAAAGTGATGCGGGATAGGGTTACCATTGTTTCCAAAAAGGGTCAAGCAAGGTCCTTTGTCTATCTTCTCTTGCAATCCGTTAATGTTTTATGTGACTGACTTGTTCTTCAAAGGTCATCCTCTTTGCGACTTCAGAAGGAAGTGCTACAACACCAAGCTTGACGAGGGCATTAGGATGAAAATAGAGGGGTAACCAAGGAAAAGCTCAAAATGGGATAACCTATCGGTGTGGTTCCGTAATGGATCATGACTAAAACCATGATACCCACGCGTGCTGAGCAGCATAACCGTATGGTTGCAATTCATAGGTTGCCCTCAGTTTCATCGTGGCACCGTTAGTTCTTGATCATAACCTCATTACAAAGCCTACAACCAATGAGAAATCTCATGGAGCACAATTGGGTTGTGGATATATGGATCTTCTGATAAGTTACGAGAAGATAACCAAGGGAAAGATCACAAAGATATATCTCAGCGGGATAATTTCTGCAATGGATTATGACTAGCAACCTAGATACCAGTGTGTGCCGAGCAGCACAACCTTGTGTGTGCACCCACAGGAGGCTCTCGGTATCATCACGGCACCATAGAATGCTAATCGTAACACCACTACTGAACTTATACCCAAAGGGAAACTTCAATGGCACAAATTTGATCATAAGAACAGGCATCGATCAGAGGAGGGATAGCTAGCAAGAGTAGTCACACGATTTGGAGTCAACAAGGGTGTGATTCGAAGGTCAAAACACAAAGACCGAAAAACATGGATTAACTGCCAAAGACAACTGAACATGAGATTCTTGCTTTATTTTCATGCACACCTTATGTCCACCAAGGAACTATTAAGTAAGTGATTAACATGAGACTTGGTCATGGTAAATAAGATCATGAGATCAAGATTGATAAACATCCCGAGAATTAGAAATGTTGGAGATGAATGGAACAAACTCCAAGGGCAAAGCCGATATAACCAAGAATGTTGGACGTACAAAGATCTTGGAGCATCGAGATGAATTGAGTAAACTTCTAAGACAACAACTTGACATACCAATTAGAGATGGAATTGATACGGTAACTACATGGTTTTCAAGCAAAAGATTTCAAGATCAAACAGTGAGGGATTAACGTCATACCAGATCATCAAAAGGATAGGCAGTTAAGAGGTCCAACTTAGATTTTATCATGGTCTCTACAACTAGCAAAAGCAACCAAGGTCAAGGGCTGGCCTTTAGCAAGATATTACAGGGTTGGTAAATCACACAAGGGTCCTCACCTCTAGGAAGAAACCATCATGGTCAAGGGATGGCACTAACAAAAGCTCAACTGGTTTGGTCAAACAAACTAGGATCTTCACAAGGGTGCACATATATGCCATACACAAACATCAAGGGTCTGGCCTAGGGCTTGCGGTTCGAACATAGGCATGATTACAAGTTTGTACAACACAACAAACAAAGGCTAGCAACCATGTCTATAGGCTCAGGTTCCTAAGATGGAGAACTTAATAAAAGACGACAACCATGCGATTATCATGATAGGAGCGTTGTTCTAAGATGAGATATTCGACACTTATATGCTCACCAAGGACAAAGGAGACTATGATTATGGCACTAGTTAGACAACAAGTATCCACACAAACATGACAACTTAACAAGCACTTGAGAACTCAAACAAATGGGCTTAAGCAACCATTTAAAGCATAATCTAACACAAAACAAGCACTCATATTCAACAACACAATACATTGACCTGTTTACAAAGAGCAAGTAGGAAGCAAGATATGCTACCAAACAGGTGGATAGAGCCAAGCCAAGTCTTTTAGGTGTATGATGATTTGCAAGAAGGTTGTAGCAAAGGATCCAAAGAATTTTGGTCGTGGATACACTAAAGACACATGGGATACCATCAGCAAAAGCTAGTATTTTGATGGTTCACACCCGGCTAGCAAACACACAGAGCAAACTCAAGATAATAAGGTCCACAAACACTATCAAGCAGCTCTTTCATAAACTAGGACAACAATGCAGCACGTAGATGTTTTAAGCGTAACTGGAGTTCTAGAGACCCAAACAACATGATTCTTAACTCTATGCAAAGAGTATTTAAGTGTCTAAAACTTTCTTATTATCATCTTAAGATAATTCTATAGCTAACAAGGCCAAACAATACAAAGAAGATAGCGTTGTCCAGATTTGGACAGATTCTGTCATTCCATTTAACAAGCTCATAACCAGAGACGTAGACCACTAAAAATAGTGATCTTAGACATTTTAGAAAGCTTAATAAAAGTACTACACTTCTTATATTAACACCAAAATATGATTCTATAAGCATATAGATCAAACAATCTAAATATTCAGATCTGTCTAGAGGATTTACAGAACTGGACAGCAAGGTTGAAAAATCTATAACTCCTAAACCATCAGGCCTAAAATTATGAAATTTTAGGACAAGAAAGATAAAGAAGTTAGCTACAATTTTCATGTTGACCACATTCACAGAAAACAATATTATCATCGCAAAAACATTGGTACCACAAAAACTGTCCTAGCAGCCCAGAAGTTCAATACAATACCAAACAATATTTTTCCTTGTTCTATTAGTAAGAGATCACACAATTATGTTATTCTAGTAGCACCAATTACTATTATCTTAGATCATAATATTTTAGTTTACTCATAAGGTAGGATAAACACAAAGGTCCTAATCATTTAAGTAAGATCTAAAGTATCTTTGCAAAAAGCTCGATGAAACAATATATTCACTACTAGGTTAAACTAGAGAACACTTAACAAATTTAAACTACTAGCCTCTACTATTTCCATCAAGGTTAAGTAACATTCTTACTTGGTTGATTAATATTGGAGGCATCCCAAGAAACCATCTACACACTCATTCACTAACAAGCTTTCACATACATATAGCAATGGACTAATGTGAAGATAACTTGAAAGAGAGAACATGATACTATATTCAAATGAGCAGGTATCGACTTCTATCAAGGTATCACTACATGTTTTAGTTTCAAAAGATTAGATTTTTTTTAGCCACTACCAACTTGTTATGCAATTCTATAGAAGCAAACATACGTTGCGGGGCTAAGCGGCACAAGGTTAAGCACACACCAACAACAATCATTCCAATTCAACAATATAGAACAAAGTATTCTTGTCTACTCCACACGGTAAAGATAGAACATTACATCAATCACAAGTTACTTATTATTGAAAACAAAGGTGAGAGGAGCAAGGTTATGTATAAAGCAACAACCATGAAGATGCATGCTTCGTCCTATTCGCCCTCACAGATTTGCCAACCTGAGGTGGCAATCACGTTCTATGTCGGTGGCATAACACGCACTCTCGGTATATAACTAGTCGTCATGCATATTTACTCTACGCATTCGTGGTTAGCGTACCTGCGAAGAAGACTTCATTGCAGCCCAACAATTCCCACAATATAGCACAAACAACAAAATTCAAGGAAAGCAAGAAACTAAATACTTTCCGTATGCATGTCCCCACATACATACTTCAAGATCACAACTACCCTAAGCAGATATACCCACAATTAAATACTTTCATAATTGCATGGTTTTGACATGACAATTATTCCAAATCACAATCTAGCACTACCCTAGACCGCCGGTTGGACGATCATGCTCTCATATCTCATCATTCTAATGCACACATATGGCTAATTCATATATGCGGGCTACCTCCACCATTAGACCACAGGGTAGCCATAGTGCGGTCATCATACATACATACCTTGGCCCGGGCGTAGATGCAAAAATTAAAACCCCAAGTTAGTATTTAGATAGCCACCTAAGAGTCCTTATTTGGGCATAAAGGATTTGACCACTAGCATACTTAAATTTTTAAATTTAGATTTGAACACACCTACACATATGTAGCTAATAGTTTTGTCAAGAGTAATCTTTTGCAAACAAAAGCTTTTGTTTTAAATACACAAATGACAAGTTTAATGTTGAATCTTGCTCGATGCCACCGTAATGTAACCGTCCAAATTATAAGAGCACAACTATAAAAACAATCACCGAAGTGACTAAATTTTCACATTTGAGACCATATAATCCCGGTAGTCCACTGAAACCACGAAGGACTTCAAACCAACCAACATATAAGCCAAGATCGTACTGATTCAACAAAATAAGTCACTTGTTACATCCTTTTCATAAGTAGTTCAATATACATCAGAGTGTAAAATAATTATTACAACATAAGTTCAAAAGTAGCGGAAGTTTAATATCAAATACATGCCAGTACCAAGGTCAATTCCAACAAAAGCAATAGAGACAAGAGAGATAAGAAGGATCATGCCCATGATCATACCCCCACCGCTACGGTAGGAGCCATCCAATTCTTGCAGGAATCATGATACATCACAACCTGCAACAAGTGGGAATAAACCCTGAGTACGAGAATATACTCAGCTAGACTTACCCATCATAAACCAGAAATAAAGTGACACCAAGGAGTATGCAAGGCTTTATATAAGTGGGGCTAGCTTGACAATATTTTGCATAAAAGCATAAGTGATATGAGAGCATTATTTTATTATACTAGCAGCAGATTATTATTAATCAACCTTTCATCTAGATTAGCACCTGTGCTAAGTAATCACTTGATTATATGCAAACATTAATAACCATATCAGGTTTATTCCAGCTATCAACATTACCATCATCATGATCATCATCAAAATTAGAACCATCATTATTTAGTGAGTTCTACGATGCCAGGCAAGGTCAAGTTCTCACTATCCGGGAGAGACGGCGATTCGAATCGATTCCAACTAAGCTCAGGGGGTATTCCCAACACACACCTAGGCAGACTGGATCAGAGTCGCCTTAGGTTACTCTTCGTACAACTCAGGTTCGGGCCCGATTTATACGTCGGCAAAACCGGAAAGTCGGATAGCCAGGATGTTCAAACCATGCTAACCCAAGGACGACGCCAGGATCAGTTAGACATGTTTGCCCTTGTTCTAGTATGCCGCTATCCCGCGAATTGCCCAACCGTCTCCCGGGTTATCCCGACTTGAGTTGAGCTACCGAGCCATGGCCACTTGGCACCACGGGGCCTGGCCAACTATGTGTTAGGCTGCGTTCAACATGACCAAGAGTGAAACAACGACGCCCGATCCTTAATCGACTTCGCATGCAGGGTCCACCGTCCCCCGCCCGGTCTTCTTTTATTTTAACACTTGGTTCTTTTCCACGATAGCGCATATAGCCAACCGTGACTAGAGAAGTAACAACCTATATCTCGCTGATGACGGGGAATCACCCGACTTCTACCGGTCTAAGCATGGCTAAGCATTTATCTCGATACCTGAACTTAATAGGATTCAAGGTATAATTTGCTGGACAAGGAAGGGATATTAATGCAGCAAGCGTTTCCAATCAACTCCTATAACTTAATGCAATAAACAATATAAAGTACTCAATTGCATTTTATAAAAGGTGGGAGACTTAAAATGCTCCGGGGCTTGCCTGGAATATGACTCAAAGTCAGTCAAGTTAGCTTGCACCGTCTTCGGGTTCGACTCCAACACCTCATCCTTCACGTACTTCATCTAGCGGACCTAGACGAGATGCACAATGCATATGTATGAATACATAGAAGTGCAATAGAAGATGGATCACATACACAAAGCAAGACAAGCATAGCATTACACTAGATGACATAAGCATTGTAGCAAGCAAGCTAATCACAATCATGCCAAATATATAGGTAGCAAGCATATCAAACATGATATCAATATCACAAGATCCCAGGTGTATTAGCTTTAACCATCATCAAAGGCATGAGTCACATAACTAGAATCAACTAATTTCTGGACATAGATATAGCAGCTAAGTAAATAATTCATATCTGAGTTCTACAACTCCAAATGACTTGCAACAAGACAATATGGAAAGCTTATAAAATTGTCTACAAATCATATTTAATCATCAAAGCATGATTCACAAGTTTAGGAGGTCAAAATAACATAAGTACAGGATCAGGTCCTGACAAGACAGAGAACAACTAAAACTGTTACCCAAACTTGCATAGCTGTAGTTTCTAAACCACAGGGCCAAATGCCACCAAATTTTAACAGCAACTAGATCCATGAATTATCTACAATTTTTGTATTCACAAGATTCACAGCAAACATCATTATCAAGGTGCAATCATCAAAGTTCTACAAACTGTCCAGAAAGCCTCCAAATTGAATAAATAGAGCAATTAATATTTCACTCATATTTTAAACATCAAATTAGGCACAAGCAATGTTACCAATGGTTGAAATATATTGAATAAACACTAGAAAACATGATGACCAAGCTCAAATAAATTATTATCATGCACTTTTCTATTTATTTATATAATTAGGTGAATTAGGGAACATATATGGAACACACATCCAAAGTATACAGTAAATTCTAAGAAAATTACAATAGCTTACATACATACCCAATAGTCTACTATCCAAATTTCATAGTATTTGCATAAGATTAGCAACCTCTATGAAAAAAGACAAATTGCTACAGCAATAAACCATGTGAGAGCAAGATAAATCTAAAACTCAATATTTTCTGTAAACACATGACCATGTTAAGCATCCAAAGGTCATAACAGTATCATGCAAAGGTAGTGGAACCATATTTTCCATTTTTACATTTTTATTTCAATTATTGATCAATAAAATCCATTTATTAGGCATCAAGCAAGATATCTAAATAACTCAATCATACTGCATCCAATGGACCCCAAATTTTTATCACAGTACACTCATATCACCAGTAGTCTACCATTCAAATTTCACACCATTTGGAGCACCAGAACTCAAGATATGAAAATAGCAAAAGCAAACCCTAGATAGTAAATATCTATTTTTACTGTAAAAACTTTCTACTAAAATATCTAATATAATCATACCACTGGATAGATCTACTCACAAAGATTCCAAAAAGTCCTTATTTACTATTTTACGATTTTTCTGTGATTTACTACGAATTATAGAACTTTCAGCCAGATTTATGCATAAAAGGAAAACGAAAAAGAGAAAATGCACTGTGCATCACTATTCATATGAGTCACGGGCTATTCACTTAACCCCTGTCTTTCTTCTAATTGCTGCTCGAGGTCCTTCTCTTCCTTCTCACGTACAGAACAGGGGAGATGGCCGGCGCTTCGCCGTTCTTGGCCGGAGGAGGCTTGTCGGGCGGCGGCCGAGGGGGGGGGAGCCTCAGGGAGACCTGTGCAGCCCCGCAGGTGCCCTCGGCTCGGCCCCCGGGCGGCCTGTGGTGGCCGTGGCAGCGGCGGGCCCGCAGCTCGTAGCCGTGCTTTGCCCGGCAATGGCGGTGGTGGCCGGCGGAGATGACCGATGAAGAGGCTCCGGAGGCACAGCGTGAGGTGGCGAAGATGGTGCTCCGCTTGATTGAGGGCGACGACGAGGATGGAGCGAGAACGGTGGTGGCCCAGGCTTCTGCTCGCCCATGTTGGACATGGCCGCGAGCTGGAGCAGGCGGGAAAAGCGAGGGAGCGAGTGGAGGAGAAGCGGCGCGCCGGTCCGCGAGGTCGTGGCGAAGACGTTGGGAGGCACGGCCAGGCAGAGGAGGAGGGGGTCGAGAGGGGTGGAAACGGGCGAGGCAAGGAGCTTTCTTGGGGCGGCCATGGCGGTGGCGTCGCGCCCGCCCGCTGGTTCCAGGGCGAGGGCGGGAGGAGATGGAGAGCGAGCCAAAGTGTGTGGAGGAGTGAATGAGGAGGGGCCTTGGGTCTCCCTGCTGCTGCTCGGACAAGGGCGGGCAGGAGGTGGGGCGCGTGGCAAGCGGGTGGGGGCGCCATTTGCGCATGGCTGCCACGCACGTGGCACGTCGCCCGTTGGAGCATTTCCCCGAGCACGTGGCGGGCACAGATGGCAGCGCGTTTTTGGGCCAGTTCCGGGCCGAATTTGGACATAGGCCAAAAACAAAGTTTGAAGCTCATACATTACTCTACATTTTTCGTTAAGGTGCCCTGGTCATAGGTGGTTCAGATTATGGGATAAATAAGCTCTAAATCTTCAGCGTCAGTGCATTGATAACGATTAAGAATAGTCGTCAAACCTTGTCAAACTAAGTCAGATTGATCCCATCTTTTGGCATGCTCTTCCTCGAATATTTACCTCCAACTTCTATTTTGGGTCCACCTTAAGAACGCGAGACATCAAGCACGTTGACCTAGATTTCAGACTTAGAATATTTTTGAATCTGGAAAAACAGCAGCTGAAGGCTGACAAGATGGCCCTTTTTGAGTATGTTGCACACATTTTCATAACTTGGTCCTTAAACAAAGTTTGTTCCTTATAAAATTCTCTACAACTTTGATTAAGGATGCACAGCCATGTAAACTTTCTAAGCTGCACTTTGTAAACGGTCAAACAAAAGTGCGCTAGAGGTCAAAATGAGCTAACCATCATATAGAAGCATTTTCTGGGCATTTGATCAACATGAACCCTTCATGACTTTTGTTCATGAGTGTAAGTAGAGATATCTAAGCAAGGTTGCATGCTTTGATTTACTTCGTAAGCTTCCATTGCTTAACAGGGCCATTTCGAGCAACATGTGACTTATCATTTCTTGTGACTTTTTGATTCTAAACTTCACACAACTTTTCCAGTGATCACTATAGATAGATAGTGATGTGAGACATCTAAAAGAATTTCATTATCACTACTGAACATATATAGTTTAAGTCCAATCTCGTTGCTAAGCTGGTGACTAACACCCTGGGGTTACGCACGGTCTTGCCCGCAGATTAAACCGACGTAACCAAGGGCCAAGATGACTCCTCGTAGGCGGTGGAGGAAGCTTCCGAAGGGGGGGCCGAAACCCTAGAGTTGGGGCGCCGGCCGGCGCCATGGTGGGGCCGGCCGGCCCCCCTGGCAGCCTCCCCCCGGCCCCCGCTTGCTTCGTGTCTTCTAGAGTCTTCCCACGTCCCAATCGTGATCTTTCCGTGGTGGATAAGTTTCGTGATTAATATGCACTTTAATCCCTCTTTTAAGCTTTTCTGGAAAAGTCACTGGAAAATATAGAATATGCAAAACTCGTGGAAATTGTCAGTTAAAACCCTAGACTAGTGTGTTTTCATGTTTCCTTTCGTGTCTAAAGTTGTAATAAAAGTTGACGTTATCCACCGTCAACAATTCCCCCAAGCTTACCTTTTGCCAGTCCCTTGGCAAACAAACTAAGCCTAATTACTAATATATTTGGATCAGGAGTTGCTACAATGCTTTCATTCCTCAAAGGTACACAAGCTTTCAAACAGAAATTCTCCTTTGGATTTAGACATTAACTGCTCTAACCTTCAAACTTACCCATTTTACCCTTAACTATGGAGCTTTACAGCTCTTGCATAAGTCTTGAGTAATCGAAAGATAGAACAATCAAGTCAAACACTATGTCTCAAATTCTTCACAGTACCAATATTCTAGAGTTTTTATAAGTTTTTACAATAAAACTCAGAGCTTAATTGTATGACACCCTCAAGTCTCTTTAATATGTGGTATTTATGGATCTCACTGAGGTGTGTTGTCATGCCCTCCTATAACTAATGATTATAGTGAAGCTTATAGGAGTGGTAATAACAAGGATGAGCATACTTGCAATTCATCTATTGTAAAGCCAAACAATGAATCCACAGAGAGTCAAGGCATACAATCAAATCAAGATGTGCGTGTGTATAAAATATGGTGGATAGGTGTATATAAGGTATTTAGTGGCTAATTCTAATTCTACTTTTGCTCCTTGAGGATAAATCTCTCTTTTGATCTTAGAACTTTTCAAGGAAAAACATGGGCTATCTTTATTCGTTTTTTTTTTTCTCTTTTCTCTTTCTTTTTTTTTCTCTTTTTTTTTCTTTTTACTTTTCGGAAGGCGGGCATCTAAGTATCCATTGTTTTAATTGCTAGGACACTTGTCCTTCTTTTTACTCCCTCTTCTTTTTTTTCATAACTTTCCTTTTGCATAGCCACATGCATCCTTTGAATATAATATGATAATTGGAGAGATAGCAATAAGTACTTAGAGCAATTAAACAAAGGTCATCCTATGGGTTTATATATATTTTTGGGTGTTTGACTCCCAGTGTAGGAGAAAAATAATTTTAAGGTGGATCTGGATGAAAGTGGAAAATGGTTGCGCTTACTCCTAGAGTAGGACTAATGCATATGTAGATGGAGTGTGTATGTGATCTTGATTTTAAAAGCATGACAAGACTCTCATAAGGTATACGACAAAGGTTGATGAACTCAATGCAAAGCAAGCAGCATAAATATGCAAAAGTTTTCCTAACTCTAAATGTATATTATATATGGCTTTGGTAGGAATTCATGCCTTGTCATACAAGAGCTCATCATGTAGGATTTTGGATTTTCAAAATAAATCTCCAGAACTTAAAAATGCTAGGAATGAGACAAATAGCAACTCAACCTTCATGAATCATATCAATCAATGATCTAGACTTAGCCTAAGCATATGCCTCCACAAGTTTCAGGCTCAGAGTAAATTCTCAAATTAAAATAGCAATATCTAAAACTCGGGAGAATTTAAGGTTAACAACTAGGCACTTGAAAAGAATTCCAGCAGAGCAACTATTCATCATCTTCAAGACAAAATTTTAATGTTCATCAGTTTTTTTAATTAACTCTAGCCTAGACTGACTCTAAACACACTCTAATATAATTAATACTGACTAAGACTTCTTTTTATTGGTTTTTAGGTTTTATTTAACTATAGACTCATAAAAGACTCAACAGATGTGGACCTTCATGTGCCCACATATTTTTGGTATTTTATGAATATATATAACAAGTAAATTTAATAATCGCCTAGGTGTAGTCACCGATAACTAGGGGATGCCCCAAGTCGATAGTTGCAATACTTGGTGTAGATGTCCTTTAGAGTGAGCTAACCAGTAGCGGACCTGGTGGGTGCCACTGATAGACTCTCTCCTTGCTATGATGTTATTCTTGCATAAATACTCTCCACAAAGAGAAACCAAAACTCGAGGCTCGAATTTGTTAATGGGTTAGCGGTCAGCCAAAGAGTAATTGATCACCTTTATGAGCTAGCTTTAATGTTGTCTAATTTAAATAGGATTTCAATTTTCTCTTATTTTTAAATTTTCTATTTATGATGCAGGAATTTAAATATGAATGCTATATTTTTGTTATTTTTATTTTATGCCACCACAGCGGATGTTCCTTCGGAAAATACCATAGGGTATCCACATGGGGCTTTGTGATGCCATGAGTAATGCAGTAAATATTTTTGTTGTTTTTATATCTTTTAGTGTGTAAAGAAAATTATGCTACTAAATAAATTGCAAATGCATTTAATGAGATAACTACCATTCTAACCTTATGGCTAGGGTACGGAATTTAAAGTCTACCGACAGGATTTAGATAGAGGAGAACACTTACTCAGTGGGTTCATCGTCTGAGGTAACCTCAGTCAACTCCCCGTTTCGTGGTGATGCCGCATGTGCCTCCTTTCATCTCGTTTCTGTCTCTTTTGTTTCTCTCTTTTCTGGCTCCAGCTCTTCAGCTTTATTCTCTTTCTCCCACACTTCTAACCGTGCTGATAACTAGGGGATGCTCTCTCCCAAGCTAGATGTTTGCTTATGGTTGATCGTTGAAACTGAGTGGTCCTCATGGAGGAGCTCATGCTTATAAGAGCAAGTATTGCCTGGAATACTTCAATCTCATCACCCAAGAAGTTACTTCATTCATACAGGGGTCAGCTGTATGTCAGAAAGGTGTACTTCAAGTGATGAAGATGAAGATTCCTAGGTAAGCCGGCTCTTGAGTCATCCCAGAAAAGCTCTCACAAAACACCAAAAACTCGTGGAACGGTATTAGGATAAAACGTTAATGATTACCGTTTTTAGAGGATTGGGTGTTGTGGTGGTTTCAAAGTATTTTTAAGACAGCAGTATTGCAGCAGGATGCTCAGTTAATATTTTTGGATTTTATGGGTTTATATGCATAAAGTGCAAATGCATGATATATATTTTTATTCTATAGGCCACCACAGTGAGAACTCCTACAGCTTTTACACTACAAGGGTTTCACATGGGGCTTAATATTTTTTTAAGATGCATGAATGTAGCCTAATGCAAGACTATTTATTTTTGTTATTTCTATGCATTGCCAATATAGAAAAGTAAACATACTAAAGAGAAATTAACTCATGCAATGTAAGGAAGTAGATATAGATAACTACCGATGTTACCTTACGGCGAGGGTTCGATGTTTTTAGTCCTTCGAACTGGACTTCTCCTTGCAGTGGTTCATTGAGTACTTTGAGTTGCTCTTGACAAGAAGGATTGAGGTGGTGCCTCTACTAGTGGCTCCCAATGGCGGTGCCACCTTCTTTCTTTCTGGCTTTGTAGGCGTCTCAAAGCCAATCTTATGTGCATCATTATTACAAGTTGAGAACTTTCACTTGGAGAATTTGGGGGATTGTCTCCCCACACTTTAATTGAAGTGTGGTCTGCCCATAAAGACAAGGTAGAGATCAAATGTATGGGCTCAAGCAGAAAACACCAAATGTAACTAGAAATTTATTTATCCTCTAACCTTGGGCACAATAAGATTGATATTATTCATATTGTTCATTCCTATCATGGGTGAGAGAACCAGAAGCATAAATATGATATTTAAACTTGTGAGATAAAGAGTAAAGTTACTTAACCATTAGAAAAGGTATTCATCTTTATAATGTATCAATAATAATAGACGAGGTATTTTTAGCTTACTCGGTTAAGACTGAGATTACAAGAATAGCGCTATGAACAAACTTAGAGAATAAATCATGTTGAGTTTAATCGGGTTGATCAATTTAAGTTGTAATTCTAACATGATTGTATTTTCATTTATTGCATACCAAGATCAAGAGGAAATTAATGAGCACTTACCTTAAGATGTTACCTCCATTATTAGAGCATGATGAAGGGTAAATGAATTTTAATGGTCTCTTTTTTTCTCCTTTCTTGTATCATGGGTTATTCATTAGTATCTTGTCTCGTATGTTGTACTCTTTTCTCACTCTTCAGACCTTCTGCTTCTCTCATTATGTCTTTTCTGCAAGGGGTTAGTGGAGAACACATACCTGAAGGAATATACTATTTATCAAAGTATGGATAGTGTTTGCCTAAGAGTTAAAGATTGATTTGTAGCTCATGTTTTCAATGATTCAATACTATTTCAAAATTTTTTTCATCAAGATTAAAGCAGGGATATTATTTTGAAGCATACCCTTAATCTTGAATTGATTCTACGAATAGTCTCCTAATATAATTTAAACATTTTTTATATAGAAGGGGTTAGTCTATATGTACAACTAAATTCTTATATAAGTATGCTTGATTTTCATAATGTTTAAGTAATATTCTAAAGCATACTTATAATAGAATAAGAAAGTTTGCAAGACTAAAGGTATTTATTCACATAGAACCAAGAATATGTATGGTGAACCACAGGAGTATTTTATTATATATATATTTTTTAGCAAGTTATGTTTGAGCATAGCATAGGGTAGAAATGACCAAGACAAATTAGCAACATGGTATGAGATGTTGATTGTAGTTACATGTTGCATGAGGCTTGGACAAACGTACCCCATGTCTTCATTTTCTAAGTAAGTGATGACGAACTTACTTGGAAGAGGAGGGTTCGGGTTCATCTGTTGGTGAGAGCTTATGGTCTTGCCGAGCAAGGCCTTCCTTTTATTTTCTTCGCCTTTTCACCATTCAATGAAACTATGGAAGATTACATGCTCTTCACTCATCAACCTTTTTCTGATTTCTTTGATTAATTTGCGGTTGATGAGCTAGGGTCTATTGGAGATGCAATAATGTTCACTTAAAAACTTCTTCTCCAATAGATTAAGGTTGTTCTTTCTGCAAAATATTAATGGACACATACCCGAGGGAATAGCAAGATTGAAATACGGGTTTTGTTGTCCATACTTTTTTTGTGATTTTCTTCTATGCTAATCAAGATGATATATGGTTTAAGATTATTTAGCATAAATTGTGTCTATTGGGTTTTATGTTGTTGTTGCAATCTAGCATGGTTCAAGGCAAAGATAACTTGTAACAAAAGATAAATGAATAAATATTACTACTCACAAGTTGGACTTTTTGTGCAAAGTTATCATCTGCCTTGATTCATCTCCCAAGATGAACTTATCTCTCGACTTTTCTAGATTTAATTCAAAATTTTCTTGCAGGGTTAGTCCGACAAAATATCCAGATCCACTACAACATACTATCAGCTCAAAAATCAACCTAGACACCACGTCTAATTTGACTTAGGAAGGCATTTTAATCTGAGCTCGCTTTAAAAGCCTTTTAAAAGTAAAACCACCACTCCGAAACTAAGCACCATGCTTCATTTAAGAGATTTATGAAAGTACTTCAAAGCCTAAACATATATCATAGTAAATAAAGGTAACATGAAAATATAGTAGAGATTTATTCAGATAGAGATAAAAGAGCATGATCATGGTGAGTTTTTTTTTTATAATGCATGTGAGATGAATATATGACATGGAACAAGTTATGGCTGAGGAAGTTTAAACTAAATAGTGTGAATATATGGATTAATGTAAACATGCAGTAGAATGTAAAGAAACTACTCATAATTGTTGAAGTCCATGAGCAAGACTTTCTCACCTTTATTTGATCATACTTACCATGACTCACATTCTGGAATTTGTGAGTGATGCAACATCTTTGTTCCCGTCACTTGAGATATGAATTAAAGTTCTATGACGTCGACCTCTTTCTCCAACATTGGATTTGTTATGTTTCTTCTTTTTTTTGTGGGGGCATGCCGGGAAAGGTTGTAAACCGGTCGTTTATTACCCCGCATAAGATATAAAAGTAGACAAACAAGGGTAATCCTGCTTGAGCAGGGGTTAATGGTTATCTCGATCACATAATTGAGTATAAGTCTATCAATGTTCCTTAATTGCCTAGCTACCTTCCCCGACAACGGCGCCAAAAATGCTTGTTGACACTTCTAACGTCATTACTAAAAATAGAGATAAACCCTACCTCTAGCAACAGCGCCAAAAATGCTCGGTATTAAATTAACTTGTCATTAGCAACTAGCCACTCATTTATTACTAACATTCCTAAGCATTAATTAAGTTGTCATCCTCAATTATAGTACTAAGGAATAAGTATAGATTTACATGTATTCAATATGACTAGGCAGAGATAAAAAGATATGAATATAAACTAAATAGGTTCTCGCAAGTTTTACGCATAATTATACCGTTGTAGCATTTTACCTAGGAAGTTCTACCAGGTTGTCGATTTATATTTATACCACTTTGGGAAGGTCTATATATAGGACTTATAACTATAACTTATACTATTGATGTGAACGGTAAACCATAACTAGAATCCTACTCATAACAGGGATAACTCACGTGATAAAAGATATATGATAAATAATGATCACCATCATAAATAGATAAACATCGAGCTCTTCTAGTCATAGTAATAGCTAGCCAATGGATAAACTCAGAATTAATACTAAGGTAATTCAATAACTACATCAATGAATAACTCTAATTAGTGCAATTACATCTAGCAATCATTGTTAAGTTAATCCTATATCATGATCACATGTAAAGAGGCATCAACTAATGAGGGTATTAAGACACAAGGGTCACCTCCTTCGCGATCGTGCCCATGCTAGTCCTACGTACGGAGGGTGGACTACAGAGGAACCAACGCAGCTATCACCTGCGCGGACTACCACACGTCCCGGCATGTCAGGGTGCACTCACAGATAAACAAGATATCTAGACACCATGTCTACATATTGTCTACCATCTACCCAACGATCAATTAGGTAAACGCTATACGAGCAATTACATGAATTCAATAAGATCAAACTAACTATCCTAGACATATAATCAAAGTAGACAATGACTATTGCAATTAAGAATATATAAGAGATTAAGAACAATGTTGCCTGAATCATAATATTGAATACAATAAGAGAAAGGTACTAGAACCATACCGAACTCCGCGCTCCCGCATGCACGCCTTGGCTCCGAATCCCGAAGAACTAGAACTCTTCTACTTCTAATCTAACTAGGCTAAAGCTATGAACTAGAGAGGCTCGATGAACTAGAGAAGGCTCTTGATGGATTGATCTCCAAATGACTTGATGCCTCCAGGGAGGGGGGTCTACCCCTTTATTTATAGCCCGTGGGATCGGCGTGCGCCGCAGGATTAAACCGACGTAATCAAGGGCCAAGATGACTCCTCGTAGGCGGTGGAGGAAGCTTCGGAAGGGGGCGAAACCCTAGAGTTGGGCGCCGGCCGGCGCCATGGTGGGGCCGGCCGGCCCCACCGGCACCTCCCCGGCCCCGGTTGCTTCGGTGTCTTCTAGAGTCTTCCCACGTCCCAATCGTGATCTTTCCGTGGCGGATAAGTTTCATGATTAATATGCACTTTAATCCCTCTTTTAAGCTTTTACGGAAAAGTCCCCGGAAAATATAGAATATGCAAAACTCATGGAAATTGTCGGTTAAAACCCTAGACTAGTGTGTTTTCATGTTTCCTTTCGTGTCTAAAGTTGTAATAAAAGTTGACGTTATCCACCGTCAACAGCGAGGGGTTTGATAATTCATTTTCTGGCGTTGAGCCTTGCCACTAGAGGATCCCCGAACTATTTTTCCTCTTCCTTATATCCTCACACCGATGGAAATTTTTCTCCTTGAGAAATGGCAATGCTAACACTTTCATTGTAACTAGCATTGGGATTAGCTATAAGCATGGACATGATCCGAGGCTGCAGACCACGCAGGAAGCAATCTTTCTTCTTCTCATCCGTGTTGGCATGCTCGGGGAGCATCTTGGGCCAACCGATTGAACTTGTTGACATATTGCATAACTGTTCGATCTCCTTGCTCCGGATTCGTGAAATTCCACCAACTTCATTTTTATGAGACCTCCCGAATATAGTGAGCCCTGAAAGCTTCACGAAATTCAACCCAAGAAATTCGTGACCCGGTGGTCGGGTGGCATGGTAGGTAGCCCACCAGGCGCCAGCCAGAACCCTAGAGTTGCTTTGTCTTTGCAAATTTCACCTTCTCGATTCTCCGGGCCGGTCAACAACATCAAACTTACGCTCAATGGTACGGATCCAGGTCTTCTGCTTCCGAGAGGTTCGTCTGCCTTTGGAGAATACAGGTGGACGAGTACCCATAAAATCCTTGTACTTGCATTCTTCAGCGTGACCTTGATGACCTTGCGCTCCATTCTGCTGTGCCATAGCATTCAGAAGACGGCGTTGTCGGCACTATCATTGATAAGTGTAGCCATAGCATCCATTAGGTTTGGCGGTGTTGGTGGTGGTGGAGGTGGATTGTTTCTTGTACCCCGAGAAGTGCCAGGGGATATCGAAATTAGTTTCTCCGAGCGAGTCCTCATCTCAGGTGCCATGAATCAAAATTTACTTTCCAGATTTTTATAAGGAAGGGAGATAAATTTTTAAAGAAGGGTAGCATGAATAGAAAGGGTATAACTCAACACACTTTTGTAAGGGAGGTATTTAGTGTAGATATGACATGATGCATGACGATTTATAGATCCTACAGAACATCCTCACCAACGACACACATATATGATGGCACATACATACGTATCTCTTTTTCTAAGGTCACTCAACACTCTCTCATCGTAAGTTAGCGTACCTGCAGAAAATTTTATTGCAGCCCTTTCCCCACAGTAATATAATATAGCACTCAATGAAAGCGGTAAATTAAATGCTCCCCATACATGTATACCCCTGTATACACATATGTAGCACTAAACTACCCGAATCATCATCACATTTCCCGCAATTAAGTACCTTCATATGAACATGTGTGTAACATGTAAATATTCCGGTAACCACACTAGCACTCCCCTAGACTGGCGGTTGTCCGATCATGCGCTCACAACTCACACTTACCTCGGCGTAGGTGCGACGTTGCAGAATTTAAAGAGACAGTTTATACTGCATACTTCCATATATGCATATACGAATATATACATATACTTCCATATGAGGTCACCACCACCCTTAGGTCATCGGGTGACAAGATAATCATTTAATACTTACCTTCTTACCTGGGCGTAGAGGTAAATGATCCATATCATTCAAATAATTCCCCCCCATAAGTTAGTTTACTTAGGTGCCATCATTTATATACTCACACACAATCAAACTCTTAATTAAAATATAGCACACTAGAGTACCGAAGTACTCTCAACTTTTATAAATTAGGGCAAAAGAGAAAACACATGCTACTTACTCATACTATCGCTATAATAGCGATAGTGCTAACTCTTAATAGCAGGAGGGAAGAACAGCAGGGGATGCGTCGGAAACCACTTTTAGGTTTTGAAAACTTGTTTAATGTTGAAGTTTTTGTAAACGGTAATACTGTAATAACCTGTAACCATTGCTCTGGTACCAGCTGTCACAGAACCGGCTAAATTGAATGGCCCACATACACGTATCGTTGCTTCTCGAGCCTTCGATTACTTATGCATGGGGGTCAAATCACTTAGTCGACTCCGCTCTTTCGAACAGGATCGCATAGTTACATTGGCATCACAGTATTACAACAGAGTTTACATAATTATATAAAATATATTACATCAGAGTAAGCGGAAGTATACAAATAGTTTTATAAACCGGTGTAAATTTTATTACAAACCATTGTTTCACTCATGCTCACAGAGTAAGTAGCATTAGTAACTTTATTACAAGCACACAACAAAAGATCACCCTGCCCATGGGTGCACACAAAACCTTGATATCTTCTACTCTTGTTCATCTTCCTATAAGACCGTCATGCAGCAGGGACAAAACATCGCCTGCTCATGCGGTTCACACTAAATGGGGTTTAATAAACCCTAAGTACATAAGGGTACTCAACAAGTCTTACCCGATAGATGGGAGAATATCAAGGGCATGTTTGGCTTAATGGGATTTCTGGGCCGAAAACCGAGAATACTTTTAAGGAAAAGCATCTAGAGATTTGATCCTTAATTTTAGATTTTACCTCCAAAATGAGGATTAGCAAAATTTAAGATTAGCACCAGTTCTAATTAAACATGATATATAACAATCACACTTTTACAAATCCTTTCATGGCCACCATCATATTCTAGTTGCTAACTACGATGTAGGGCAGCGGAACGAGTCTCCATAACCGAGGAGCAACGACGATTTGAACCGATTAATAACCCAGCTGGGGATTCCTAAACCACACGACATATGCAGGTCCCCGACCTACATATATCAACCCTTTCTCCCCGGATCCTCCAAATGAGTCCGGGTCTACGCTACCCGAGAGTACAAGACACCACCGCCATATGCCATCCCTCCCGGACTCATATGCCATCCCTTCAGGACTCATGTGCCATCCCTACCGTGGACTCATAGGGTGGGTACACGCTACTCGCCATCTCTCCACTCCCAAAGTGCGCAGGGGTCCATTCCCAAACTAGATTAGCCGGGTACACAAGCTTACCGGAGTATGTGGCTAGTACTGCAAAGTCTTGCTCACATATCAAGCCTACAACGAAACGGTCCTTGATCGACACAGACGGAGCACTACACTGATCAACACACAGTGCACGCCACCCATCCGGTCTCGATTTAATCATCCATCTCACTTACTTGTACCTGAGAGAGGTACTCAGTCGAATGATCAAGTCATCACTTCTCAGGACATTTTCTGAGCAAAGCTTATAGCAATTGATAACTTATCACTTAACCTTTAACTAAGCAGGGCTAAGCATCACTAGCCTAGACCACTAAAAAGGATCTTTGGATAATGTGTCAAGGATAAGGTGAGTAATGCATCAAGTGGTTTACCAATATTACTTATCCAATTCATGCATGAAATATAAAGAAATTGTGTAAGCTTTTCAAAAACATAAGGTAAAGAGATTTATGCTCCGGGGCTTGCCTTGGTTAGCTATGTCAGACTCCTCAGATGGGCCACCAATGTCGAACCCAACTTGCTCCAAGGGATTCACCTCACCCGGGATTGGATCACCACTAACTGTTTCGCTCGCAGAAACTATCGAAGATAAGAGTGCATGCTTAATTTACCAAAGTGCTATAAATGGGATGCAATATGGAATGATCTTAAATGAATGAGAGAATTAAAGTAAAACTAGGACAGCAGCATTGCTGTTACTTCATTCAATTATAACTGGAGATCTAGACATCCAAGTAAAGGAGTTCTTAGACTTTTGGAAAGCTTATAAAGTTGTCTACCACTTTGTTATTATCATCTCAGATTGATTCAATCATTAAAAAGGTTAAACAATTCAGATAAATAATTCTGTCCAGAAATTGGACAGGACTAGCTCCTGAATTTATCAATTTCATAGGCAGAGCTATAGACCACCAAAATTAGTGATCCAAGGCAATTTGAAAGGCTTATGAAAAACACTACAACTTTCTAATGGTCACCCAGAGGTGATTCTCAAGATAAACAAGCCAAACAATCTAATCTCTTTGGACTGCACAGGAAGCATGCATAAATTGATTGACAAATTGTACAATCTATAACTCCCATTTTTGTCAGCCTAAAATCATGAAATTTTAGGACAAGCAAGATATGGAAGTTAACTACAACTTTTATATTCAGCTCATCCATAGAAAACTTGGTTTACTACGTGGAAACAATCACTTACAAGAACTGCTGTGCTCGGCCGGGGTAGCAATGTGAAGAAATGGAAGTAGTGGCAGCTTGATGGAGGAGCAAGGGAGGAGCACCTGCAGGGAATGGAGTTGGGTGATGGCTGCCTACTCCTTTCTTGCTTGGTCTTCACTTTGCAATAGAGAGCAAGAGACATATATATAGGAAGGGAAAGTAAGAGAAGAAAAATTTGATTTCTCCACTTCAATTAAGCATATCATGACACATGGGAAGAGAGGTGGCATGGAGAAAATAAAAGAAGGATCAAGAACCATGACACATGGTGGTTTCTCCACTTCAATTAATTATACCATGACACATAGAAAGAGAGGTGGCATGGAGAAATTGAAAGAAGGATCAAGAACCATGACACATGGTGAGATAGGTGGCATGAGAAAGTGCAAGAAGAAAAAGAGGTGGCAACACATGAATGTAGAAGAAGAGTGGAAAAGACAAATTAAAATTCTCTACTTTTCAAACTCTAATTTCTTGATCCAAATCAAAGTCTCATAATTTGAGCTTAGAAAGAAATAGGGTTCTAGAAAATCCTTTTTGCTGATTCCTAATTTAGCAATTAAATTAATGATCAATTAGCAAACAACTGATCCAATCAATTGCTCTATGGTACAGTACAAAGTTTGTACTTTGATATAGAACAAAAGTTTGGAACTTTTATTTTTCAAAATTGGTGGCAATTAATTCTCCAAAACTGAATTGGAAATTCCAATCCCACACTTAGTCATTTTCAGGAAGTGGGGTTTGGAATTCCATTTCACCTTTGGTTCTCACATTTAAATACTTTGAATTGGAAAACTTGCTTGAGGTATGATTGCAAAATTGGTCACACACCAAAGTAAATGATTAACATAACCATGTCACGAGGGACAAGCATTCAATGCACTGCAACTATCTATGCAACACTTTTAAATTTTACTAAGCATGATGCTTGATGCCTAAAATGATGACATGGCAATTTTATTAACGATTAACACCTGGGGTGTTACAGCTGTGGCTCTCCTCCTGCGAGCGATGCCGGAGCCATCCACCCCAGAAGAGCGACGGATCCGAGATGAGATACGGGGCTACATCGAGACCGCTGCTGTCCAGCAAGCTGAGAGCTCAGCCTCTCGGCTTCGGGCGCAGAGGGACGAGGAGGCCGAGGCCCTTCCTCAAAACGAACGACAGGCCTCGGTCCATCAGGACCAGTCGCGGAGGCCGGTCCGCGAGCGCATCTAGGATAACCGCGGCAGCCCCAACGACGGCGACGCGCGTAACATCATCAACAACGTCGCAAGGGAAGCCGGAGCACGGCCCGGATGCGACCGCCAGCCACGAAGGGGTGGCAGGCACGACAGCGAGGAGGACCGTGACGACGCCGACCCCCGGGGCCTCGTGCCTTCAGTTGGGAGATCCGTAACGCCCGGTTCCCCTTCCGGTTCCACCAGCCGACCAACCTCGCCAAGTACTCGGGAGAAAGAAACCCTGAGGTGTGGCTCAACGACTACCGCCTGGCATGCCCACCGGGAGGCGCACGACGATCGGCTCATCATTTGCAACCTTCCACTTCACAGGCGACTCGGCGCGAGCTTGGCCGAACACCTCCCCGCCCGCACGATCCGTGACTGGTCCAACCTAGTCAAGGTTTTCGTGGGGAACTTCTAGGGCACATATGTGCGCCCTGGGAACTCGTGGGACCTCCGTAGCTGCCGCCAGAAGTCCGACGAGTCGCTGCGGGATTTTATCTGGCGCTTCTCAAAGAAGTGCACCGAGCTACCCAACGTAACCGGCACCTCCATCATCAGCGCGTTCCTTGATGGCACGACCTGCAAGGAGCTCATCCACGAGCTGGGCCGAAAGATGCCAACCACCGCCAACGAGCTGCTCGAGGTGGCAACTAATTTTGCCTCAGGCGAGAAGGCGGTGGGGGCGATCTTTCGCAGCGGCAACAACAAGGAAAAACGGAAGGAAGGCGACGCCGAGGGAGACGCATCCCGCAACCCCAAGAGGAACAAGAGGAACAAGCGGAAGGGGAAGAAGGGCAAGAAGGAGGCGGACTCCGAGGATGATCTCGTCGCTGCGGCCGACCGCAAGGCCCCCCGAGGTCCTCCGTGGCCCAGGGCCATCGACGAGATGCTCAAGAAGCCCTGCCCTTTCCACAAGTTCCCCGTCAAGCACACCATGGGGGAGTGTGACTTGGCCTGCCAGTTCTACCAGAAGCTCCCCCCGCCCGAGGACAAGAAGGAGGAGGCGGGCAAAGGCGACGAGTTCCCCGAGATCCACGATGTCTTCATGGTCATCGGGGGGCTGCCGGTGAACCTCACTCCACGCCAGATCAAGCGCGAGTGTCATGAGGTTTTCTCGGTGCGCCCCGCCACCCCGCAATTCCTGCCGTGGTCCGGCGATGCCATCACCTTCAACATCGACGACCATCCGCTCCACGTGCCGAACCCGGGGCGGTACCCGCTCGTCGTCGACCCCATCATCGGCAATGTGCGTCTCACCAAGGTGTTGATGGACGGCGGCAGTGCCCTCAACATCCTCTATTCTGAGACCCTCAACCTGTTGGGGATTGAGCGCCCGCAGCTCCGGCCCAGCACCTCTCCCTTTCAGGGCATAGTGCCGGGCAAGTGTGCCTGGCCCCTTGGACAGATTGACCTACCGGTCTTCTTCGGGACGCCATCAAACTTTTGCAAGGAGGTCATCACCTTCAACGTGGTCGACTTCTGAGGGACCTATCACGGTATCCTCGGATGTCCCACGTACGCAAAGTTCATGACCATCCCCAACTACACCTACCTCCTCCTCAAGATGCCGGGTCCAAACGGCGTCATCACCGTCGGCTCATCCTACGAGCACGCGTTCAACTGCGACGTTGAGGCGATCGAACACGTCGAGGCCCTGGCGGTGTTCGAGGCGCTCAACGCCAAATGCCACGCCGGTGCCTTCGAGCCGTCCGATGGGGTAAAGGAGGTCCCGCTGGATCCCGCCTCTCCATCTGGGAAGGCGGTGAAGATTTGCGCCTCCCTCGACCCCAAATAGGAAGTTGTGCTCGTCGACTTTCTCCGCGCGAACATCGACATCTTCATGTGGAGTCCCTCGGACATGCCAGGCATTCCGAGGGATGTCGCCGAGCACTCCCTTGATATCCGGGCCAGGTCCAAGCCGGTAAAGCAGCGTCTACGCCGATTCGACGAGGAGAAGCGTAGGGCCATCGGCGAAGAGGTGAACAAGCTTTTGGTGGCCGATTCATCAAGGTGGTGTTCCATCCCGAATGGTTGTCTAATCCTGTACTGGTTAGGAAGAAAAGTGGGAAATGGAGGATGTGTGTAGACTACACTAGTTTATGTTAACACTGGATTTTGGTAAAGGCCGAGAAGATGACAGGTGGGCCAGTGCAACAAGCTCACGAGGAGGCAAGTGTTCAAAGCATTCGGCAACACCCGCGCAATCGGCTAACTTTAAGTGATTCGGCAACGCTTGTGCGGTCGGCCGACTCGACGATTCGGCAAGCATTCGTATGGGTCGGCTATCCTTGAGGCGGTGACTCCGCTCGGGAAGTAAAAGGTGGCGAGCGTAAAAACCGATATAAGGCGAGGAACGTGACAATCAAGGACTCCGAGGAGGATTAAAGCTAGGAGTCGCCATACTTTTGAGTTACCTTTAATGTATTGTGTAATCGTAATCTCTTAGGATTCATGTTATGTCCAGGGTATAAATATAAGCCCTCAACCATTGTAAAGAACATTCACAATCAAATCAATACAACCGGCCCCGTGCCAAGTTTCGAGTCCTTTGTCGTGTCGTCGAGTTTCTTCGAGAGGAGCCATCGATCCGTCGACCTCCGTAAGTACCGACAACCTTACTATCATGTCTAGTATCATGCGGTGGATTTAGATCTTGATGCAAGTAGTCTTGTTTATCTCGATTGGATGGCCGTGCGGCAAAGCGCCCGCTTGATAATCAAGAAGTCTTTGGTTACGCTTTGTTTATCTCGACTAGATGGCCGTGCGGCAAAGCGCCCGCTTGATAGCTTAGCGAAGCAAGACAGTTATCGGCTCTATTAGATTTGGCAAGATCTAATAGATTCATTAAGTTATCATGTGTTGCATGTCTTTAATGTTTATATTTTTATAACACTCTTTGCCCAATCTAGATTGATTAGTTTCGGCTCTTTATCTTTATAGATCTATTTGCTCTTTAAATGTCTTTATCCTCATGTTGTCGTGATAAGTAGATCATATGCTTATATAGCCGAATCAGATCAATCTAGATTGTTAAATGTTGCGGGTTCTTACATGTGAAATGCGTTTCAATCATAATAAAGCTGAGTGTCGTGCGGCGGATACAAGTTTTTATTAGGTTTGCTCGTGCTAGCTTGTATGTTCCTTCTTCATGGACCCCGAGTCGGCTAGCCTGCTGATCTTGGTTATACTTCAACTCGTAATTAACTTTCACTTGTTCAAACATGTCTTCTCATGCACGTGTGATCGGCAATCAATGCTTTACGTGTTTTATCTTTATATCAACCGAATGAATCACATGCATGATTGGCGCATGCCTCTTATAGTTGTATGTCGTCGTAAGTGGCTTTAGGGCCGTATATATGGAACTGCCTCGTCTCACCCGACAGACGTTCTGATTTTGTATTTAACGATCTTTATCCCTTGTCAGTTTTCAGGTCAAACTGACTGGCACGCTTCTGGATCTCCAAACCGTCCGGGCACCCGATTGAAGCCACGCTTTCCGGCTTGCTGTGTGTGCAACACAGCGCGTCACGTTTCGTGTCAACACACTTTTTGGCACGCCCGGTGGGACCCCGTTGTTCAAGATGTCTGAAATCAACAACAATCACGTTCTGGATGTAACTTTGGATGAATTGCCAGAGAATTCAAGGGAGTTGGTGCAACAAGCATGTGATCGGTTTCGCGTAAGTGTTTGATGTCCTTCTCCAAGAACAAAAGCAATAAGGTCTTCCAGAAACAATCATTGCCAAGGGTTCTTCTTCCACATCAATCTGATTACACTGAAGAAGAAGAGGCTCAAAAGGTGTCAGAGTTGGTTCACAAAGCTTTGGGAGAAACTATTACAAATCATAATACAGCCTTCTTGAACACCTTTCGTGCAATCATGGTTAGCACTTTCGGCCCAACCACTGATAAGTATTTTGAAGAGAATGCAGGTCCAATCCACGGACCAACGCTTTTCAATCCACCAAAGTACCAAGAAAAGCCTGCTGGAGATGAGGGAGCATCCGCTCAAATAAAGGTGAAACAAAGACCTCATGAGAGACAACAGCCTCCTACTTATGGCCAGTAACATTTGGTACAACGGAGACGTACCCCCATCGACTTTCAAAGTATCTCCAAAGATCAAACAGATTGCGTAGGAATATGTATGGAGATGGATATCGAGTTTATCGATTATACTACTCGATGCTTTACCGAATCCGTGGTACAAAAGTGCATCGTGAATACCTTCGAAGGCAAACACGTGGAACTCCAAATTCAGACGTAGATCCGATAATGCACAGGATGGCTGATATGATGCAAAGATCAATTCGGCCCGAAACCAAAGAATCAGTCTTATTCTTACAAGTCTCCTTATCCGAATGGTATAATAGAGTAGCACTTCCTTCAAGAGTGAAGCCTCCAAATGACTTGACTAAGTTTTCTGGTCAAGATGATACTAGCACCTTGGAGCATATCAGTCGGTACTTGATGCGGCTTTGGGGAGGCTTCCACAGATGAAGCTTGGAGGATTCGGTATTTCCCTTTGTCTCTCATAGGACCAGCTTTTACATGGTTTACCTCATTGCCGACCCATTCCATTGGTACGTGGGCAGAGTTAGAACAGAAGTTCCATGCCTACTTCTTCACCGGCACTAATGAAAAGAAGCTGGTCGACCTCATGAGTCTGAGACAGAGAGCTAATGAAACACCGCAGGAGTATCTTCGCAGGTTTAGAGAGACCAAGAACCTTTGCTATTCATTGAATTTACCAGATGATCAGTTGCCTAGGATGGCGATAGCAGGCATGCAGCCGAATGTCAGAGAGAAATTGTTCGGCATGGTGTTTGATGACCTTGGTCAACTCTCACAGCGGCTAGCCGCTATGAGTAATCAAGCTCAGGGGTTCAAGAGAGATAACCGCTTCCAAAAGGGGAACGTTGTCAGTGAAATGTATCAAAGTTTTCTGGAAGAAGCGGCTGAATATGATGATGATGACGAGATAGCCGCAGCTGAACTGACTTGGGCAAAGGAGCCTACTCAAGTTAGCCAGCGCTGGTTGAGGCAACAAAAAGAAACTTATGACTTTGATGTCTCCAAGTCTGACAAGCTCTTTGATCTATTAGTAAGGGAAGGACGCATTAAACTGCCAGATGGACATCCTATGCTGCGTCCTGAAGGAGTGAAAGACAAGAAGTATTGTGGTTACCACAACACTAATTCTCACTCCATCAATGATTGTCGAAAGTGTTCGAGAGTGCGGATTCAAAAGGCTATCCAGAGGGACATCCGAAGTTCGATGGCAAGATGAAGATTGATGGTCAGCCTTTTCCTCAGAATATGATTTCTTTCTCTGTGAATATGGTTTCTATGGATGATTCTAAAGGTAAAGGCAAGGTGAAGGTGTTAACCTCTGACAGAGCAAAGAAGAATGGCACTATCGACCCTGATCAGCAAATCACAAGCGAAGAGCTGAAGCAAAAAGTTCGGTTCAAGAATAGTCGAACCGAAAGAGGTGAAAGTTCTAAGCCTAGGGTAACATCGCGTATTTTGCTGAACAAATGGCAAAGGCAGCAAGAACGGGAATACTATGAAGAACAAAGGTTTATAGAGGAACGCCAGAGATACGAAGAAGAGGTATACCTTAGAGAGCAAGAAGAGCATGTGAGAGAGATGGAGCAGCCTCATTGGGGGTGTTCATTCTTTAAACATTGCTGAACGAAGGCTTGAAGTTGCCTGCTAGAAACAATTGCCCCGAATGCAAAGTGATCGGTATTTCGGTGCACAGTGCGATCTCAAGTCAACCGCCGACCGGTCCATGAAAGACTTGGAATGCGCTTTCACGAGGACGATCGGCGCCTAAAAAATAGACAGCTTTTGAAAATCAGCCAAGAAAGAGGTTTGCAGATCAACGTTGGGCTCATTATAAAGGATACAACGGAGGAGAAGGTCCCCATGAATATATCTGGCAAAAAGGACAGTGGTGCCCTCCAGGACTGAGAAAGAGTCAAAAGAGGAGAGTTCAGCGCTTAAGAAACAAAGAACTGAAACAAGCAGATGCTGAGGAGAAACCAATATGGCGCCCTAAGAAGAAACCCGATGAGCATGGACCCTCAGGTGATGCATGTATGGCTTTCTTCCTCCCATCAGAATTTATAGCTCCCCGAAAACCAAGATGTCCAAGAAGAAGTGTATTCCGATTTTGATGAGACTGAAGTTTCAAGATTTGATGGCCCAAATTTTGTATTGACACAAAGAAAGGCGACTTTCGACAAGCCAGCCAAAATATCGCCATTTGAAGCCACTTTATCTGAAAGGATATGTCAACGGCAAGCCTCTGACCAAGATGTTTGTTGATGGAGGGGCTGCCATCAATATCATGCCATATACTACCTTCAGGAAGCTTGGGATGACAAGTGAAGACTTGTTAAAGACTGACATGGTTCTCAGAGATTTTGCCGGCAATCCTTCTGATACTCGAGGAGTCCGTACATGTTGAGTTGATGATTGGATCAAAGACTTTGATCACTACTTTCTTTGTCATTGATGGCAAGGGGCATACAGTTTGCTTTTGGGAAGAGACTGATCCATGCCAATTGTTGCATCCCTTCAACCATGCACCAAATTCTTATTCAATGGGATCAAGATGACATTGAAGTAGTTCACGCTGATGATTTCGTAAGTGTTGCCGCTTCGGAGCCTACTTATTGGGAGTATGATGGCATTGATTATTTTTTCGGCAAAGTGTGGGGAAAAGGTCCTGTGAATGTCTTCAACAAGGATCAACAGCCGATCCAAGCAGTCGGCTCTCACAGTAATTTTTAATGGGTAACCCAATCGATGGCAACAAAGGAAAGCTTGGGCATGGTTTTATGTCGGCCGACAAGTTAGAAGAAATAGATGTTGGTGATGGTACTAAGCCAAGGCCGATGTACATTAGTGCAAGTTTGAATCCGAGTATAAATCACGCTTGATAGCCCTTTTAAAGGAATTCAAAGATTGTTTTGCTTGGGATTATACAGAGATGCCCGGATTGGATCGTTCTATTGTTGAACATCGATTACCTATTAATTCCGGATATCGCCCTTACAAACAACCTCCACGAAGGATCTATAAAAAGGAGGTATTGGCCGATGTGAAGAAAGAGATCGAAAGATTGTTGGAAGCAAATTTCATTCGGCCATGCGGTATGCGTAATGGATTTCAAATATAGTTCCCGTATACAAGAAGAATGGAAAGATGAGGGTATGCATAGACTTCAGAAATCTTAATAAAGCTACTCCGATGGATGGGTACCCAATGCCAGTTGCCGATTTGTTAGTAGACGCAACGGCTGGATATGAAAGTCATCGGTTTCATGGATGGAAATGCTGGTTATAACCAGATTTTCATGGCAATAGAAGATATCTCAAAGACAGACCTTCAGTGCCCCGGCATATTGGTTTATTTGAATGGATTGTCATGACATTCGGGTTAAAGAATGCCGGTGCAACTTATCAGAGCTATGAATTACATCTTTCATGAGTTGATCGGCAAAGTTGTAGAGATTTATATTGATGATGTGGTGGTCAAGTCTAGAAACCATGAAGGGCATTTAGCCGATTTAAGGAAGACTCGAATGTACTAGAAGATATGGTTTGAAGATGAATCCGAATAAATGTGCTTTTGGAGTCTCGGCCGGTGAGTTTTTAGGATTTCTTGTTCATAAAGGAGGGATTGAAGTTGGGAAAAAAGAGTATGGAAGCGATAGATAAAGTTGTCCCTCCAACTAATCTCACGGAGTTACAATCATTGCTTGGCAAGATTAATTTTGTAAGAAGATTTATATCCAATCTATCGAAAAGGGTCTTGCCTTTTTTCCCACTTTTGAAGCTCAAGAAAGATCAAGAATTCATATGGGGTGACGTACAACAAAAGGCTTTTGATGAAATCAAAGAGTACATGAAGGCGCCACCAGTCTTTGGTACCTCCACAACTTGACAAGCCTTTCAAGTTGTACGTGGCGGCCGATAGTTTAACAATAGGATCGGCCCTCATGCAAGAATTTGAAGGAAAGGAGAGAGTGATAGCTTATCTTAGCCGAAAACTCTTGGATCCGAAAACAAGGTATTCGCTACGAGAAAACTTTGTTTGTGTGTGTATTACTCGTGTACCAAATTTTGGCACTATTTATTAAATGCCGAATGCGTGGTAGTTTCTAGTTTTGATGTAATAAAACATATGCTATCAATGCCAATTTTGAATGGAAGAATTGGCAAGTGGATTTTTGCTTTATCGAAATTTGATTTAAAATATGAATCGGCAAAAGCGGTAAAGGGTCAAGTTATTGCTGATTTTATTACACAACATCGTGATCTTTCTATTGAGATGATAAGCATTGCACCACTGGACTTTATTTTTCGATGGTTCATCCCGTAGCAAAGGTGGTGGTGCTGGTATTCTCTTGATTTCTCCACAGGGGAGTAACCTTTTAATATGCTATTCCCATTGAATTTTATGTTACTAATAATCAAGCAAGTAGTATGAGGCATTGCTTAGAGGGCTTCGGCTTCTTATAGAGGTAAAAGTTGTTGCTGTCGAAATCTTTGGAGATTCTGAGCTAGTGATTAACCAATTGACTGGCCAATATGAGTGCAAGAATGATATATTAAGGGAGTATTATGAAGAATGCCGGGAACTTTTGAAAGGCTTTCAAATGGTGACTTTACATCATATCCCTAGGGGGCACAATGAAGAGGCAAATAAGCTAGCTCAGACTGCTTTTGGATATCAAGAAAACCAAGAAGTTCTTACTATAGACAAAGGTGCTTCGGATGCCGATCAAATGGTTGATGATTGGAGGTGTGAAATAGCCGATTACCTAGGGAATCCATCACAGAAAGTTTCCCGAAAACTCAGGTACAAAACCCTTAAGTTCGTGCTTCTTGATGATCAATTATATTATAAATCTATAGATGGAGTATTGCTTAAATGCTTGAATCAAAAAGAGGCCAGAAAGGTGATGTATGAAGTGCATGAAGGACTGTGTGGTGCACATCAATCAGCCTACCGAATGAAGTGGATAATTAGGAGGGCTGGTTATTTTTGGCCAACCATGCTGGAAGATTGCTTTGAATATTACAAGGGATGTCATGATTGTCAAAAATTCGGCAATATTCAAAAGGCTCCAGCATCTGCTATGAACCCAATAATCAAACCTTGGCCATTTAGAGGATGGGGTATAGATTTAATTGGTCAAATTCATCCTCCTTCGAGTAAAGGGCATAAGTTTGTGCTCTTGGCCACGGATTATTTTACCAAGTGGGTTGAGGCTATTCCTTTGAAGAAGGTCACATCAGAAAATATGATAAGTTTTGTTAAGGAGCATATAATTTATAGGTTTGGGATCCCTCAAACTATAACGACTGATCAAGGGACTCAATTTACCTCTTCGGAGTTTTGTGACTTTGCCGAAGATATGGGAATCAAGTTGTATAATTCTTCTCCTTATTATGCACAAGCCAATGGCCAGGCAGAAGCATCGAATAAGATTATGATTAAGATCATCCGGAAGAAAATTGATGAAAAGCCAAGGAGGTGGCATTTGGTTCTTAATGAGGCATTGTGGGCTTACCGAATGGCTTGTCATGGTTCAACTCAAACGTCTCCCTATGAGTTAGTTTATGGGCATCATGCCATTTTACCATGGGAATTGCAATCAAGTTCGAGACGAGTTACATTGCAAAAAGATTTGGAAAAAGAAGATTACACGAATTTGATGATGGATGAATTAGAAGATTTACATCTGATTCGTCTTAAGGCAATCGGAAAATATTGAGAAAAACAAGATACGTGTTGCCAAGTATTATAATAAGAAAGTTAGAATGAAGCAATTTGCAGAAGGTGATCTGGTTTGGAAGACCATACTACCGATTGGAACGAAGGATAAAGCATTTGGCAAATGGTCTCCAAATTGGGAAGGACCCTTTCGGATAGTGAAATGTGTACCTGGCAATGCATATATTTTGAAAACTCTATTCGGGGAAGAGTTTACCAGAGCTATCAATGGAAGATTTCTTAAGAAATATTATCCCAGTGTTGAAGTTGGTTCATAAGAGAGTTTGAAATCAAACATAGCCGATGAAGGAACATCGCCTTTAGCTCAAAAAATCCCATGAAATTTGAAATAGCCGATATAGTTCATATCGCCTTTAGTCCAAAAATATCTATGTTTAGCCGAATGGTTTGAAATTGACTTCGGCATTCTGACTGGTTGGTTTATCGGGAAAAGAGAAAGGTGAAGCGTTGAATGACAATACTGAGTGATACGTCACGTCGGTTATAACGCAAGACTAAGATCTAATCGACTAAAATGACGTCACTGCATTCGGGAAACATCATTCAGAGTTGTTTTGATTCAGAAAAAATGCTGAAGGCGTCTATTCGGCATTCAACACAAGAGCCATGAACAAGCACATCTCCAGAAGATAATTTCATTATTCACGTTCAATCCCTAATTACAAACTACTCTTGGAATAACTTATTAAGAACAGATTGGGGATTGGTAGATTCAGCAAGAGCAGTAGCATGATCTTCATAGTGCTCCAGACGCTCATTGATGTCCTCGATCTCATGAGGAGGGCCGCCAGCAAAGCCAACAGCCTGGACGGAGTAGTCCTCACCGGTCCGGGAAGACATCGCCGCCAGACCGAGGGACACACCAAGGTGCACACCTTGGATGACGGCCTGATCAACACGGCCGTCCACAGCATCCAGGCGTGCCTCGGCAGTCTCCCCTTGGGCGTTCACCTTGTCGGCCGCCCTGTTCGCCGCCGCCTTCAGACGCTCGTTCTCCGCACAGAGTGCTGGACAAGGAAGACAAATCGGTGCATGAAGAAGATTGAAAAAAGAAGAGATCCGTGCGGGGATGATGAACCCCGTGATAGCGTCGCAAAAAGCTTTTGCGCCGATCCTCCCATTCGGCTTGCGCAATGCCGAACTGCTTGGAGACATCGCCCAGCTCGTTCCGGGCCTCGTCCCTCTCCTTGCGGAACCTGAGCGCCTCCTCATGAACATACAGAGGGTCCTCTCCCTCTGATTCCGCCGGACCCCAAGGGTTGGCGTTGTATGAGTTGTCGGACTCAGATGAGCTCGACGAACTGGAGGAACCGAAAACAGGGACCGGCTGATCCGAGGTGCCCGGTTTAGTCACCACCATTGGAGGAAGAAGGTGGTACTGGCCAGTGATGACCCTCGCCCTGAGAAGATGAAGAGGAATCAAGGTTAGGGGAGATGAACAGAAAGTGCAATCCACAAGGAGGCAACCGATTGATTCTCACCCGTGGCGTTGACGGCGCGGTGCTCGGCTTCCTTCTGCCTCTCCCTCGGCAGGACGTTTGCCACGGTCATCGCCACTCGCCATTGATGCCCTAGAAACTAGATTGCTTTCTGGGTTGATCTGAGCAGAGAGGTGAAGAGACGGCGATGGAGGTGTTTGATTGAAGATGACGATGAAGGCTGGAGAGGGGCTTTATTTATAAGCCAAAGTGGAGAATCATGGCGTATATCTCGGGGTATCCCAAGCGACAAAGTAGGGTTTACTCTTTTTTTGGCCGTTACGGACCGGGCCGGGTTCGGCTAAATCAAAAACCGACGTTTCAAGGGATCGGCTATTCTCCTAATCGGGAAGCCTGAGACGATCGGCTATTCTCCTGATCGGGAAGCTCGAGGCGATCGGCTATATTATCAATCAGACAGGACTGTGAAAGCCGAAAGAAATAAAAGGAATGCAATTACTAAGAAATACAGTATGCTACATTCAAGTATATTACAAGCCGATGCTTTAATCGTCTAGGAACAATTTGATTGCATCTATGGCATCGTTCCCCGATTCGGTTAACTTCATCTAGCACCTTCTTATCATCATCTTCGAGCTTTGGATTCTCGTAAGCTTGGTTTTGATTTGTTGATTCTCCTTGATGACGATGCTATCTTTGTCTTGGCTGCATCTATGGAGTTCGGCAGGGTTGGCAATTTTATCTTTGTGAGACTAGATTTTTGCATTTAATTGGCTCAATTGAGCTTCCAAATTAGCCTTCTCTTCCTCCATAGTTTCCAGCTCGGGCTCCAAAGTTGCCAAGGATTGTTTAGCGACTGAATCTGAGAGTGCAGCTCTTTGGCTTGTTGCTTCCTCATCGATTATCACTTTGCAAAGCAGCTCGAAGCCATGTTCTTGTTTGCTCTTCTGACTTTACCAAGGTGGTCATCAAGATGAGTTGCAGATTCTAGGGGAGCCCTGAGAGTTGGAGGGATGTCTTGGTCAATAAGCTCAACAAGGTCCCTTATCTGATCTGCATCTTGAACCAGAATATTTATGTCCTTGGTCAGTAGCAGAGCAATTTCCCTCAGCCGAGCTTGATTCTCTGATGACAATCTCTGCTGAGATGTGGCTTCTTCACCTCCCTCATTGATATACTCCTCAACAGTGAAGGAGTAGCTGACAGTCGGCTTGATATCATCCTTAAGAGAGAGAAAAATTATTAGCCAATTGGTCAAGTTTACTAAAGAATTCAATGGAGCAAGGCATTACCTTCTGAACAGAGTCTTCTTCAAATTGGATCCTGCCCTGGCTTAGTTGAGGGCTCGGCTGAATGCCCAGAGATGATGAGCTAGCAACATGATGAGGAGAAGGTTCTTCAGTCATCCTATCCAAGAGTTGATCTGATGTAAAATAACAAAGTGTGAGTACTGTTGAATGCATCTAGGACAGGAAAATGGGGTGATCAACTGAGAAAATGTTACCAATATGGCCGGTAGCTTCCTGGATTTCTGCATCTTCAGCAGAGGCCTGAGGAGAAGTCTCAATGGTTGTTAAAGCATTGGCCGACCTTGAAAGTTTGACCTGTGGCTGCAAACAGAGGAAGTAAGCACAAAATTATTGCCTAAATGAGGCTGACAAAGATATACCTTGGGAGACAGTTTGGCTTTCTTAGATCTTGTTCTCCTAGGCACAGTGACATCCTTGCTTGATTTAGCAGCGGCTTTCCTTTTGCTTTCTCCTCTTGAAGATGCTGTACCCAAAGCTGCAGGGGTTTTCATGAAGGCTGCCAGAGTGGGGGCATTAAAACCCAAAGCAGGAATAGGCCCAGCCTGATAGTATTGAACCACTTGAGAAGGAGGGATGGGCTCAATGTCCTGTAAATAGCAAAGTATTAAAGTCAGGGATAAATCCAGAATCAGGAAGGTTGTGGGTACAAGGAAATCACCTCACTATCAGAGTCAAACTGAGCTTGCAGGTCTTGACATAGAGGATGCGCTGGTATGTTGAAAATGTGAGCACGCCACTCTTGCCACCAGGAGACAAACAAGGGATGGGCAACATCTATCAGCCCAAGAGGGGAAGGCTCATATACAGGCAGGTCCCATCCAAGTTCAAAAACTTTCTTGGCCTCCATGTCATCTCCTATTTTCTCTCTGGGCCTTATAGTTTTTGAGAAGAATAGCCTTGGGGGCAACTGCCCACACCCTAATTGCCTGGCCACCATGTTTGGGTTGTAGAATTCATAGGTGGGGTGCAAAGAACCTCCCATGGTGAAATTCTGCCGGCAGAACACAAGGCTTGATGAAAGAATTGAAGATCTCTATGGATGGTTTGTCTAAACAACCAGTCTCATAGCTAAACTTGCAGGGCAGAGTCAGATTTTCATTCTCTCTGTAGGGGAGCCAGATCACATTGTCAAAGCCTTTGAAGAACAGCTTGAATAGATGGCCAATATCTATGTCAATTATAATGGTGGATGCTGCCTCTCCATATGTCCGGCAAGCTTTCTCTTTCACTGCATCATCTTCAGCATAATTAACTGAAGAGAAGCCCAAATCATGAAGGTCCACAGAGACTATCTGTGCATGTACAAATGCAGCCACATCATCGAACCAACCACCGGGGGCCATTTACACGTGAATTTCTCCATCTTTGGCGCATCCGGGCAAAGGGGTTTGATGCATCATATGGTAAACAGCACCCAAAAGGTACTTGCCTAAGGGAATCAAGGTGCTTGCAGCCAGTTCTTCAGCCATTACCATGTGATTCAGGGTTGGCTCATTAGATTTGCCACAAAAGATGAATCTGCACAGCCACATATTCATGAAAGCTTTATATTCTTTGTCAGCCATGGCACCAGTTGACATTTAAGTTTGGATGTATTTTGCCCATCCAACTCCTAACTTGACTGCCTTTTGGTTGCTATTGCTTTTGTACTTTGAAGGGTACACTGGTGCTGTCACATTTAGGCCAGTCATCATGAAGATATCTGCCAAAGTGAGAGACATTGGGCCATGACCAAAGATAAAAGCATTGGCCGCATCAGACCAGAAATGGGTGGCCGCTATCAAGAGAGAGTCGTTCCTAGGGGTCTCTGACAAGGATAGCTCAAGCAATGCTTTGAATATCTTGAGTTTCCCAAAGGATCTGCTTGCTCTTGTTCGAATCCTCCGTGCATACCAATCTCTCCATCCAAAGAATTGGGGGAAACGGCCAAGTCTTGAAGGTATTCGCCCACCGATTCGGTGGGGTGACTCCAGATTTGAAAGGGATCCTCAGAGTTTCCTTCTCGACAAACTCAATTGGGTTGGGATCTCCCATCGGACCGAGGAAATAAGAATTTGGGTTCACCACATAGGGAATCAGGATCTCATCCTTGTATTCCTTCAAAGAACGATGCGATCGTAGAAAGTAAATCAAAAGGGGGCAGAGAATCGGTGAAGAAATTGCCGAATATGTGAGGGAAACGAGAAATTACCTCTGGAACTCCATCCTGGGTCGCCATTGGAGATCTAAAGTGGGATTCGAACTTGGATCAAGAAATTCAGGCTTCGAGTGGCGGCTGCGAGTTTGAACAGTGTTGACCTAAATGAGAAGAGAATTTATGGTCAATTTCGGAATAAAATCACTTTTATCCCGAAATTGAGGGGGCATGTGTTAACACTGGATTTTGGTAAAGGCCGAGAAGATGACAGGTGGGCCAGTGCAACAAGCTCACGAGGAGGCAAGTGTTCAGAGCATTCGGCAACACCCGCGCAATCGGCTAACTTTAAGTGATTCGGCAACGCTTGTGCGATCGGCTGACTCTGGACGATTCGGCAAGCATTCGTGCGGTCGGCTATCCTTGGAGGCGGTGACTCCGTTCGGGAAGTAAAAGGTGGCGAGCAGAAAACCGAATAGAAGGCGAGGAACGTGATAATCGAGGACTCCAAGGAGGATTAAAGCTAGGAGTCGCCATACTTTTGAGTTACCTTTAATATATTGTGTAATCGTAATCTCTTAGGATTCATGTTATGTCCGGGGTATAAATATAAGCCCTCGACCATTGTAAAGAACATTCACAATCAAATCAATACAACCGGCCCCGTGCCAAGTTTCGAGTCCTTTGTCGTGTCGTCGAGTTTCTTCGAGAGGAGCCATCGATCCGTCGACCTCCGTAAAATACGACAACCTTGCTATCATGTCTAGTATCATGCGGTGGATTTAGATCTTGATGCAAGTAGTCTTGTTTATCTCGACTGGATGGCCGTGCGGCAGGCGTCTGCTTGATAATCAAGAAGTCTTTGGTTACGCTTTGTTTATCTCGACTAGATGGCCGTGCGGCAGGCGTCCGCTTGATAGCTTAGCGAAGCAAGACAGTTATCGGCTCTATTAGATTTGGCAAGATCTAATAGATTCATTAAGTTATCATGTGTTGCATGTCTTTAATGTTTATATTTTTGTAACACTCTTTGCCCAATCTAGATTGATTAGTTTCGGCTCTTTATCTTTATAGATCTATTTGCTCTTTAAATGTCTTTATCCTCATGTTGTCGTGATAAGTAGATCATATGCTTATATAGCCGAATCAGATCAATCTAGATTGTTACATGTTGCGGGTTCTTACATGTCAAATGCGTTTCAATCATAATAAAGCTGAGTGTCGTGCGGCGGATACAAGTTTTTATTAGGTTTGCTCGTGCTAGCTTGTATGTTCCTTCTTCATAGACCCCGAGTCGGCTAGCCTGCTGATCTTGGCTATACTTCAACTCGTAATTAACTATCACTTGTTCAAACATGTCTTCTCATGCACGTGTGATCGGCAATCAATGCTTTACGTGTTTTATCTTTATATCAACCGAATGAATCACATGCATGATTGGCAGATAGCTCTTATAGCTGTATGTCGTCGTAAGTGGCTTCAGGGCCGTATATATGGAACTGCCTGGTCTCACCCGGCACGTTCCGATTTTGTATTTAACGATCTTTATCCCTTATCAGTTTTCAGGTCAAATTGACTGGCACGCTTCCGGATCTCCAAACCATCCGGGCACCCGATTAAAGCCACGCTTTTCGGCTTGCTGTGTGTGCGACACAGCGCGTCACGTTTTGTGTCAACAGTTTAAATAAAGCATGTCCAAAAGTTCCCTTTCCTCTACCACGTATCGATCAGATAGTCGACTCCACCTCGGGGTGTGAACTCTTATCCTTTCTTGATGCCTATTCTGGCTACCACCAAATCAAGATGAAAGAGTCCGACCAGCTCGCGACTTCCTTCATCACTCCCTTTGGCATGTACTGCTACGTGACGATGTCCTTCGGGCTCAGAAACGCCAGAGCCACATACCAACGGTGCATGCTCGGCGTCTTTGGGGACCACATCGGAGAGACCGTAGAGGCTTACGTAGATGATATTGTTGTCAAGACCAAGAAGGCAGACGACCTCATCGCCGACCTTGAGATTGCCTTTCGGTGCCTTAAGGCCAAAAGCGTCAAGCTGAACCCCGAGAAGTGCGTCTTCGGGGTCCTCCGAGGCATGCTCTTGGGGTTCATCATCTCCAAGCGCGGCATCGAGCCCAACACGGAGAAGGTGACCGCGGTAACCAGCATGGGGCCAATCAAGGATCTGAAGGGGGTACAACGGGTCATGGGCTGCCTTGCGGCTCTCAGCCGCATTATCTCACGCCTCGGTGAAAAGGGTCTGCCCCTGTACCGCCTCCTGAGGAAAACGGAGCGCTTCACCTGGACCGCCGAGGCCCAGGAAGCTCTCGACAAGCTCAAGGCTGCCCTTACAAGCGCCCCGATACTGGTTCCTCCAGCCGAGAGAGAGCCCCTCCTCTTGTACGTAGCTGCGACAACCCAAGTGGTTAGCGCGGCCATTGTCGTTGAAAGATAGGAAGAAGGCCACGCCCTGCCAATTCAAAGGCCGGTCTACTTCATCAGTGAGGTACTGTCCGAGACCAAGGTCTGCTACCCGCAGATCCAGAAGCTGCTCTACGCGGTGGTCCTAACACGGCGCAAGCTCCGGCACTACTTCGACGCCCACCCGGTGACGGTGGTCTCCTCCTTCCCGTTGGGAGAGATCCGCCAGAACCGGGAAGTCTCAGGACGGGTCGCCAAGTGGTCCGTTGAGCTCATAGGGGAGACTCTCTCCTACGCGCCAAGGAGGGCCATCAAGTCTCAAGTCTTAGTGGATTTCCTCGCGGAGTGGACCGACACCCAGCTCCCACCGCCCCGGATTTAGGTGGAGCGCTGGACCATGTACTTCGACGGGTCCCTGATGAAGACCGGTGCCGGCCTCCTCTTCGTCTCGCCCCTCAGGGTACACGTGCGGTACGTGGTCCGGCTTCATTTCCCCGCTTCAAACAACATGGCAGAATACGAGGGCCTCCTCAATGGCTTGAAGATCGCCATCGAGCTCGGCATCAAACACCTCGATGTCCGAGGGGACTCGCAGCTCGTCATCGACCAAGTCATGAAAGACTCAAGCTGCCACGACCCCAAGATGGACGCATACTGCAAGGCTGTGCGTAGCCTGGAGGACAAGTTCGGCGGGCTCGAGCTCAATCACGTCGCTCGAAGGTACAACGAGGCCGCTGACGAGCTCACCAAGATAGCGGCCGGGAGGGCTCCCGTCCCCCCGGACGTTTTCACCAAGGATCTCGCAGCCCCCTCTATCAGCTTTGAAGACCGAGACGAAGCCGCGGACAGCAAGTCCGACCCCCCTCGGGGGCTACGACAGCGTCCGAGGCTGAGACCCCCTCGGCATCCGACGCCGAGGTCATGGAGCTTGACGAGAAGGGTCCCGAAGCCGGCCCCGAGCAAGATTGGAGGAAGCCGTACCTCGATTGGATCGTCCGAGGGGTCCTGCCTGAAGACTTCAACCGAGGCCGACGCATCGTGAGGAGAGCAAAGTCCTTTGTCGTGGTGGAGGACGAGCTCTACAAGCGAAGCCCCTTAGGAGTCCTGCAACGGTGCATCTCCGCCGAGGAAGGGCTGAAGCTAGTCCGCAAGATCCACGCTGGCATCTGCGGCCATCATGCTGCGCCACGTTCCCTCATCGGCAGTACGTTCCAGTAGGGCTTTTACTGGCCAACTGCGGTCGCCGACGCCACCCACGTGGTGCGCACCTGTGAAGGCTGCCAGTACTACGCTCGCCAGACGCACCTGCCGGCCCAGGCGCTCCAAACTGTCCCCATCACTTGGCCTTTTGCCGTGTGGGGACTCAACCTCGTCGGACCACTCAAGAAGGCGCCCGGGGGCTTCACCCACTTGCTAGTCACCATGGACAAGTTCTCCAAGTGGATTGAAGCACGCCCCATTACCAACATCCGATCTGAGCAGTCGGTGCTGTTCTTCACCGACGTCATCCATCGCTTCGGGGTCCCAAACTCTATCATTACCGATCACGGCACCCAGTTCACCGGGATGAAGTTCCAGGACTTCTGCGGTAGAAATCAGATACACATTGTCTGGTCTGCTGTTGCCCATCCTCAGACCAACGGGCAGGTGGAACGTGCCAACGGAATGACCTTGCAGGGACTCAAGCCTCGGATCTTCAACAAGCTCGATAAGTTCGGCAAAAGATGGCTCGAGGAGCTCCCCTCGGTCCTTTGGAGCCTCCGGACGACGACTAACCGGGCCACAGGGTTCACGCCCTTCTTCCTGGTGTACGGCGCTGAGGCTGTTCTCCCCACCGACTTGGAGTTCGGCTCTCCGAGGCTCAGGGCCTACGACGAACGACGCAACCAGACGGCTCGGGAGGATTCACTGGACATGCTCGAGGAAGCAAGGGACGCTGCCCTTCTACACTCGGCCAGATATCAGCAATCCCTCCGACGCTACCAGGACCGATGGGTCCAAACCCGAGACCTCAAGGAGGGCGACTTGGTGCTGCGTCTTCGCCAGGACAGCCGAGACCGCCACAAGCTCACGCCGCCATGGGAAGGCCCCTACGTCGTTGCCGAGGTCCTCAAGCTAGGCATCTACAAGCTAGCTAACGAGGACGGCCAAGTCCTCAACAACGCTTGGAACATCCAACAGCTACGTCGCTTCTACCCTTGAAAATTTCCAAGCTTTGTACACACTTTCGTACCTTACGTTTTTTCTGGAGAAATGGAAGCAACAAGCACTTGTTCATTTTTCCACAAACGTAACACACATCCGAGGCCCTCGGGGGCTAAGGACTTCAATCCCAATAACACCCCCGCAAGGGTCAAGTGAGACTCGGTTTTAGCTTACCAAAACCGAGCCTCCCTGGGGGCTAGAAAGGGGGGAACCCCCTCCTAAATAAGCACCCCAGAGACACCCCAGAGACACTTCTCGTTTTCATCGATCGATTTTCACAAAATCTCGTACCCAAGGTCACGAGCACTTAGGAAAGGGCAAAGAAAAGTCATTCCGAAGCTAAAGGCCGGCTGAGCCGCAAGGTCTCCTATGCCCATGCGCAACGGAACCTCTACTCGCCACTTTCGGCCAAGAAAGGACTTCAGGCGTTGCGAGATGGTTGTTTTGAATGTCAGGAACGGTAGAGCCGCGAGGCCACCTACGCCCGTGCGCTATGGTACCTCCACTCGCTACCCTCGACTGACGAACAGCCTATAAAATCGAAACAGTCTCGCAAGACTCTAGCCTAAGTGTGGATCGAGATCAAAAAAGGCACGAAAGACAAGCAAAAAACAATCACAAAACATAAGGCCACGATGGGCTATAGGCATAAATGTTTCCAAAAGCTAACACAGTTTTTTACACGGGCACTCTGGCCCAAGTTGCAGAACCTACTATGGGGCATCTAGGCCCCCGCCGTCTTGAGCGTCGGCGTCCGTGGCCTCGGCGGCATTGGCCTCAGCTGCAGGAGCGGGGACGACAGCCGGTGTGAAGATCTGGACCAGCGCTGAGGGGGCCCCGGTTTCCTCCACCTTCTGGATCAGCTCCACGAACACTTCACTTTTGCGGCCCTCCTCCTCCTCCGAGACAACGACCCCCTCGGAGATCCGAGGGAGATCAAGCTCGTAGTGGGACATGGCCAGCGCGAGCGTGTGCGACACGCCGATCCGAAGGGCGTCCAGGGCGCGCGCCTCCATACGTCAGGGCAGCACGGCAAGTCGCCCCAGTGGACTACTCCCACCAGCCTCACCGGCCTCAACCTCGACGCAGACGGCCTCCACCTTCTGCGTCAAGGCATCGAGCTCGCCTTGCGCCGAGTAGGCCGCCTGCGACGCGACGAGGTTCGCCTCCAGCTCCGTCACCTTCTCCCTCAGGCCTGTGATAGTCTGAGAGTCAAACTCCAAGGCAAAGCAGCAAAAGTGCAACGAACAGGTATGATGCTTACCATCCCGCTGATTGCGAAGGGCCTCCGTCTCGGACACTCCCTGCAGGAGCTTGACCCTCATCAGGGCGTTGTCATCATCAAGGATGTCGTGGTCAGTCTCCACGATGAGCAGCCTCTCGGACAGGGCCTGGACGGAGTCAGCCGAGCGCGTGACCTCGGCCCGCATCATTTCCCTCTCGACCCGAAGCCGATCAAGGTCCGCCGCATGTTTGGCCACAATCCCCCTCGAGAGGGTGGCCACTTCACGCGCGGCCGAAGCCTCAGCCCTCAAGTCCGAGACCAGGAGACGGAGCTTCTTGATCTCCTCATTACTCGCTGAGAGGCTGGTGCTCAGCTGAGCCACGAGGTCCTTCTGGCGGTTGAGCTCGTTAGTGAGGCCGGCCTGCGCTCGGATGAACTCTGATTTTGACCGGGACACCTGCGCCAGCTCCTGCAGCAACCAGTCCCAATTACTCAACCATCAGAAAAAAGCTCTCGCAACGAGAAAATCGCAGGAGGACGACTTACCTTCAGCGCGTCAGGAAGCTGGGTGGACAGGAGCGACGAGAGAGTCGTGAATGACCTCTCGGCCAGCTCCTGGTACATCCTCGCCTGCTTCCACAGCTCCCCTTCCATGGCGTCGTCCAAAGACGAAGACTGGCCGCTTCTCGGGGGCCTGGTGCTCCCTCCCGATCAGCCGCGGCACCTTGGTGAGCTCCCGGAGCCGGCCTCTTGGCTAAACGGCCCCTCACCCCGCGATGGGCGCCTCGGCCACCGCTCTCCGCCACGACGGGCGCCTCGGCCAGCCGCTTTGGCAGCGGGCCGGCGCCTTAGCTAGTGACTTCCCGGCTCGCCGCCGGAGAAAAAGTCGCGTCCCCGGCAAGCGCCTCCTACCCCCGCGCCTCGGTGGCCTCCTCCGAGGAGGCAATTTCCACCACCTCGTCGGCCATGACTCGAGGCGGGGACGGAGCCGGGCGCCCGCTCCGCCATGGCCACGTCCCGCAGGTGACCTTCACGGAGGGCGTCCTCGCCGCATCCTCGTCGTCGGCCAAAGGCACCTCCTTGGCTGGCGGCACCTCAGCCGCCCCCTTTTCCTTGGCGGACTGCGCTACTGCCTCTGGGGCGGCCCCGAGGCTCGTGCTTCCCACCCCCGGCTTTAGCTTCTTTGGCAACGAAAGCGGAGCCGGGCCGGCCTTGCGCTTTACGCTGCGAGGAGAAGAAAGGGAGCGTCAAAGGAAAAGAAGAAAGAAAAACAATTACCAGAGACAGGTCCCAAGGCCGAGCAACACTTACCTAGCAGCCGGCACCTTGATCTTGATGCCCGTCGGCGAGGATAAGGGCCTCGGACGCTCCGCCGTTCTCGCCTCTCCATTAGGCGTCCGACCCTCACCCTCGGGTCTCCTTTCCGCCGCCTTGGGTTGACCCAGGGGCGGGATTGGTCCACCGCTGCTTGGACTCACCGGCGCGGGTCGGCCTTGAGGGGGCTGCATCGCCTCCACCGGAGTCACGTCCTCGGCCAACCCCGAGTCCCCTTCGCCTGAGCCGGGGGTGGTCTCGGCAGCTCCCTTCCCCGCGCGGCGTCCCACCTCCCCCCGGGGGGACGTCGCGGCCGGCCTCGGCATGCAGCCTCGACTCTGGTGAAGCCGAGGCCGAGGCCCTTGCGGCGGAGTCATCCGCCACCTGTGCGCGTTGCGCGCCACCAGAAGATTGAGGGTGCGACGCCACCTCCGGGGGGTCCAGCCCCAAGAAACGACTCAGGTCGTCGTCGTCACCACCCTCGGTGGTGTCTGACGGCTTTCCTTTCGCAGGAGCCCCTCCTGCTCCTGGCGGCGCCGGCGTTTCGCCAGGTCTTCCCTCTCCCGCTGCTTGCAGACGTTCCGCTCCACCCGGCTTTCCTTCTTCTTCTTCTTCGCCTCCGCGGAGGCCCTGTTGGCCTCCTTCTCCGCGGAGATAGGAGGCTTGGACGCCTTCAGCTTTCCGGCGAGCCCCTGTGGAGGCGGAACCAAATCAAAAAACCAGAGAAAGGACACGAGAAACACACATCAGGCGCAGGAAGGAGCCTCACCACGGAGATGTAATCCTTGTCCGGCCTCATCGGGACCTTGTACATCAGGGCGGGGTCCGCTGCCACCGCCTTGTTCGTCCGCTCGAGGATCTCTTTGTGGTCGAGATCCTCAGGCGCCATCCTAGTTCCCTCCTAGGCATTGCCGACCCTCATGTCGTATAGGCTGTACCGCCTCGACATGAGGGGCAGCACTCGCCGCTTGTGGAAGCCGGCGACCACCACCGACGCGACCAACCCCGCCCGGATCAGGCGCGCCAAGGCACTCACCACCTTCCTCAACGGGGTCACCTTCTCCAGGATTAGCTCCTTCCTCCACGACGGTGGCTCTACAGCGATCGACCTCTCGGTGTAAGCCGGGAGGTGGCGGTGGTCGTTGCGGAGGTAGAACCATTTGCTGTGCCAGCCGCGGTTGGAAGATGCGAGCTTCGCCGGAATGTAGGACTGCCAGGTGCGGGACCGCAACTGCAGCGTGCAGCTCCCGGCCCGGACGGCCAATCTCCTCCCCTTCTCCTTCTCCGTCCCCTTGGGAGCCTTCAAGAAGAGGACAGCCTCGAAAAAGTAGAGCCAGAGGTCCCAATGGGCCTCGACTCCAAGATACCCCTCACACAGGGCGACGAACACCGCCGCCTGCGTGATCGAGTTGGGGTTGAGGTTGTGCAACTCCAGGCCGGAGTACTACAGGAGCGCACGGAGGAACCGGCCCGGCGGCATGCCGAGCCCGCGCTCGTGGAACGCCATGAAGCTCACGACGTACCCCTCCGGTGGCATTGGGAGCCGGTGCTCGGGCGGCGGCACGATCCACTCCGGCATCCGGATGTCAGAGCGGACACGGAGAAGACCTTTCTCCGCCAGCGCCGCCAGCTCGGCCTCCGTGACCGAGCACGACTCCCAGTCCTCCGTGCCGATGATCTCGACCCTCGGCGCCATCAGGAAGGCGGGCTGGATTGAGCGGCTGTGCGGCAAGATTGTCTCTCCCCTTTCCTCTTCCTCCTCTCTCGGCGGCGCACGAGCAACTCCCGGCAGCAATGACGGCAAGAGCAGAGGCAATGGCTGGAGAAATAGGAGGAGGGCCAGCGGCTGCCATCGCCCAGGTATTTATACCAAAACTAAACCCTAGTCCGTTCACCTACCAGCATTTAATGCGTATCTCCCCACTCGATGGCATTTCACACGGAGCCCCAGGCGCCCGCACGCGTGCGGCCGCAGCCACACGAGGTTAGGAAAGCACACGCCTGTTGCAGGATTAATCCCCCACAGGAGATCCTGGCTCACGAAGCCCGGGGCCCTGACGCCCGGCGTAACCCGCAATGCAGGCCGCAGCGGCGCACGCCACCATCACGTCCCGCATGGGACCCACGAGCACGCGCGCGGCGCACCAACCGCCTTGGAGGTGGAGGGCCCACCACTTCTCCCGCAGCAGACGGCGCCACGGCGCCGGATGTTCCGAGAAGGGCGCCTCGAAGAGCGCGCCCACGTCCCCCCCCGCTAAGGGCAAAATATGAGTTTCCTTCCACGAGAAGGAACCCGGGCGACGGCCCATTTACGGTCCAGAGGCTCGAAGGCTGGCCCACCAGGGGGTTCGACAGCCACCTCAGTCCAACAGAGTCAGGGATGGCTCGGACGGTCTCATACACAGCCTAGCCCTGCGCAAGCAGGGACCGTCCCTACTGTGTCCGAGGCCAGCGAGGCAATCTCAGTTAGGAGGATCTCGCGCGGGAGAGCACCGAGCCCTCGGGACCTGGCGAACGGGACCTGGGCCCCGCCTCAGACACGCCTTGTAGTCTCTAATGGAATGCGCCTCCAGGCCCAGCCAACCCCTAACGAACAGGGCACAGGCACTCCACTTGGACTTACCCGCTAACAGCTCACCGGATCTAGCCATGTTCGACGCTCGTCGACGACAGCATGGCGAAATCCACCCTCCTCCCTGCGAAAGGGATGCTAAGGTGCGAACGAAACTAACGACCAAGTACCGCTCGGCCGCCCGCGCCAGAACGGGGCTCGGGGACTCCCCGGCGCAGAGGCTGAGGTTGGGAAACATCACCTAACTCGCTGACCTCCTGGATGAGCCGACGGGCCTGGGGGGCTTGGCAAGCAATAGGAACACATGCCAAAACACGCGCAAAGCCCTCGGAGGAGTGCCCACACTCCTCCGAGGCCTCGGGGGCTACACCCGGCGGGTGCGCTCGCGCGCCCCCGCCGGGGAACGTGGTCTCCGAGACATACAACACCCTGACAAACAAGCTCACAATCCAAACCAAAACACGCGCAAGCCCCCAAGGAGTACCCACACTCCTCCAGAGTTTCCAATTTGTGGCATTTTGACAAATCATACTAATTCAGAAACTCTAGGAGTACACACTGGCGGAATGCACGTGCACCCACACCAAACACGTATAAGCCCTCGGAGGAGTGCTCACACTCCCCCGAGGCCTCGGGGGCTACATCCGCCGGGTGCGCTTGCGCGCACCAGGCGGAGAGAGGCCCAAAACACTTAATAACGCACCCGGCGGAAGCCTAGTTCAAAGCCTCAACCTCCGAACGAGTGCACCCACTCCTTCGAAGGTTCAGGGGCTACTGTCGGGTACCAAAAGAAGGGCCCCCAAGAAGGTCATGAAAACGAGCCCAACAAACGCAAAACCAGGCCACACAATAGTAAGGCGCGGCCCACCAAGGCCCAGCACATTACTCACCGTCCCGACCGAGCCTCCCCCGTTGAGGCCTCGGATGGGCACAAGCACTCCGCCTCGCCCGAGCCCTCTACACAGGGCGCCTAGGGCGAGCTACCGCTCTCCGTCCCCGGCCGAGCCCCCGTGCCTGGGCCTCGGGCGGGGCACGCCCCACGCAGGCCTCGGGACAGGCGCTAAGCGTCCCGTCTCGTCCGAGTCTCCCCGTTGACGCCTCGGACGGGCATTAGCACTCTGCCTCGACCGAGCCCTCTGCGCAGACGCCTCGAACGAGCTACCGCTCTCCGGGGCCTCGGACGGGGCGCCCCGCGCTTCCTAGTCAAACCAGGCCACTGACTTGACGTATATCGGCCACCCGCCTTCCCATAGTTCTTGTCAGAATGACGCTATCCCATGGCAGGGGATGGGAGCCGTCCTGTCACTGCTCTCGCTCAGGATTACGTTATCCTCCACAGTGGAAGCCAGGTCTGCCACTATGGGGCACTGTGTTGCCTAACTTTTCTGCCAGGGTAAGTCGCCGAAGCTCCGAGGCGCCGGCCGCCACGCCAAGAGCCGTCACCCAGCGTCATCCTCCGTACGGGAGTCAGGTCGGCCGGAACGACGGTCAAACAACAGTCCCTCCCGGGTTCTCTGAGCCCAAGGATGGGTGGCGACGGCCCCGATGACAGCCCTCTCCTGTGCCAACCGTCCCGCGTACGGCAGCAGGCTCCGAGGCCCTCCGAGCCTCGGAGCCGAGGCGAGTCAAAGCTACAGCGCGCAACGGGATGCGGATACGTCCTTCCTGGCCTCTCCATCAACATCTACAGGGACAGCCGTCCTCTCCGTCGTCAGGACTGGAGGATACGACTCCTCACAGCTGTGCCGATACTCTATAGTGCCAGCACCCACTCTAGGGCCTCGGCACAAGGAAGGCGGCGGGCTCCGAGGCTTCAGATCAGAGAAGGGAGGCACCTACGGCCTCCCCACGTGCACGGGCACCCTTTGTAAATCCCTGTCCTCCCCTTGTTGCTATAAAAGGGGAGGACCAGGGCCCCTCAAGAAGCAACCCTGAGCACTCTCACACACACACAACATTAGCACTAGCCTCACGAGACTTGAGACCAGATCCCTCTCTCCATCAGCTTGTACACCCTACCTGCAAGCACTCAGGTGCAAGATAATACAAGTCATCCTCCCCTCACTGGACGTAGGGCCTTCTCTTGCCCGAACCAGTCTAAACCCTTGTGTCCATCTTGCACACCTTCCGGAGTAGGGAGCACGCACCATAAATTCACTCGTTGGTGTTAGGACCGCCATTTCTAGCACCGACAGTAGTAAATTAGTATTTTCCACTTCTCACTATTGCGCTACCGCCGTAGTCTCTCCATCCCGATCGTCTGCGTGCACCAGCGACTGGGAGAGCAGGTCTCCGGAACCCTTGTCTTTGTGATCCTGTACTGGAAGAAGGCGAATAAGGTTTTTGGGAAGCGCTGTTTGCGCGACTGCTCCCAGATCCTCCACGACGGGTCGTCTTCCATCCATATCAGGCGGCGCTACGTCTCGGCGTATTCGTCGTCAGCTGCTCCGAGAACTTCCTCCACCGCTCATCGACGACCTCGACCTGATGCTCAACGATCTCAACCTGGACGACTTCAGCGACGACTTCGGTGACGACTTCAACATCAACGACTTCAACGTCAATTTTGAGGATATCGCTCCATCACCACCACCAGCTACATCTACACCACTGTCAACCACGTCTACAATCAGCAGGTATAATCCTCGTGATCAGATCTTTTCGTTCACACTAAATCTATCTGTTGTGCAATCCATGTCTATTGTGTTTATGCTATGGAATAAATTAATCTGCTATGATAGTATAATAAACATGATTAATCTAGTTCATCTATATGTCATGATTTATATTCTGGTCTTAATCTTGATTTCAATCTGAAAATTGCCTAATTGTTCAACAGCTTCTTCCCGTTCATGTCGACGAAGAGCCCAGCAGCGTGCCAGTACCTACAGCTACAAGATGGGAGGCGTAGACGCTGCGCGCCTTCTCCTTGAAGATGGCGAACCAGCAAAGCTTCACGGAGGCACGCACGAAGGTACCTTAGCGCGGCACCGCTCCGGCGACGGAGCAATAGGGGGCGACGTGACAGCATCCTCGCTCTGCCGCCGATGACTTCCTTGCCTGCGCCCCGCCGAATTAATCTCTCTTTCCGCTTCCGCAGAGCAGGCATCAAATCTCCATGGCCTGCCGGCTCCCCTTTCCTCCGGCCATCTCTTCTGTCTCTAGAGTCCGGAGATGTGGTGCCGCCGTTTCGAGTTCCCCGACAGAGAGCCTTTTCAAGGAGAAGAAGACGGGGAGCGAGATTGAGGATAAGGTTGCTAGATTCTTCTTTCTCTATTCTCTATTTTTCTGGTTCAATTTATATTTTTGCATTTGTTTTTTTTCTCTCCGAGAACTATATGTAGATGATATGACTATATATAATATGTTATTTTGTGTGGAAGTGTAATATTCTAGTGTGCTAGTTTTTTTTTAAAAAAAATGGTTATATAGTTCATATGACACAATTGATCACAACAACTTACAAGAATTAAATGTTTGATCACAACACCTTACAAGAATTAAATGTTGTAACTAGTTTATGAAACAAAGAAACAAAATTTTGTATTAAGAGTATCTGTTTTCGTTCCACGCTTACCAGTATTATCATGTCTTGAAAACAGTGAGATGAAAGCTCCCATTAAGACTGGTCTTAGCAACGGCAGTATGCAGGGAGACCGGCCGAAACGAGCACAGAAGCTCACCATTAATGGCCTGGGATCTGCGTGTGCTTGCAAGCAGTGTGCTGTTGTGCGTCGTCGTTTGTGGCAATGCTGCAGTGGAGTGGTTCGTGGTGTGCGTGTTTGGCAATGGTAATTGTAGCTTAACTCTGGCACGGCACGGCGGAGTAAATGGTGCTGCAGCGAAGTGACAAGGACTGCCGGCGTCGTGCTTAGTGTGCGATTACTGTCCATGTGATGTGTTTGTGTACGAAGAGGATTAGGAGGAAGACAAGCAGTGATAGTTTTGAGTTCAATTTGAATGGGCTAAAATAAGGTGAGCTGGGCTAGAAATATTTGGACGAGTTGATTAGAGCTCAATATGAGAATTTTTTTCGCGAGCGTACCATGTTGACACGTATTTCATTAAGCAAAAGTAGAGTTGTACCAAGTGGCACGTCACACATGACTCGCAAGTAATACAAGGATTACCAGCGAAATCCACAGACAAACAAACAGCAAGAAAACACGAGGGGGGACCCTCCACCTCAGAACCCTAAACGACTATGCCTGCAAAAAAAAAAACCATCATCGCAAGGTTGCCAACAAAGACGATGAAGCCGTGGTAGCAAAGCATCCACCAGTAGAAGATGAAGCGACCAACAGTAGGGCGGCAAAGTATCCGCCAGAGGCAACACGGCGCGAAAAGTATCCGCCCGAACAAGATGAACCAGCAGCACGGCGGCAAAGTATCCGTCCGAACAAGATGAACCATCAGCAAGGCAGCAAAGTATCCGCCTAAGCAACCACAATAGCAAAGCATCCGCCTGAGTAAGAACCACGGCGGTAAAGCAACCGCAATAGGGGGCCCAACACGCACTTAGCAGCAACTGCATGAGGGAGGCCTGAAGCGACATTGGCGGCAAAGCATCCGCCCAAGCACGAGCGGCCAAGTATCCACTGCGAAGTACCAAACGACTGCGGCAACACCATACAACAAGCTGGACAAACCAAAGCGAAGAAAGAGTTTGAGCTCACGCAGACACAGGCACAACATGGCGAGGAGGAACCCCGGCGAGAGAAGAAGCGCCCCCAACGAAGCCTCCAAGGAGGGGATGACTTCCGCAGACGTGAGCGCACGAGATGGACTTTCGTCCTAAAGCTGCCCCAGCGACACAAGCAGCAAGCAGTACTGCGACGATGCCTTCAGGATGGTAATGGCAAAAAGGTTGCCACCGCCGCCGGCCCGACTCCAGAAGTAGGGCAGAGCTTTCGCTCGGATACTAATCAAGCACGCCCGGCGGGGTTGGGGGCACCGCCCGGCCACCAGAGCTGGCGAACCGATCGCCAGGTGCCAGCCAATGGCCGGCCAGAAGGCCACGGCCCGGGGCCACGGTCCCGGGGGCCCGGCCGCTGGCCAACCCTGGCGAGCTAGGCGGCGTGCGGCCCTAGCCACCGCTGCGGGCGGAACCGGCCGGTCACCTCCGAGCCAGGCCAGCGGACACCAGATCCGGCCGGCCGTCACCGTAGTAGCCGCCCGGGCCGGACGAAGCTGCAGGGCCCGGCGGCTGGAGTTGACAGGCCTCGGCCAGCCATCCCGGACGACGCCCGGGCCGGCAATCTGGAGGCCAAGGCCCCGACCGCCGCGGCCCAAGCCGGCGCGGCCGCCCGGCCAAACCCTAGCATTTGCCGGCGGCTGCGGATGGGGCCGTGGCGGCCGCAAGCGATGGATCCGGCCCGGGAGGCCCAGATCCGCCCCACCGGAGTTCTTGAACGCCCGGGGAGAAGAAGGATAGAGGGAGGGGTGGCGCAGGGAGAGGGGGGGGGAGGCGGTGGCTGCGACGGCTCCCCTCATTTGAGGGCCATCGCTAGCCGCCGCCCGCCACCGCGCCAAAGGGCGGCGGCGGCGGCGGCCGGAGCGCAAGGAGGGGAGGGTCCCCGGCGGCGCCCGGGGGTGCCCCGGAGTCGCTCCACTCAATATGAGAATTAGTTTTCAAAATGGTTTTGAAAATAATTTGAATTCGCATGATTTATTTATTTGAATTTTTAGGATGTTATACAAGGGCGATCCTTGTAGGAAGTTAGGTGCTAGCACTAGACCTGATCAAGAGAATTGGCAGGGGTACAGAGACAGGCATTTGGCGGGATAGGTGGCTGCATGCCGAACCATTTCAATTTCAAACCAACTAGGCCGGAGGATGGCCAGCAGATGTCGCTGGTCTCTGGCCTGCTGCCGCCCCTCCACTCACTAATTTCTTCCCGGTGGACGCAGCTGCTATTCTGCGGCCCCCGGCGCGGCCTCGGTATGAATATGTTGACGTGTGGGCATGGGAGCCTGAAAAGCATGCCGTCAGATCAGTCTATAGATTGCTAGATACAAGGAGACTTAGCAATATTGGGCGGCGGATCCATGTATATTCGACAAGGCAGGTCATAGCCGTGGTGGCCAGCCGCCGTATCGCCGAGAAGAGACGAGATGGCCCGGGCGGGAGGCAGTCCCTTCAGCTAGGAGATAGAGTTGAGGGGCGCGTGGAGGCCACCTAGATCGCCATCCGTCTGCTCGCTTGCAGCCGCAGCCACGCCCACGCCACGCGGCGCGGTGGTGTGACGGATCCTCGTCGAGGGCAAGTCGATGTTGGCCATTCGATCAATCGACGGGGACGGCGAAACAACTATGGGCCGGCGCCGGCTATGGCGTCGAGGAACGTCGTATGTTTTCATCTTTCGGAGAACACAAGAGGAGGAATTTTGCGTGATTTATGGGTGATCGCATTTGACATGGACTCGGTGCGAATATTGACCGATATGGACTCTTTTTTTTCCCCTGGAAAAACTGGATGTGTGCGTGCCAAAAAAAAAAAAAAATCGGGCGGAGCCGGGTGCACCGGGTGATGAGGCATCGGAGTCGGGGCGTGGGTTAGCCCGGTTGACGTCGTCCCTTAGGGGATTTTTGGAAAAAAATTGCATGGATCTAGTATGCATTACCTCGCCGTGCATACATACCGTCATTGATTGCCACGTGTACAAGTTAAAGCAACAGCCCCCGCATGGACTGCTGTTGGGCTGCGGCACACATGGTTGGACCAGCCTCGCATACATATGTGTTGTCGGGCTGCGGCGCACACCGTTGGATCACTCTGTTTGAACACGTGGAAGCAATCTAAGATATGTATGCATAGCCGCACGGTGCATACAGTATGCATGCAATTTTTTTCCGGGATTTTTAGGGGTATATTAACCTCTCTACCCGCGGGAGGATTCGCGCTCAGGGAGCGCTTCTGCCCGCCAGTGGCCTCTGCTGCGTTGCCACGTGCCTTTGCGAGGGCGTTTTTTTACGAGACCTTCACGAGTGCGTTGTGTGGCCTGGCTCGGCGTTACCGCGTTTCGAGTCGCGTGGACCCAACGCTGCTTTGCCTTCGCGTAGACCCGACGCAGTTTCTTCACTGGCCGCTGCAGTATATGGAATTGGATGAAATGAATGTGTAAAGCAAGAAGCTTTCATCTCATACGACGGTGCTGCAGGATTGCTCCTGTATCTCGGCTTCTTCCTCTTGCCCATGGCGGCTCTCACACCACCACTCATGCCCGTGACTAGCGCATCAGCACTGTAATCCAGGCCCCGTGTGTATTGCTGCCGTGTCGTCCGCCTCAGCCAAGTTGGAGGACTGACCGATCCTGCACGCAGCAGCCACAAGCACCAAGAATGAAACACGCTGAGCACTTGAGCGTCAGGTTTGCTGTCGTTTTTACTGTGTAGGATTCATTTCTGAAAGCAAAGCATGACCATGATGGCAACTTTCCATTGCAAGATACGTGATTCAAATGACGAAAAGTCATGCTGCTTCTTACGAGTATCAGTCAACTAAAGTTCTTTTCTAGGTTGATCTTCTCTTCCTATATTATTCCTGGAGACTGATTTCAGTAGTTACACAGGCGACTGGATTGTTCAGTCAGTTGACTAGAAGAATCTCATGTAGGAATCTTTTCCTTGCATAGATTTTGTCGTTGTAGGAACAATGGCATATTGTCATACAAGGATCCGGTATTCTGGTGGTAGTTGGATCTAAAAAGTTCCTAGGCAATACAGGGTGCTGTTCCTGAAACTCAGTAGCAGAGTCTAGCACTAGCGGCTATATATGTCCATACATAATTACGTTACGTATCCCCTTATCATAGATACAAAATCTGTAATCCAGATCATTTCTAAATGTGCTGCAGAAAAGCTTCATTTTGAATGTTCAGGTCAGTTTTAGGTATATCGTCATTCAGCTGCTCCTAATATACACAATGCAAGATCGAAAATGTCCAAGCTCATTCATTATTCATTCATTAGAAGCCATTTTGCCCAGTGTGCTGAGATGAGCTTCCATATGAATATTCAGATCAGTGTTCTGCAATGAGCTTCCTTAGGAATATTCAGACCAATAATGGCTATACATTTTGCTTCTTATATATAATTTTATTGAGATATTGTAGTACCTACTTGGTTAGAGGCGTGCAGTTTGGATGGAGAAATAAGTACATCAACTCCTTACCCTATGAGACAGAGAGGATTCTCATTATACAAATCTGCACATATGACCATGGTCCATGGAACTGCTATAGGCTATATTGATGTCCAAATATGCTCTGGATGAGTACATACCTACTTTATTTAAGTATCCAACAAGCTTCTCCTTGGCTTCATATTTTTCGGCCTTTTTGTTTGTCTACTACAAACAGGACCAGATTTAAAAGTGTTCTATGCCTGGCTCAACAAAGCTAAGTGTAATGAGGAAAGCCTACTAGAAAACTCAAACATGGTCATGCATTGACATAATGACATGTTGTATATTGCTGTCATGGTTTTAGACTTTTTTTTTTTTTTAGTTTTCTTATCTGAAAAATTTAGATGAAAACATCCTGTTCACAGAACAATAATTTTATCGTTCTAACAGCTTACAACTAGCAAGATCACTATACATAAGATATATATGTGTATTCTATTTCTCGAGATAAATTTTGTTTGTTGATGAAATGAATTCGTGGCATTTATGTTTTCCAACTCGGTAACTTGACGTGTGTTTAGAAGTTAGATCTCATGAAGTGTAAGACAACCAAAGCCCATTGCAGCTTCACACACACTAACTAAGCCCATATTGTTCCAAATACACTTTTACCTAATTATAAACACACTTAAGACTAAAATATTACCACTAATAATGAATGCCAAGTGTATTTTTGCCTGAACACACTAACATATATATATATATATATATATATATATATATATATATATATATATATATATATATATATATATATATATATACACACACACCATACTAATCATGCAGGCACCCTCCACGGCGCGGCGAAGAGCAATAATCTCCCTGAAGAACAGGAGTAAACGAGGAGACGAAAGCGGCAATGGCGCACAGCCGCCGTAGTCCCAGTCTCAGCCCCGAGTCGAGTCGCCGTCGTGCTCATCATCGTCATCGCTCTCTCAAGCCATCCAAGTCCATCCAACAGCATCCTCACGAATGCCACCGGCAAACCGCAGGCCGCCGTCCGCTGGGACGCAGCTTCGCCGCCGTGGCGTGGCCGAGCGGGCCGCCGGCGACGCGCGTGATCCTCGCCGGCTTCGACGCCAGCCTCTCGGCACGTCGTCTCGCCGACGACTTGGAGAATGTGGCAGGCACGGTCTGGCGCTGCCGGGTCAAGACTTCCATCACGCCGCGCGAGTCCTACCCGGATTTCCAGCTCCCCGCCGTCTCCGCCGATACTACCGCGGAGTTCCACCAGGACGAGCCGTCGCGGCACGGTGACGTGGCCCCTCACGCCTTCGTCCACTTCGAGCGCCCCCTGGCCGCGGACCGCGCCCGCGACTTCTTCACGACGCGAATCCCCGCGCAGAACGCCTACGTGCCACACGGCCGGGCGGCCCGCCCGCGGGACGGCGGCAGTGACACCAGGCGGCCGATGCTGTTCCCGGACTCGCGCGTCGAGGTCGGCGACGTCGTGGCGCCCGGCACCTTCCTCGTCGCCTGGCGCGGGGCCGACGACTACCCGCCTCCGCACTCGACTTCGTCGTCGACCGGTCCGCCGGTTGCTGCCGGCTACTGTTCGCCCGCGACACCGCCTTCACATTCCCCGACGACCTACGCCCCCGGCCCGCGGTGCTTCTGTGCTGCGACATCAAGCTCGAGTTCTCCCTCGCCGATGTCGCCGAGGTCCTGGCGTTCGAGGCCGACGACTCGCTGCTCCTGCGGCTCTCGGCCGCGCCCCTCGTGTACACCGAATGGGAAGAAGTTCTATAACAGAATTAACATAAAAAATGCTAAATAGGGGGGCTTTTCAGTTAAATAATGTCAATTGCAAAAAAAAAAAAAACAGTTATTGCAATGGAATAGATTCCAAGACTACGGATACTGCATCATTGTTTTGGTGCAAATTATGTTATCCGCAACGAGAATCGAGAAAAGAAGAGCAAAGTGTGGCACTTACATAGTCCGGATGCAACGCCACGAGTCAGTCTTCCAATCGTCACCAGCAGATGCAAACAAAGCTCAACTCACACTGAAGCAAATAGCTCTGTAGCGTCTGAATGAGTGAGAATGGGCGCCACAATCATTTGACAGTGAAACTGAATGACCACCCCCTGAGGAACAGAGTAAATTTTTACTTGCACATTCAACCAAGTGAAATGCAAAGAAAGGCGCTCCACTCCTTGCTGGAACATGTGGATCTTAAAACTAAGCACCTAGGACCCGACACCAACAATTTACACCACCATACTTGCAAGAATTTCATTATTCTTAAATAAAAATTTCCCATTCCTCCCCACACGAAATTAAGTAATAAGATACTAACGATAAGAAAACAGATTCAGTTAAAAAAACGCACTACCACCGCCCCCACCAAAATCTACCAAATCGTGTAAACACGATCACTTTCTGCATAAGAGGTCCATGCTTAATTAGGAAGCAGCCATAGAAGCGAAGAGGGTCTTCCAATTTCCAAACCTGAGATCGAACACTCGGAGCTCGGGCCCGACGGTGACGGCGACGGAGTTGCCGTGTGGGTGGGCGGCGACGAGCACCGGCGCGAACTCAGCCGCGCCGCTCACCTCGGGCTCTTCGACCTCTGTGTCCTCCATCGAAGCGTACGCACGGACTGCACCGCACTGGAAGGGATCAGGGGAGGCGGCATAGAAGAGGAATCGGGCGGGGGTTGGAGGCGCGAACTTGAGTTGGGTGGATGCGGATCGATGTCAGTGGAGAGCAGAGGAGGACCGGCTGCCTACCTCCTCGATCAGTTATCGCTTTGATGGTGGCGCACAGCGATGGCCGCCTGCGCCTCCATCTTCTCCTCCGCGAATGCCCGGCGGCGGGACGTCGTGTCAGCCGGGCGGCGCGGGGGGCCGTGGCGGGACGGGGAGGGGTGGCGGAAGCGGAACGGTGGACATTTGCGGGCGGAGCGGGAGGCGCGGACGATGTCGCGGGGAAGGACGCTGGAAGTCCTTTTCAGACTTATAAGGAGCAAACAGAAGAGACGCATAATCCCTTCATCCCATAAATAATATCGGTAATGCTGGGGGTTGGACATGTCCGGCCCCCAACCCCGCCGGACAGCCCCGCGCGTCCTCTCCCCCCGGCTGCTCCTCTCCGGGCGAGCTCCTCCAGGTAGGCCTCCTCCTCCTCTCTCTCGTCTCCTCCTCCTCCTCCTCCTCTCCAACTCCGGGCGAGCCTCCCCTTCTCTCCTTCAACTCCGGTGGGGTGTAGATCGCCGGCCGGCCGAGGGAGGAAGGGAAGACAGGCGGTGGGGAGCTAGGCGGGCGGTTTAGGTAGCCGGGCGGCGGGGGCCGGGCGGTGGACCAGGTCTAGGGCGGGGCGAGGGTGCCGGAGCCCAAGAAGGAGGGCGGGGGGGAGGGGCGGCGGGCGGTGGATCGGGCGGCGGGGCGCGCGCCGGAGGGCAGCGTCGCTGGGCGTGCGGACGTCCGGTGCGGCGATTACCCAAATAATATCTTTCTCACTTCACTTTGACTAAATATATATTATGAAATATGTACTACATATTAGTATCATTAGATGAATGGTTGAATAAATTTTTTTTTCTTGAACACGCAGAGAGCTACGTATCAATATATTAAGAAGGAAAAAAGAGGGTGGAGCACCCAGAGTACACAGGTTTTTTTTTCAAGGGAGAACAAACTAGCCCCCCCCCCCAAAAGCACTCAAATAAGATTACTCTTTTCTAAGAGCAAAAACAACACAAGACCCAGGACCAGGGGTTTTTTCTACCGTTCGGTAACCGGCCGGTTTGGCGGTTTACCGACCAAACCGACCGCACCGGTTCGGTTTGGCACCGGTTTAAACCGCTAGGGTTTTTAAATTTGAAATTTGAATTTGAAAAAAAAAAAATTCTAGAAAAATTCCTAAAAATAGTTCATGATTTATAGAATCCAATGGTGTCAAAAATTTTCAAATTTGAGTTCGTTTAGTATTTATTTAGACGTTTAGAAGTTTGAAAAAAAAGAAAAAAAAAAAAAGAGCCGCCCATTAAGGCCCATTAAATCATGAAGGTCGAAAAATATACTAAACGCACTCAAATTTGAAAAATTTTGACATCATTGGATTCTATAAATCATGAAGTATTTTTAAAAATTTTTTTCTAGCATTTTTTTAAAACATTTTTTATTTTCATTTGAAAAATTTTGACATCATTGGATTACCGACCGTAAACCGCTCTAACCGGGCCGGTTAGCCGGTCGTGAATCGAACGACCCGCGATTTCCACGAAGGGAAATCCACAGAGTACATCATTTACAGTTGATACCACAGTTCATACATCGTGAAAAGGTACAAGTTACAGAGTATTACAACACTTGCATCACACCTAGGTACACCGTATTCTAACGATAAACACACACGCGGATCAACATCAGAGTAGACGTAGCGTCGTAGCGGGTGAAGGCTCCTCCTTCACGAAGAGTCATCAGAGTTGGGGTAGAGTATCAGCGGGCGTTGACTTGATCTTCTTAACCAAACTTGAGTGTAGGGACGGGACCACCTAATTCTTCCAGCTCCATTATCGTCGTAGTCCTCCTCGGGTACCAAACCTGCTCAACTTTATCAGTACGATTTGTACTGGCCACTAGCTCCCACCCTATGCTTTGCTTTGCTATGTGGTAAGTGGAATGAAAGGGTAGAGGAAAAGGCCTATATTTGGCTGTAGTTTTCCTATGCAAATTCATAACATAAATATAATATAGTTCATCAAGTTTTAACCCATCTCATCCATACATCCATCCATCCCATCCATATCCACATCCACATCCACACATCTCACCACACTCTCACTCTCTCTTGTCGGCAAGGAAGACTCCCGCTCCTCCTTGCCTCAACGGCCTAAGCCGGAATCCAAACACATCCAGGGGAGAGAAGAGAAAGGACTCCACTCACTAATCATGAGGGGGTGGAAACATAGGAATGTCCATGACCGTGGACATGGCTATACGTATAGATCGATCAACTCTGCAGAGTGTGTACACCTGGAACCACAAGATCAACGACGGGTCGTCGTCGGTGTCGATCAGGTGGAAGGGCACGGCGGGCGACGACGTCCATGACCGCGTGCCCTTCCACCTGATCGACACCGACGACGACACCGCGGATACGACCACCGACGTCACCAGGAGCGGCGCGATCGGCCGGTGCTCGGCGTACAGAGTCTCCTTCGCGGCGGCGACGTTCTGGCCGACGATGGGGGCCGCGCTGGAGTACATGGAGAGGCAGGGCGTGCCCGTCGACGTCCACGACGCCCGGCGCCGGGGTTCACCGTGCTTGAGGAGCCGGACTTCGGGAGGCCAATGCAGGACGTGTTCTTCTCTCTGCGGCACGACGAAGGCCTGCAGTTTCCGGAGCTGTATTTGATTCATGTGCTGATCCACAATGGGATAGTCAATCCGCACCGGCTGACGTCCGAGTTCTTCAGTTTGCTGAGGAGGGCACGTGAAGATGTCAATGTTGCTGCATTGACTGAATTGTTTGGCACAAAGCTTCAAGTTTGTGATAATCCATGCTCGAGGTTGAAGAATGCACAGGATAGGGCTGCCAAGAATCTCAATCTTCTCTTTAAAAGCAGCAGCAGAAAGGCTGGTGATTACAATGTCTTTGAGGTGCGGAGGCTGATCATCACTCCAACCAGGGCATACTGTATGCCGCCACAAGTGGAGCGTTCTAACCGCGTTACCCGGCATTACCATGAACTGTCAGATCGCTTCTTGAGGGTAACTTTTGTGGATGAAGGTATGCTGCCGCTGAACTCTCATGCATTGAGCCTCCATGTAGTGCCTCTTCTTAAGGACTTGATGTCGAACCTGTCCCAACAGATGACAACAGTTTACAGGCGTGTCCAAACAATCTTGACAGAGGGGTTCACCATGTGTGGCAGGAGATACTCGTTCCTCGCATTCTCAACGAGCCAGTTGAAGCAAAAGTCGGCTTGGTTCTTTGCAGAGGATGGAACAACAACTGCTGCAAGCATAAAGGAGTGGATGGGGCAGTTCCCGATTAGGAATCCTGCGAAGCACGCTGCTCGAATGGGGCTATGCTTCACATCTTCATACGCAACGGTGACGATGCGGCCTTGTGACGTCAATGAGTATCATGAGGATGTCATTCATAATGGATACAATTTCTCTGATGGGATTGGGACAATCACGCAGGAACTCGCATTGGAAGTCGCCGAGATGTTGCCGCTGACAGATAAGTACGCCCCATCTGCATTACAGATTAGATATGCAGGGTTCAAGGGTGTTGTAGCTGTCTCACAGGGACAAAATAATGGGAGACGAATGATGTCTCTTAGGCCAAGCATGAGGAAGTTTGAGTCTCCACACACTGTGTTAGAAGTGGTGTCCTGGACAAAGTTCCAGCCAGCTTTCTTGAACCGCCAGATCATAACATTGCTGACCAGCTTGGGTGTCCCGGATGCTGTTTTTGGCAAATGCAGGAAGCGATGCTAGGTAATCTCAAAAGGGTTTTATCAGACAGCAATGTGGCGTATGAGGTTGTGAGAAACTCCTGCCCTGAGCATGGAAGCACCGCAGGACTGATGCTGAGTGCTGGCTTTGCTCCTGCAACTGAGCCACACCTGAGAGCTATGCTACTGGCCATCTGCACCTCACAGATGCAGGGTCTTTTGGATAAAACGCGGATTTTTTGTGCCTAAGGGAAGGTGGCTGATGGGCTGTCTTGATGAACTTGGGATCCTTGAGCAAGGGCAATGTTTTATCCGGGTCTCAACACCATCACTCAAAAACTGCTACAACAATCGTGGTTCGGTATTACCATCGAAATACAAAAGTAATGCAGAGGTTATTGTTGGTACAGTTGTAATGGCGAAGAACCCATGCCTTCATCCAGGGGATGTCCGAATCCTTGAAGCAGTGAATGTGCCTGAACTGCATCACCTTGTTGATTGCTTGGTCTTCCCCAAGAAAGGGGAGAGGCCACATGCCAACGAAGCTTCTGGGAGTGATCTTGATGGCGATGTCTACTTTGTGACATGGGATAAAAATCTTGTACCTCCGGGAAGAAAGAGTTGTGAACCTATGGACTACTCCCCATCTAAAACAAAACAACTATCACGCGAAGTACATCAACATGTAAGTACAACTATCCCTCTGTTCAATTTCTTAAGTCGATAATATTTTCAAATATAAATGTTTTGTGCAGAAAGTTTAAATTTAATTTTCTAGTGAAATATATTTGTATACAACACAAAACAGATTCCTTAGTATTTTTAGAAATAAATATAAATGGTATATTCACTTTGTATAGTTAGTTTAGAGAAAATTCTAAAAGCTAACAGTCAGCAAGCATAATGTCCTGATCGGGTCTTTGGATTGAAACTGAATTGATGATTGGAGACGAAGTACAACTATCAAATGCTAATACACACATTATGGTTGGTATGCTGGTACTATGTGGTAGAGTGGTATAGTTATAACAGCTGCAGTGGAGTTCAGCTACAATAACTCAGCATCCCTTTTTACTTTTGTTTGATGAATGCAACTCGGCTGCAATGAAGTTCAGCTACAATAAAATCAGCATCCCTTTTGCTTTTGTTTGATCAATGCACTCCTGTCAGCTGCTGCCAAGTTCCTTTGTTTAATCTTTATTATAAAAATGATGAAACATAAATACACCTTTAGCTTATATACCTAATCAATCAGCCACATATATATGACTAACACAGAAAAAATTTGAGTTGCATCTCCTGTCACCTCATCACCAGGTTTCTAGTTTCTACATATTGCTTCTTCCTTTGGTTTGTGTACTTTGTACACAAATACTTATTGTCACAATATGTCTCGTTGATGAATTCTTGCTCTTGTAATAGGATACCATTGATTTCTACTTGGAGAGTATGGTGTATGACAACCTTGGTCGAATATGCAATGCTCATGTTGCTCATGCTGATCGGAGCGATGATGGAGCAATGGATCCGGATGCATTCAGTTGGCGAACTTCGCAGCAATTGCTGTGGACTCCGCGAAGACCGGGAAATTGTGAGAATGCCACCATCCCTTTCACCAAAAAAGAATATCCTGACTTCATGGGAAAGGAGGATGTCATCTCCTACAAATCAGAAAAGATCCTTGGAAGGCTATATCGATCAATTCTAGGGGAAAATGGCGGTGATTTTGTGCCAGAAGACATGTGCATTTCAAATGAGATTTCCTATGACACTGATCTAGAAGTTCCTGGTGCTTTAATTTTTCTTGAGGATGCTTGGCAATGCAAGTGCTTTTACAAAGCACAGCTAAATACCCTGCTCAGTCAAAATGGTGTGCATAGTGAGGCTGAGCTTGTGACAGGGGAGATATGGTCACTTGTTGGATATAACAAGAAGTATCAATATAAATTAAAAGAGAGGCTTAACTACGCATATTCCAAACTCCACCAAGAGTTCAAGTATCTTTGAAAGCATTGATGTCTCCTATGATGACAACAAAAATCTAGCATATGAGATGAAGGCATCTGCGTGGTACCAAGTAACGTATCACCCTAAATTTATCCGATTAGGGGAGCCTGATGATGAGAAAACACCTGCAAGACTTAGTTTTGCATGGATTGCAGTTGATTACTTGGCAGAAATAAAGAAAAAGTGTCATGGAGAAATGAAAGTTGAAGAGGGAAGGCCAGCCTACATTTTCTAAGAGGATCTGTCAAGCAACAATGCATTGGCTTGACGCATCCTATACCTTTAAAGCAAGACCAATACCATTTTGCTCTTCGGAATGTATCATTTATCTACTGTACACAACCTTATTAGAAAGAGAACTCTATATCAGGTAGTGATGTTTCATATTCCACCTCAAATGACTAAACAAACTTTAGGGAAGAGCCTAGGATTCCATCTAGATTCTACATATGAGAGTTCCAACTATCATCATGCTAAAGCTGATATTTCCTCTCTAACATCTGGGAAAGAGCTATCATGCTAAAGCCCATATTTCCTCTCGCACATCTGGGAAAGAGCTCAGTGGAGTTGAAGGATTTTCAATTTGGATGGAACTTTGTTGGAGATAGAGGAGTTGACTTGCCAAAATGGGAAGAAGTTCTATAACAGAATTAACATAAAAAATGCTAAATAGGGGGCTTTTCAGTTAAATAATGTCAATTGCAAAAAAAAAAAAAAGTTATTGCAATGGAATAGATTCCAAGACTACGGATACTGCATCATTGTTTTGGTGCAAATTATGTTATCCGCAACGAGAATCGAGAAAAGAAGAGCAAAGTGTGGCACTTACATAGTCCGGATGCAACGCCACGAGTCAGTCTTCCAATCGTCACCAGCAGATGCAAACAAAGCTCAACTCACACTGAAGCAAATAGCTCTGTAGCGTCTGAATGAGTGAGAATGGGCGCCACAATCATTTGACAGTGAAACTGAATGACCACCCCCCTGAGGAACAGAGTAAATTTTTACTTGCACATTCAACCAAGTGAAATGCAAAGAAAGGCGCTCCACTCCTTGCTGGAACATGTGGATCTTAAAACTAAGCACCTAGGACCCGACACCAACAATTTACACCACCATACTTGCAAGAATTTCATTATTCTTAAATAAAAATTTCCCATTCCTCCCCACACGAAATTAAGTAATAAGATACTAACGATAAGAAAACAGATTCAGTTAAAAAACGCACTACCACCGCCCCCACCAAAATCTACCAAATCGTGTAAACACGATCACTTTCTGCATAAGAGGTCCATGCTTAATTAGGAAGCAGCCATAGAAGCGAAGAGGGTCTTCCAATTTCCAAACCTGAGATCGAACACTCGGAGCTCGGGCCCGACGGTGACGGCGACGGAGTTGCCGTGTGGGTGGGCGGCGACGAGCACCGGCGCGAACTCAGCCGCGCCGCTCACCTCGGGCTCTTCGACCTCTGTGTCCTCCATCGAAGCGTACGCACGGACTGCACCGCACTGGAAGGGATCAGGGGAGGCGGCATAGAAGAGGAATCGGGCGGGGGTTGGAGGCGCGAACTTGAGTTGGGTGGATGCGGATCGATGTCAGTGGAGAGCAGAGGAGGACCGGCTGCCTACCTCCTCGATCAGTTATCGCTTTGATGGTGGCGCACAGCGATGGCCGCCTGCGCCTCCATCTTCTCCTCCGCGAATGCCCGGCGGCGGGACGTCGTGTCAGCCGGGCGGCGCGGGGGCCGTGGCGGGACGGGGAGGGTGGCGGAAGCGGAACGGTGGACATTTGCGGGCGGAGCGGGAGGCGCGGACGATGTCGCGGGAAGGACGCTGGAAGTCCTTTTCAGACTTATAAGGAGCAAACAGAAGAGACGCATAATCCCTTCATCCCATAAATAATATCGGTAATGCTGGGGGGTTGGACATGTCCGGCCCCCAACCCCGCCGGACAGCCCCGCGCGTCCTCTCCCCCGCGCGGCTGCTCCTCTCCGGCGAGCTCCTCCAGGTAGGCCTCCTCCTCCTCTCTCTCGTCTCTCCCCTCCTCCTCCTCCTCTCCAACTCCGGCGAGCCTCCCCTTCTCTCCTTCAACTCCGGTGGGGTGTAGATCGCCCGGCCGGCCGAGGAGGAAGGGAAGACAAAGCGGTGGGGAGCTAGGCGGGCGGTTTAGGGTAGCCGGGCGGGGGGGGGCGGCGGTGGACCAGGTCTAGGGCGGGGGCGAGGGTGCCGGAGCCCAAGAAGGAGGCGGCGGGGAGGGAGCCGGGCGGAGGGCGGTGATGGGCGGCGGGGGCGGCGGCCGGAGGGCCGCGTCGTCATGGCGTCTGGACGTCCGGCGGCGATTACCCAAATAATATCTTTCTCACTTCACTTTGACTAAATATATATTATGAAATATGTACTACATATTAGTATCATTAGATGAATGGTTGAATAAATTTTTTTCTTGAACACGCAGGAGAGCTACGTATCAATATATTAAGAAGGAAAAAAGAGGGTGGAGCACCCAGAGTACACAGGTTTTTTTCAAGGGAGAACAAACTAGCCCCCCCCCAAAAAAAAAGCACTCAAATAAGATTACTCTTTTCTAAGAGCAAAAACAACACAAGACCCAGGACCGGGGTTTTTTCTACCGTTCGGTAACCGGCCGGTTTGGCCGTTACCAACCAAACCGACCGCACCGGTTCGGTTTGGCACCGGTTTAAACCGCTAGGGTTTTTAAATTTGAAATTTGAATTTGAAAAAAAAAAAATTCTAGAAAAATTCCTAAAAATAGTTCATGATTTATAGAATCCAATGGTGTCAAAAATTTTCAAATTTGAGTTCGTTTAGTATTTATTTAGGCGTTTAGAAGTTTGAAAAAAAAAAAAAAAAAAAAAAAGAGCCGGCCCATTAAGGCCCATTAAATCATGAAGGTCGAAAAAATATACTAAACGCACTCAAATTTGAAAAATTTTGACATCATTGGATTCTATAAATCATGAAGTATTTTTAAAAATTTTTTCTAGCATTTTTTAAAACATTTTTTTTTTTTCATTTGAAAAATTTTGACATCATTGGATTACCGACCGGTAAACCGCTCTAACCGGCCGGTTAGCCGGTTAAATGCTTGAAACGACCAGCGATTTCCACGAAGGGAAATCCACGAGTACATCATTTACGTTGATACCACAGTTCATACATCGTGAAAAGGTACAAGTTCTGAGTATTACAACACTTGCATCACACCTAGGTACACCGTATTCTAACGATAAACACACACGCGGATCAACATCGAGAGTAGGCGTAAGCGTCGTAGCGGGTGAAGGCTCCTCCTTCACGAAGAGTCATCGAGTTGGGGTAGAGTATCGTGGGCGTTGACTTGATCTTCTTAACCAAACTTGAGTGTAGGGGCGGGACCACCTAATTCTTCCAGGCTCCATTATCGTCGTAGTCCTCCTCGGGTACCAAACCTGCTCAACTTTATCGATGCGATTTGTACTGGCCACTAGCTCCCACCCTATGCTTTGCTTTGCTATGTGGTAAGTGGAATGAAAGGGTAGAGGAAAAGGCCTATATTTGGTCAGTAGTTTTCCTATGCAAATTCATAACATAAATATAATATAGTTCATCAAGTTTTAACCCATCTCATCCATACATCCATCCATCCCATCCATATCCACATCCACATCCACACATCTCACCACACTCTCACTCTCTTTGTCGGCAAGGAAGACTCCCGCTCCTCCTTGCCTCAACGGCCTAAGCCGGAATCCAAACACATCCGGGGGGAGAGAAGAGAAAGGACTCCACTCACTAATCATGAGGGGGTGGAAACATAGGAATGTCCATGACCGTGGACATGGCTATACGTATAGATCGATCAACTCTGCAGAGTGTGTACACACGGAACCACAAGATCACCATCATCGGCGATGCCTCGTCTAGGGGCGATACCAAGCCGCCGCCTAAGCGGCCCAATGCCACCCTACCACTCGGCTGGGGGCACCCCGGAGATCCACCCGCACGCCGAGGCGTGAGGCGTGGTACCGGATCCCTAAAGGTTCCACGTTGTCTCGGGAGGGTGTGGGTCTCGGCACCGTACCTCCCTACACTATCACCTATCAACCTAGTAGTAATGGCGGGGGGGCCGGCTAGCCGTCAAGTCGTTTCCGCCCATCGAGGAACGAGTGGTGTGTACGAAGGGGGTCCTATGAACCGGTTCTCAAGACATACCGGTCCTTAGGGGTGACTAGGCAGGACATCTTCACCTTGGGCACGATGCCCCGTGCCTCGGCGGCACCTCTGTTCCGAGGATTCGTCCCACAAAGACACTCCTCCCGGAACCTTCTCATATCACATGTACCCGCCACGGTACTCTCACATAGGGAGTGCCGGATCACACTCCCAGAAGCAAGACTCGTCCCCCGACTCGTCATAGATCTGTCCGGTCGACACAACCCTCACCACACACCCAAGACACACGCCAAGATCTCTCCCATGTCATCCCCAGTTATCCAGTTTACGGCACCACGTGCCTTAGCCACACACAAACATGTATGAGTAAAGAGTAAGTGTGTAGCGAGTATCATGAAGTAGGTGAGCATCTATCCTAGCAGCGGGTGTGCGGGGAGAAAGGTTGCGTCAAGGTAATGGCTTATCAAGCAATCTACCATGCATCCTATCACGCAGTTCATTTGCATAAAGTAAAGCGCTAAGCAGTACATATTGCATGTCTAATAGGATTCTACGAGGTTGGGTGGGGCGTGGCACTGTTCATAGCAATCCATAGTCATCCACATCGGTTGACCTTCATGTCTCCTCCCTCTAGCGGATCTTCGGTCCGCCCATTGTCACCGCAATGCAACTACCTCGGTAAAGCGACAAACAAGGCGAAGAGCAATCAATTCCCTAACCAAAATCCAATACTCCCCAAAAGGCAACAAGATATAGAAGAAACCGGATAACTCCGAACAAACACTTGAAAAGACTTAGCCCTCGCGGAGAGTGTCCGATCCTCGGGCTCAAATAAATAAAGTAGTTGTGCGCTAAACACAAGCCCGGATCACGACCATGGTATAGCCCGGTACTTCACGGGTCGATCGTGTCGACACATGCGGCTTCAAAAGAAGAGGCCTTGATCCTAGCTTAACAACCAAACACCACGGTTTGTGGCCTCCCAATCCGAGCGTCATAGAAATTGGCGGGGGGCCAGAGGATCACAAGCAAGAGGAAAAGGGAAAATAGGAACAACGGGGTTTGGCCCTTGTAGCCTCTAACCCGTAAGTCACAATACTACATAAGATTCGAGTAAGAACGATTAATACGAAAACAGAGGGATTGTGACTTGGTTACGAGGCTCTTTAGCTTACCCGTCATGGTAGGCGACGGTAGCAAAAGAGATTGGAACACGAACAACGAGGAGCGGCTCTGGGTCCTCTCGACCCGCACGACACAAACCACGTCGGCAGCCAAGAAGAGAGTAGCACAACCGGGGAAGAGAAGAGAGTTAGCTGGGCATGTCCATGCCGCGGCCTCGGTCACATCCTCAGTGAGGATGGTTTTCCAACGGTCGATCGGGTCGACTCACACGGTCCGAGAACGAGACATAGACCATAGCTTCGCTAACTAGAAGAGATAGTCCGGTCTTTGATCCAATCATCAAGGCTAAGACGGGATCGAACAGAACGGCTAGCGGGGAAAATTAAAGGGTAGAAAAGAGAGGGGGCGGTGATCCACTCCTTCCAATGCACATGCCACAGCAAAAGGCAGGGCATCGAAGAGGAGCGATGCACAAGAGTGCGAGTGCCTAATCCGCTTGTAGGGTACCTCGACCAAGGTGCACTATACGCACTAAGGCATTCCTAGGGCTCCTAACGGTGCGGTTGTCACCGCGAGAACTCAAGGATGTCATGGTCTATTCTAGGTACAAACATACGAGGGGGTTAAGCACGAAGGACCCAAGAGAGAAAAGGTGAGATTCGCCTTCCTTTGATCCACTCGCCATTGCAATCGACGGGAATCAGAGGAATGGAATCAGGAGAGCAAGAACACCGACGAACTCGATCGAACATCAAACGGGATTTTGGTTCCACAGTACTTCGGTCCACTTGACAAGGCAATAGTCAATAATCAAAGTACTGGGAGTCAAGAAAGTCAATCCACGCCTTACTGAACTAGCGAGGACCGAAAGGATAAAGAAGGAAGAAAGGCCCCGCACTCTTCTCGATCTACTCGTCATGGCAAGGGGCGGTGGTCGGAAGAAGAGAGAGACGGAAGTCTCGCCGCGGTCCCTTGATCCACACCAACTCGTAGGGCACCACGACCTCCGAGCAACTAAAGCGGCAAAAGCTATTCCTCGGGTTCGTAGCGATGCGGTTGTCATCACGAGTACCGAGGAATGCTCCAGGTCTAGGTGGTGCAAGCATACGAGGTGGTGGGGAAAATAGCACAAGAAAAGAAAGGAAAGAAAGGAGGTGAAGCCCGATGGTCATGGCGAGATGACTCGCGGCCATAAGCTTTACCTACACGGGTTTGGCTCCCGTCGTCCCACGATAGTTGCTCCCTAGTTCGTTTCCCACTAGACTAGGTCTTAGGGGCTCAATATGCGCGGGTAAGATCCGCATCGATAGCGATATCGAGCTCCTTTATGACCACGTCCTAGGGCCGAAGGTAGAAGCTAACACTCAGGGTACGACGAAGACAACTAAAGCACGAGAGAACGAGTTACGCTCGGTGTCGCGATCACGGTGGGATGAACCCCGATCGAAACGCTCAAACGAGGTGCGGTCCCTTGACGGCTCGAAGGCTCGGTCCACATACAAGCACCACGCAAATACACAAGAAACAACAACACCATACAAGAACTAAACCAACACGACCATCACGGGTAGAGTGCAATGGATCCATAACATGAGGGAGATAGACCGGCGCGATGGCACGGCACAGGCATAGATAGGCAGGTATAGATATAAAGCACATTGGTGAATATGAGTAAAAGCGGAAGTGTTGCCGACGTCGAGGACGGCGTCGGCGGAGTTTCAAAAGCTCGACCTTGTCGGAGGAGAGGGCGAGGCCGGTAAGACTCCCATGGAGCACCGCCGGAGGTGGTAGGACAGCTGTAGCCAGTCGAGCTTGGCCCTGGCCAGCTGTAGCCTGCTGTGGCCGGTCGTAGCCACCCATGGCCAGCGGCTGGTGGCCAACAGCCAGCTGCGGCCAGCCGGGGCAGGCTGTAGCCAGCTGCAGGTGGCCAGGGGGGTGGCTGCAGCCTGGCCGGTAGTGGCTATGGCCGGCCGGAGGCGCCGCGGGTGGCTGAGAGGCTGGCGGCTCCGGCGAATGGCGCTGCAAGGGCACGTGTTCACGTGGACGTGAAAAACAGTGGCACGACGGCCGACCTCGGTGGAACGTGGATAGAGTTTAGCGAGAAGGGAAAAAGGGCACGCAGGCACGGTGGCTCACCGTCGGCGGGGCGTGCGGTGGTGCGCCCCGACCACGGGCGGTGGTGGTCCGCGATGCTGTGCCCGCCGCGGTCGTGGCAAGGTCGGCGAACAGCGGCGTCATGGCGGGGTGCTGCAGCTGCCAGGGGCCGACGGCCGCTGCCGGGCGCGAGACTCGTGCCGTGGCGTCACGCAGGATGGCCGGGCAGGAGCAGAAGCCGACGCCGGGCGGTCGTCGACGGGGATTCTGGGGTGGTGGCGCGGTCGTGGTCGGCGCGCGAGCCGCCCGCGGCATGTCGCGGGCGTGTTGATGTGTGTTGCCACACGCCACCGGGCGCAGGCTCGGAACTCAGCGTAAGCTGGCCCTGGCGGGCGCTGCCGCGGCCGCGGGGGCGTGCACGGCGTGGTCCTCCAGGCGCAGCAGCAGGGGCGGAGATGAGGGCTCGGGCGTTCCACCATGGCGCGCGGCCGCAGGAGTGGCACGCCGGCGGGTGCTCGCTCGGGCGTGGGGCGACGACGAACGGCGCGGGGCTTTCGACGCGGGGCGAGCGTGGACGGGCGAGGCGGCGCTATCGGTTGCTCGCGGTGGCTAAGCGCAGGCGAGCAAGCGGAAGGCGCGCGGCGGGCGAGCGCGACGCAGCAAAGACGGCGGTGGTTGGCGCCGGGCGTGGGCGCCGGCGGCGGCGTGGCATCGGTTTTATAGCGGGCGCGCGCAAGGCAGAAAGGCCTGTTGCTGCATGGGCGTGATGTAGAAGCAAAGGGGGAAGGGAAGAAGAGTGGCGGCGCCCGGGAATGGAAGAAGGCGAGGGCGGGGCGGCCGTGGGGGGGAAGAAGTTAAACGACGGTGGCTAGGGCCACGGAGCCGGGCGAGGCGGTGGATGTCCTCGGCGTCCGTACCCAAGACCACGCGGCATCCATCCCGCACGGACGTCGGGATGGCGCGGGAGCGCTTCCCGTGGGCAACGGGCGGCGGCTCCCGGGAGCGTCTGCTCCTTAGGGTTTGGCATGGAGGCACGGCCGCGGGCCTGGCGTGCCTTGGGCCGCGGTGTGGGCCGTCTGCCGGGGGGCGGGGAAGGCCGAAAGAGGCCGGGTGGGGCTGCGCGGGCTTGCGGGGCTGCGCGAGAAGGAAAGGAGGAGGGGAGATACTGGGCTGCGAGCAGCGGCTTTGGGCCCAAGAAAGGAGGTCTTTTCCTATTTTTGCTAAAGGTTGAGGAATGGATTAGTAGTTGGTTTTGAAATGGGATGTATGGAACTCGGTAGAATTTAGGAGGATTTCAAACGGGGTTCTGATTGGGTCACGGGGATGTTGAGGGATTTTTGGGATAAAAGGAAAAGGTTTTTCCCTTTTGTGACCGAGTTTGAGGGGGTTCGAAAATGGATTTTGAATAGGGCATTTGGCGGATTTTAAGGAGGGGATATGTGAAGGAAATTCAGAGAGAGGATCTTTGCTATGGGCCGTGCCCTCCAAACTCCGAACAAACACGGAATCGAAACTGACTCCAAAACACCAGCATTCTCCTGCAAGCAATTCTATATGAATGCATCGCTTGGCGTTGAACTATTCTCTGGTTGACCTAGGCTCGACCTAGTGATTACATGATTCACACACCATGCAAGAAAAATTTTAAAAAGTTCAGATTTTTGGTGTTTGGAAAACCTAGGATGTTACAGGCTACCCCCCTTACCAGAATCTCGTCCCCGAGATTCAAGTGTTGTCTAGGGCTGACGGTTCTTACCGGATGTTCCACTTGCATCAATGCACCAAGTTTTGCGAAAGAACTTTTTTTTTGAATAGGAGTTTTGAAGGTAGGGCTGTTGGAGAAACCATTTTGCATGCAGCTTTTGAATTGAGGGAAGCATCTCGAAGAGGACGCGAAAATACTTTTGTTTGCTCAATTTTTTTTCTTTGTTTTTTTTTGCAACAAGCATGTTTTCGAAACTCTTTTTGTAATGAAGACTCTTTGTAAACTTCCATAGAGTAAGTTCAAAATACATTTGGAAAGGCTTTGCACAAATCAGATTTTTTTTTTTTTGAAAGCAAGTTGAAAACTAGAAGAAAGACACATTTTTTTTGCTCCAAAGGTTTCAGTAAAGGAGTGGAAATAGCCCTTTATTTGAAAACCAAAACTTTTGAAGAAAGTCCGTTTCGAAACGAATCATTAACTTAAACCTTTGAAATTGGATATTGAATTAGAACCCAAAATCTCTTATCGTTCATAAGACCTTTCGAAAAGCTTTTATAAATCAGGTTTTGTAAATTCTTTTTCAGAAAAGCACCATTTGAAGGGGGGCGAAGGATTTTGAAATCGCTTTCCAAACAACATTTTGCATTTGGGAAATCGAGTCATCATTTTTTTGAAAAGATTCTCAAAAAGAGGACGGGTTTGAGATTCGGGTAGTATGCGATACCGATTAGGGCAGCCACGGTCACTTTCCTTGATACCGGCATACGCTCGGCAGCAAGCCATGTGGAGGCCTCACACATGGGGCCCCAAATTTCATAGCGAGCACCATAGCTCAAGATCGTGGCTCATCCCTAAATAAGTTACCGACAATGTCCCAAAAATCCCAAACAAAAGGGAGGGGAGGGGTTTTAAAGAGAAGGCCTTTGTAAACTATTCTGAAAGCATTTTTCAAAACAGTTCTTTTTTTACCCCTTTTATTTTGCAAATCTTTGAGAAGAAGAAGGTTGTAACCCTTGGTTTAAAAACTAACACAAATAATTTAAAATTAGTTGAAACCCATTTTGATTAAAAACTTGTTAAATCAAGAGTTTTCATTTTTACCAAGCTAGAGCAAATCCCCTAAAGAGATTTTTGAAAAGCTTTGGAAAAGTTTGAATTTGTAAACCAAATAAAGACTTCTAAGATAAATCTTTGATGTTTCCAAACTTCATGAAGGAGGGGCGTAGGATTCAAATCGTTTTGAAAACTTGCACCTTGGATTTTTAGAAATAAAATAGGTTTTGAAGGACACCCAACATGCTAAGTTTCAAACCAGTTTTTTTTTTATGGAAGAAACTTTATAAACAAGGGATTTTTCAAAGCTTTTGAAAGTTGGTAGATTTGAAAACTCCCTTTAAACAAGCATAGAGTGGTTTCAAAAACTTTTGAAATCCAGTTTTAAAAGGCGAGGCGCTTTTTTTTTTTGAATGGGTTGGAATCAAAGATTTTGGAAACTCAAATCTTTTGGAAAGTCTCATTTTGGTAAAAAACAAGTTCAAAAAGGAGTGCAAGCCAAAAAGATTTTAAAAGCCCTTCTCAATCTCAAAACAAATCTTTGCTTTCTTTTTGTTCAAATCAAACAAAACAAGTTTTTTTTTTTTTTAATTGGTTTAAAATCATCATTTTTTTTCAAAATAGATGGTAAAACTTTGCACAAATAAATCCCCCTTTTTTGAAAACACCGTTTGGAAATCGGATTCGAAGAGCACATTTTGATGTGCAAGAGTACTTTTGAAACGTTGGCAACAAAAAAAATCTTTTCAAAGAAATTTTGCTTTTATAAAGTCGGTCGTAGATCACACTTGAAATCGAGAGATGGTTGCTTTTCGAAAAGAGAAGTTTGGGTCACAAAGTGAAATCAAAACCTTTCAAAACGAATTCGAGTCAAAAGATCCTTGATTTTGAAATCGTTTTGTTGATTGGAAACAAGGTCTTGCCCTTAAAAGGGAATCCGGGGCACGTTTGAAAAAAGGGGCCGATTTTCCCACTTTTTGAAGACAACTTTTGAGATCAAAAAGGGGTTTTGAGATAGAAGTTAAGACCATTTTCTTCCAAAAGAAGAATGTTTTTAAAACTTTTTGAAACCTTTTGCTTTTGAGATAAAATCACTCCTTTTTTTTAATACGGGCTTTTTGAAGGTAAAGGGGAAGTTCGGAAGAGAAGATTGGTTCAAAGACGAGAAAACCATTTTGAAGGGAGGTTGACAAGAATTTGATGCACTGACTTCCTATTTCCCCGTCATAGGTTTGGCTTAGGTTTTAGAGGGCTAGGTTACCCAGGCTCCCTGAGTCACTTATAAAATAAACTATGGATTTTACACACGGACAATTAAGAAGCATAACAAGCATAAGAACACAAGAGCCAAGCAATCGGGCAAAGATTACAACTCCTATATGCATAGTGTTGACTTGAGGCGACTCCTAAGCCTTCAAAGTCTCACACGTCTACCGATCTAGTGTGGGCATAAGTGGGGAGTGATTCCTAAGGGTCATCTTCTCATACCGGGGTGGTCGACACGCCAGGGAATTCAAGGCGGAGGGAGAAACAAGTGCATTCACTTCTAGAGCCTATAACAAACAAGATTGTTAGTTTCTATACTAGTTTTTTTGGTCCTAAGGTCTCGTCCTACAGTCAAGTATGGCTCGATACCAACTGAAAAGCGACCCGCGATTTCCACGAAGGGAAATCCACGTAGTACATCATTTACGTTGATACCACGTTCATACATCGTGAAAAGGTACAAGTTCAGTATTACAACACTTGCATCACACCTAGGTACACCGTATTCTAACGATAAACACACACGCGGATCAACATCGAGTAGACGTAAGCGTCGTAGCGGGTGAAGGCTCCTCCTTCGCGGAGAGTCATCGAGTTGGGGTAGAGTATCGTGGGCGTTGACTTGATCTTCTTAACCAAACTTGAGTGTAGGGGCGGGACCACCTAATTCTTCCAGCTCCATTATCGTCGTAGTCCTCCTCGGGTACCAAACCTGCTCAACTTTATCAGTACGATTTGTACTGGCCACTAGCTCCCACCCTATGCTTTGCTTTGCTATGTGGTAAGTGGAATGCAAGGGTAGAGGAAAAGGCCTATATTTGGCTGTAGTTTTTCTATGCAAATTCATAACATAAATATAATATAGTTCATCAAGTTTTAACCCATCTCATCCATACATCCATCCATCCCATCCGTATCCACATCCACATCCACACATCTCACCACACTCTCACTCTCTCTTGTCGGCAAGGAAGACTCCCCGCTCCTCCTTGCCTCAACGGCCTAAGCCGGAATCCAAACACATCCGGGGAGAAAGAGAAAGGACTCCACTCACTAATCATGAGGGGGTGGAAACATAGGAATGTCCATGACCGTGGACACGGCTATACGTATAGATCGATCAACTCTGCAGAGTGTGTACACTGAACCACAAGATCACCATCATCGACGATGCCTCGTCTAGGCCGATACCAAGCGCCACCTAATCGGCCCAATGCCACCCTACCACTCAGCTCTGGGGCACCCCGGAGATCCACCGGCACGCCGAGACGTGAGGCGTGGTACCGGATCCCTAAGGGTTCCACGTTGTCTCGGGAGGGTGTGGGTCTCAAAGCACCCGCACCTCCCTACACTATCACCTATCAACCTAGTAGTAATGGCGGGGGGCCGCCTAGCCGTCAAGTCGTTTCCCGCCCATCGGGAACGAGTGGTGTGTGTACGAAGGGGTCCTATGAACCGGTTCTCAAGACATACCAGTCCTTAGGGGTGACTAGACAGGACATCTTCACCTTGGGCCTGATGCCCCGTGCCTCGACGGCACCTCCTGTTCCGAGGATTCGTCCCACAAAGACACTCCTCCCCGGAACCTTCTCATATCACATGTACCCGCCACAGGTACTCTCACATAGGGAGTGCCCAGATCACACTCCCCGGCAAGACTCGTCCCCTGACTCGTCATAGATCCTGTCCAGTCGACACAACCCTCACCACACACCCAAGACACACGCCAAGATCTCTCCCATGTCATCCCCAGTTATCCAGTTTACGGCACCACGTGCCTTAGCCACACACAAACATGTATGAGTAAAGAGTAAGTGTGTAGCGAGTATCATGAAGTAGGTGAGCATCTATCCTAGCAAATGGGTGTGCGGGGAGAAAGGTTGCGTCAAGGTAATGGCTTATCAAGCAATCTACCATGCATCCTATCACAGTTCATTTGCATAAAGTAAAGCGCTAGCAGGTACATATTGCATGTCTAATAGGATTCTACGAGGTTGGGTGGGACGTGGCACCTGTTCATAGCAATCCATAGTCATCCACATCTGGTTGACCTTCATGTCTCCTCCCTCTAGCAGATCTTCGGTCCGCCCATTGTCACCGCAATGCAACTACCTCGGTAAAGCGACAAACAAGACGAAGAGCAATCAATTCCCTAACCAAAATCCAATACTCCCCAAAAGGCAACAAGATATAGAAGAAACCAGATAACTCCGAACAAACACTGAAAAGACTTAGCCCTCGCGGAGAGTGTCCGATCCTCGGGCTCAAATAAATAGAAGTAGTTGTCTGCTAAACACAAGCCCGGATCACGACCATGGTATAGCCAGTACTTCCTGGGTCGATCGTGTCGACCTGTACGGCTTCAAAAGAAGAGGCCTTGATCCTAGCTTAACTTAACCAAACACCACGGTTTGTGGCCTCCCAATCCGAACGTCATAGAAATTGGCGGGGACCGGAGGATCACAAGCAAGAGGAAAAGGGAAAATAGGAACAACAGGGTTTGGCCCTTGTAGCCTCTAACCCGTAAGTCACAATACTACATAAGATTCGAGTAAGAACGATTAATACGAAATGTAGGGATTGTGACTTGGTTACGAGGCTCTTTAGCTTACCCGTCATGGTAGCCGACGGTAGCAAAAGAGATTGGAACACGAACAACGGAGGAGCGGCTACAGGTCCTCTCGACCCGCACGACACAACCACGTCGGCAGCCAAGAAGAGAGTAGCACAACCGGGGAAGAGAAGAGAGTTAGCTGGGCATGTCCATGCCGCGGCCTCGGTCACATCCTCAGTGAGGATGGTTTTCCAACGGTCGATCGGGTCGACTCACACGGTCCGAGAACGAGACATAGACCATAGCTTCGCTAACTAGAAGAGATAGTCCGGTCTTTGATCCAATCATCAAGGCTAAGACGGGATCGAACAGAACGGCTAGCGGGGAAAATTAAAGGGTAGAAAAGAGAGGGGGCGGTGATCCACTCCTTCCAATGCACATGCCACAAAAAAAAAGCGGGGCATCGAAGAGGAGCGATGCACAAGAGTGCGAGTGCCTAATCCGCTTGTAGGGTACCTCGACCAAGGTGCACTATACGCACTAAGGCATTCCTAGGGCTCCTAACGGTGCGGTTGTCACCGCGAGAACTCAAGGATGTCATGGTCTATTCTAGGTACAAACATACGAGGGGGTTAAGCACGAAGGACCCAAGAGAGAAAAGGTGAGATTCGCCTTCCTTTGATCCACTCGCCATTGCAATCGACGGGAATCAGAGGAATGGAATCAGGAGAGCAAGAACACCGACGAACTCGATCGAACATCAAACGGGATTTTGGTTCCACAAGATGCCGGTCCACTTGACAAGGCAATAGTCAATAATCAAAGTACTGGGAGTCAAGAAAGTCAATCCACGCCTTACTGAACTAGCGAGGACCGAAAGGATAAAGAAGGAAGAAAGGCCCCGCACTCTTCTCGATCTACTCGTCATGGCAAGGGACGGTGGTCGGAAGAAGAGAGACGGAAGTCTCGCACGGTCCCTTGATCCACACCAACTCGTAGGGCACCACGACCTCCGAGCAACTAAAGCGGCAAAAGCTATTCCTCGGGTTCGTAGCGATGCGGTTGTCATCACGAGTACCGAGGAATGCTCCAGGTCTAGGTGGTGCAAGCATACGAGGTGGTGGGGAAAATAGCACAAGAAAAGAAAGGAAAGAAAGGAGGTGAAGCCCGATGGTCATGGCGAGATGACTCGCGGCCATAAGCTTTACCTACACGGGTTTGGCTCCCGTCGTCCCACGATAGTTGCTCCCTAGTTCGTTTCCCACTAGACTAGGTCTTAGGGGCTCAATATGCGCGGGTAAGATCCGCATCGATAGCGATATCGAGCTCCTTTATGACCACGTCCTAGGGCCGAAGGTAGAAGCTAACACTCAGGGTACGACGAAGACAACTAAAGCACGAGAGAACGAGTTACGCTCGGTGTCGCGATCACGGTGGGATGAACCCCCGATCGAAACGCTCAAACGAGGTACGGTCCCTTGACCGGCTCGAAGGCTCGGTCCACATACAAGCACCACGCAAATACACAAGAAACAACAACACCATACAAGAACTAAACCAACACGACCATCACAGGTAGAGTGCACAGATCCATAACATGAGGGAGATAGACCGGCGCGATGGCACGGCACAGGCATAGATAGGCAGGTATAGATATAAAGCACATTGGTGAATATGAGTAAAAGCGGAAGTGTTGCCGACGTCGAGGACGGCGTCGGCGGAGTTTCAAAAGCTCGACCTTGTCGGAGGAGAGGGCGAGGCCGGTAAGACTCCCATGGAGCACCGCCGGAGGTGGTAGGACAGCCGTAGCCGGTCCGAAGCTTGGCCCCGGCCAGCCGTAGCCTGCCAGGGGGCCGGGCCGTAGCCACCCATGGCCAGCGGCTGGTGGCCAACAGCCAGCTGCGGCCAGCCGGGCAGGCTGCAGCCAGCTGCAGGTGGCCAGGGTGGCTGCAGCCTGGCCGGTAGTGGCTATGGCTGGCCGGAGGCGCCGCGGGTGGCTGAGAGGCTGCGGCGGCTCGGCGAATGGCGCTGCAAGGGCACGTGTTCCTCGCGGACGTGAAAACAATGGGCACGACGGCCGACCTCGCACGGAACGTGGATAGGAGTTTGGCGTAAGTAAAAAGGGCACGCCTTGGCACGGTAGCTCACCGCCGGGCGTGCGGTGGTGCAGTCCGACCACGGCGAAGTGGTGGTCCGCGATGCCGTGCCCGCCGCGGGTCGTGGCAAGGTCGGGCGAACACGACGCCATGGCGGGGTGCCGCAGTGCCAGGGCCGACGGCGCTGCTGGACGCTGAGACCTGGTGCCGCGGCGCCACGCAGCATGGCCGAGGGAGCAGCGCGACGCCGGGCGGTCGCCGACGGGTTACAGGGTGGTGGCGCGGTCGGGGTCGGCGCGCTTCGCCGGGCGTGTCGCGGGCGCGCAGTTGCGCTTGCCCCACGCTACGGGCGAGGCTCGCTGCCGGCGTGGGCGCTGCCGCGCTCGCGCGCTGCCGCCCGTGGCATGCACGGCGTGGGTCCTCCAAAGGCGAGCAGCAGGGCGGAGATGACGGGCTCGGCGTTCACCATGGCGCGGGCCGTGGTGGGAGCGGGCGCCGCGTTGCTCGCTCGGCGTCGGGCGACGATGAACGGCGCAGGGCTTCGCGCGAAAGCGTGGACGGCGAGGCGGCGCCATCTTCGCGGTGAGCGCGCAGTAAGTGCTCGGCGCGCGGCGCCCGTGGCGAGCGCGACGCAAAGAAGACGGGCGGTGGTTGGCGCGGGCGTGGCGCTGGCGCGGCGGTGGCGCGGTGTCGCGCGCTGCGGCGCGCCCCGGCCCCGCTGCGGTGGCGTGATGTAGAAGCAAAGGGGGAAGGAAGAAGAGTGGCGGCGCTGGTAAAGGAAGAAGGCGAGGGCGGCGGCCGTGCGGCTCTTAAACGACACGGGCTAGGGCTACGGAGCCGGGCGGGACGGTGGATGTCCTCGGGCGTCCGCACCCAAGACCACGCTGCATCCATCCCGGCACGGACGCCGGGATGGCGCGGGAGCGCGCTTCCCGTGTGGCAACGGCGGCGACTCCCGTGAGCGTCTCGCTCCTTAGGGTTTGGCGTGGAGGCACGGCCGCGGGCCGGGCAGCCTTGGGCCATGGTGTGGGCCGCAGGGGTCGCGGGGAAGGCCGAGCAAAGCAGGCCGCGCGGGCTTGCGGGCTGCACGAGAAGGAAAGGAGGAGGGAGATACTGGGCGAGATAGCAGCGGCTTTGGGCCCAAGAAAGGAGGTCTTTTCCTATTTTTTGCTAAAGGTTGAGGAATGGATTAGTAGTTGGTTTTGAAAGGGGATGTATGGAACTCGGTAGAATTTAGGAGGATTTCAAACGGGGTTACAGATTGGGTCACAGGGATGTTGAGGGATTTTTGGGATAAAAGGAAAAGGTTTTTCCCTTTTGTGACTGAGTTTGAGGGGGGTTCGAAAATGGATTTTGAATAGGGCATTTGGCGGATTTTAAGGAGGGGATATATGAAGGAAATTCAGAGAGAGGATCTTTGCTATGGGCCGTGCCCTCCAAACTCCGAACAAACACGGAATCGAAACTGACTCCAAAACACCAGCATTCTCCTGCAAGCAATTCTATATGAATGCATCGCTTGGCGTTGAACTATTCTCTGGTTGACCTAGGCTCGACCTAGTGATTACATGATTCACACACCATGCAAGAAAAATTTTAAAAAGTTCAGATTTTTGGTGTTTGGAAAACCTAGGATGTTACAGTAACCATTTGAACTAAGTCTACTTCAAAATTCAAATTTGGAATTTGAATTCGGCCGGTTTTTTCGGTAACCGATTTATACCGGCCGGTTAGCCGAAACCGGTGGCCGGCGGTTACCATTAAACGGTCGGTAAAAAAAACCCTGCCCAGGACACCAACCACCTAACTAGCAGGCTGTAGGACAAGAAGATACGCAATTTCTCGAGCCCCAGCTAAGTTCCACAAATACAGATCATCCCTGATAGAGGAGAGTAGCTCATTGAGATTAGGAGGCAGACCATCAAAGACACAACGATTCCTATGATTCCATAGAGACCAAGCCACCAGAATAACAACTGAATTCAGGCCCTGCTTTGCTTGGTCAGCCACTCTTGTGCTCACCTGATCCCACCAATCTTCAAAGCAGTGGTCACCAGGTTGTGGGGTTAAAATTTGCAGACCAAGACGCTTCATAACGCTGAACCATATTTGGCGTGAGAAGACATATAAATTTATTTAGTGACACGCTAATATTGTCTATAAAACTATTCATAATAAATTTATTTAGTGTAACATTTTTTTTATAAAGTTAATCGAACTTGAGAAAGTTTAATCATCAGACATCTCGTGACTTCATTTTATTTTTTATGTGTATGATCAGTCCAGGCGTCCAGCAACGAAACTCATGGAAAGTGGCAGCCGGATTCTTGTCCAAAAAAAAAAAAAAAAAAAAAGCCCGAACGCCGCATTCTTGCAGGCCTGTGAGTCTAACTTTAAACCCATGTAGGCAGCAATCACTTTGCAGCTTTCACAAGCGCACGACCCTCACTAATAAAACAAGCTGTTAACTCTGCAGCACTGCCAATTGTTGCAAAAGGCACAGCAAAGCACAAGTGCAGAACACAGTGGACAAGGAGAATCTTGAGAGGTACATTTCAAATCGTGCGAAGGCGGCGGTATCACAGCATCACTTCTACAACTATTATCAGACGACTAGAAAAGACAACAATATGGCATACAGCATTGCAGAACGCAAGTTTTTAGAGAGTAAGGTTCTAGACACAGTACATGCAATCAGTGACCTTCAAGCATAGCATCAAGTTTATAACATCACAAAGCCAGAAGGTACAAAGCATCGAGCAGTTTGTGAACGGCAGACCACAGACCCAACAGGGCTGAATAGGCTAAGACAATCTACAAATGACATATCCTGATCAGGCAAATGAGTGTAAGAACTCAGGCAAATGAACAGGATGCCAGCGCCTCGTTTTCTCCTCATCAAAGTGTCACAAGAACATCTAGCTGAACAAAAAAAACTGACAGTCACTTAAAGATCCCCAAGATAGATCTGCTTGTCGCTGCCGCAAGATCCGATGATCGGTTCAGTGGGATGGAATGCAGTCTCATTGACGGAACCATTGTGCCCAGGAGGCTTGTACAGGATGCGCCTTGATGTTGTGTCCCAGATGTAGACCATGCGGTCTGCACTCCCAGCAGTAACCTTGCGGTTATCCGGCGACCAGCTACACTTCAACAGGTTCTTCTCAAAGTTATGCTGGTGACCTGTAAGAGTCTTGATGTTACGGTTCTCTGGTGCGTAAGGGCGCAGATCCCAGATCTTGAGCTCGTTATCCATTCCATTGGTGAGGAGGTAAGATCCATCAGGACTAAGCTGCATCCCAGTGATCATGTCCTGATGTCCTTTGAGATATTGTCACTTCATTCTTGCGAAGATCCCACCACTTGACGTCGTTGTCCAGGCCACCAGTGAATACCTTATCTGCTGCCTCTGAGAAGCTAACGGCTGTGATCTGATATTTGTCGGGAGAGTTTGAATTGCACCTCTCTGACGCAAGTCCCACAGCTTTGCTGTACCATCATCTGAATCGCTAACTACAAGAGGTGGCCACTTCCGTGCTGGGCAGCATGAGTTGACGAATGATGAGTGCTCCGCCATCTTCTTAACTTGTTTGCCAGTCTCAACGTCCCAGACCCTCACAGTCTTGTCAGGATTAGCAGAGATGATCTGGGTCCCATCAGTAGTCCACTGAAGGTCAAGAATAGCATTCTTGTGCCCTCTCAGTACCATGAAGTACTTACATTCAGCATGGACATACCATAAGAAGATATCCTTGTCATGGGAACCTGATGCTATCACAGTTCCTGCAGGATTGAACTTCATGCAGTAGATAGCACTCTGGCGACCTGTAAGTAGCATTATCGGTGCCTCCAGGCTGGATGTGCGCTGTTTGCCTCCAGGCCGCGGAGCCTGATTTGGATGTTGAACATTAGCCAGCCCCATCCCTGGTCGTGGAGCTACAAGAGCCAAAGAATGTTTCCTGGAGCCGAGAACATCTTGAAGTCTGTATATATAAGATCAAGTTCCTGTGGCAAGGAAAAGTATAAGATAGATGCATGAATTGCACATCCCACACATACCACAATAGAGATGTATACACACAAAAAAAAAACAGCAAAAAAATATTGATTCCAACCTTTTAACTCACATTTTATAACCATGTATATAGAATCACAGCGAATTATCTCTACAAATCAGTGTCTTTGACAAAGAATGAAAGTGAAGTCACCAGCTCAGTATAGCAACGATCAAGCCAAAATGTTTGGTCATATGTGGAAAAAATAACTAAACAATAGCTGAAGCTAGTTCAAACTTGGCATATATAACCATGATTTGGTTTACATGCAATCAACCTATCAGAATTTTGATAATCAGTTACATTTGTTTACATTGATAAAAAGCATTTGAATATGGAAAGGATGGATTTTCTCTCAAAAAAAATAGTTTCATTATCATAAAAAACTTTGGCAGCCTACAAATACATTATATTAGAAATGTAGTTGAAGTTGTGTTCGGGGGACCTGCTCCATCTACAAAACACCAATACATAACTTCATAAGTTCATAGTGGTTCTGCATACATTACAGTGATAATATACAAGTCCTGAGTCTAGTGAGTTCACCATAAGTCCATAATATAAGAAATTGACAAACAAGAAACCAGCGATCTTTTTTGCTATCATTGCTTGAATAAGGTACAGTAGGCAAGGATACAGTGTGTTGCTTCCGTCTTTTCCACTAGTTCTTTAAAACTTTCAACTTCCTTCCTCATTTCACTAAGCATTTCACATGTAAGCCTTGGACATTTACTTATCCCCCTTCCTGATTTTTGCCGCAAATGTGCTTCAACTCTAGTGCAGCTACTGAGCTTTTGTGTTGGACAATATTTGCATCTCCATAAAGCATTCCCTCCACCAGTTCTAGGCCTCTCCAGAATGATGACATGATCCCGCTAAAGAGTGCACATAACTCCGTGCACATAACTCCTTTCTGAATTAGCTAAGACATTAAATATGAGGCTTTTCCTTGTGTACCATTAAAAAAGTTAGTAATCTCGCTGAAGGACTTAAAAAGTTTGATCTATCAGCAGCATACAAGTTCGATGAAATTTTCAGAGCATCTCCAAGAGTTTGCCAAAATTTACTTAGCAAATCTTGTAATTTGGCAACTCTCTAAAATGTATGGCAAGTGAAAAAAGAGTCACTCTCCAATAGTTTGGTATAATTCACTTGCCAAACTCAGATAAAACTTACATCAGAAACCTGAAACAGAAATAAAATTATGTTTATACTCTTCCACCTCTTGAAAACATACATCAGGAACCCTGAGACAGAAACAAAATTATTTTTATACCCTTCCACCTCTTCTAATACGGTCGGATGCTTGTGAGGAGTCGAAAGCCAATATATATGCGCCGGAGGCTCTTTTTCTCAACTTGGGATAAATAGCAACCTAGGATGGAAAACTGTTGGAGAAAGTTTTTTTTCTATTTTTGCCAAAAAAATAAGAATGACAACTTAAGATGGGGAACTGTTAGAGATGCTCTCACCCAAGCCATTCTGTCCATCCTCCGCTTGTTTTTTGCCGTTTGAGATCCCTGACATGTGGGTCCAGTTAGCGTAAATGTCCTAAATACCCTTTCCTCCCTCTCCCGTCTCCTCTCCTTCCTCACGACTCCCGCTTCGCTGCTCTCCTTCCCACGACCCCTCTTCTTCCCCACGGCCCAGCACGGCCCGGACAGGCAGGCGGGCGCGCGCGGCAGCGACGGCAGAGCACGCGCGCAGCGTGCAGCAGCGGTGGCGTGCGGCCGCTCGGGCGGAGCGCGCGCGCGGGTGTGGCATGCGGCAGTGCGGCCGCTCCGGAGGAGTGCGCGTGGGCGCGGCGCACGGCCGCCCGAGCGGAGCGCGCGCGTGTGCTGCGCGGGCGCGGCGTGCCGCCGTGTTGCCATTGGGCAGGCTGAGCAGCGGGGCCGGCGGCGGCGGCTGCACGCTCTGCGGCGCGAGGCCCGAGTCGCGGGGGCGCTTCGCGCCGGACGTCGGCAACGGCGACGGCTCGTTCGCCGCCCATGCGCCGCCCATCGGGTACCCCGGGATGCCGCTGTAGCCGCGCGGCGCGCCGCTGCCATTGCTCCCGGCCGCCTCGGGGCTGCTACCGCCGTCAAGCTCCTTGCTGCCCACCTCCGAGATCTGCGACATCACCGACCCCTGCAGGGACGAGAAGCTCAGCTGCCCCTTGAGCCGCGCGTCGCTGACGCCGCCGTTCCTGAACCCGCCGCCGGCCATGCCCGCCCGGAGCATGCTCCCGTACCCTGCAAGCCGCGGCGGCGCATTAATCGCTCGCTTGTTTGTGGCAACTGATTAGGTGGTTCGATTACTGATTTTAAATATTGCTTCCTGCTATTGTGCAACAATGCAAGTTTCGCAGCACTTTGCCTTTTAACCTATTATGGGGCTAGGCAACGCTAATGGGCTGTCGGTTGTAGTTTGCTAGACATTTAGATGACATTTGGTTTCCTGACCGGTAACACAAGACAGCAGGGCGTGGCACGCGCGCAGCAGCGGCGGCGGCGCGGGCGGAATGTGGAGGGCGCAGCAGCGGCAGCTCCCGGCAGCCCTGGCGGAGCGCGCGCGTGGAGGCAAAGGAGAGGGATGGCCAGAGGCTAGGGATGACTGATGCGTGCGGTCTACTCGTCATTGAGAGAGAGAGAAGGAGATGGCGGGACCTGACTGTCACTGACTCGGAGAGCATTTAGGACTTTTTCCAATATAGTTTGACAACGTTAAGTAGAGAAATGAACGGAATAGCTTGAGAGAGAAAATTTCATCAATCTTGTATGCTGCTGATAGATCGAACTTTTTAGGTCATTCAGCGAGATTACCAATTTTTTAATGGCACACAAAGAAAAGAGACATGCTGTAACAGAACCGCCCGAATTATAGGGCCCACGTGCACCTGTCATTGCCTTAAAGGCTTTCGACGGCTATGCATGGGAACCCGATAACTCTGGTGTTCTATCGGATGACTTCGGGGAACCCCGAATCACCCTTTCTCCAGGATCAATACAGGAGTAACCACAACATTACAACATTGTTACAAAACATTTTATTAGAGTGCCGAAATTTTGCAATAATAGTTACAACATGGTTAGGGTTTTCTTCGAGCAAAACTTATCTTAAATTTCGGAAGCGAAGTAGATCGTCATAAGCATCTTAGGTGAAACACCTTAGAGAGAGAGGAACTACCAGATCACGTCGAACCCACTGACATGACCCAGCTCTGCAACTTAAGTTAGTACCTGCAACAGGGGTTTAACAAACCCTGAGTACTTGAAGGTAGTCAGCAAGACTTACCCGACAAAAGAAAAGACACCAAGGGCATGCTGGCTTTAGGGGTTTTCTGGGCCAAAAACCAGAGGACTTTTGCGGAAAAGCTTTCTACAGTTGATCCTTACTTTCGGGTTTTAATTTAGGATTAACCATTAGAGAACCTTTATTAGCACCTAATCTACGACAAACACTTATCATTAAACAACCAACATATTTATATCCTTTTCGAGAACTATCATATTCCATCAATTAGACTACGATGATGGTGCGAGGATCAAGTCTCCTGTTATCGTGGAGCAAACGACGATCGAATCGATTAACTACCCAGCTGGAGATTCCCAAACCACACGATATATGTAGGTTCGAGCCTTGCATATATCAACCTCTCTCCTGGATTCTTTGAATGGAATTGGGTTCACGCCACCCAAGAGCACAGTACTCCACTACCATTACCCCGCACCACGGACGGATTCGTAAGGTGGGTATCACGATATTCCCGCCATCTCTCCGCTCCCAGTGCGTGAGTATCCATTTCCAAACCAAATTAGCCAGGGTACACAGGCTTCCCGAAGTATGTGGCCGGTACTGCAAAAGTTCTCGATCCAAAGGTCAATCAATGGAACGGTCCTTAATCGACACAGACGGGACGAGCACTTGCCAGACATCACAGTCGGCTTCACCATTATAGCCATATCACATGTCCCGTCTGGTCTCAGTTTAACATCATCAACATTAGGGTTCTCACGACCTGATCAGGGCCGAGGAGAATAACAGAGAAGTTGTATCTCGTGAATGATGAAACCATCATTCGACTTCTAACGAGCACTAAGCATGGCTAAGCATTTGAGGAATCGTCCTACAAATATTAGTGGGACAATATCTGGTAATAGCTGTAGATCAAGGAAAGTCATGCAGCAACGGTTTCAACCAACTTCTATTCACTTAATGCACATCATACTAGACTTAAAGTGTAATAAAGCTTTGTAAAAGAAGAGAGAGTGGGTTATGCTCCGAGGATTGCCTGGGTTGCAGGGAAGATTAGTTGTTAATCTTGACATCGACACCTTCAGTTGATTCACCTCTTCTGCACTGGATCAACACGAACCTTCTCTAAAGCTTAATCATTGCAACCCTTCGCTCTCACGTGGACTATACGTAAAAGAATGATGCATGTTTAGATGACATGCTTGACATGATGGATGATGCAAGACATGCAAACTAAAGAAAGTTGAGTACAACTTTTCTTCATGGTGCAAACTTCGTGTTTAAATTATTTCACCAAGCATGTTTTCAGTGGATTGCACTATACATGCATCTCTAAATGACATGAGAGATGGAGAGTATGATACATGAAACACATACATAAAGGAATATAAGCCTTCTTGCAATAATAACTTGAGTACAACTTTCTTTCACGGAAAGGTTGCAATCAAGGTTCCATAGCTAGGATTCATTTGTTACATAACAAGATAAATGTTTATTTAAGCATAAAGGTTGAAATTGCATCAAAATTAAACTGGTTACTGCCATGGAATACTAAGGTGAAGCATACCATGGTCTCTAAACAATAACAAATGCACTCAATCCTAAGTTAAGCACTTTTAACATTTAATTTATTAACTAACTATTTACTATACATGTGATGATAACTACTACTTATACTACACAACCAAGCCATGGATCATTAAGGTGATAATGATTCATGGTCTTCAAATCATACAAAAAGGGAATCAATCCTAAGTGATGCATTTATTAATTACCTAAGTCATTTTATTATTTAGCAAGCATGTGGGCATTCCTACACTTAAACTATACATGACCATGCCTTGGACCAGGGGTGTTTTGCTGATCCAAAGTCTCCAAACAAAACCACAATTCACCCAACAATTTAATTAGAAAACTAATTAATCATTTAATGGTTTTATTAACCATTTTTACAGTCTTTAAAAGAGGCCAAAATTAATTATTAAAGTGAACTTGCTCAAAACAGTCCCTAAATTTTAGTGAAGGTTGGTTTTAGCATGAAAAGCTTAACCCTAAATTTTCATGATTTTTGGATCATTATTTTATTCTAGAAAAATCAAACATCACTCATTTATTAATTAAAAGAGGTAATTTCAAAGCATGCCAAAACTATCCAAACACTAGGTTTCATATTTTTTTAGATAGACATTATCACAGAGAAGCTACGCAAAAAATTTCATAATTTTTGGAGCTCTATTTATTTTATGATAAAAAAGACAAATTTCAGCACTATTCATCAATTCTGGAAAAAGGAAAAACATTTTTACCCTTTCTCACTGGCTGACAGAGGGGGGGGCCCAATGGTCAGCTCCTTCTTCTTTCTCAGGACGCCAGAGCAGGGGTGGGTTGGAGCTGGCCGGGGCTTGGCCGGCAGTGGCTAGATGGCGGCCGACAGTGGCAGAGTTGGCTGGGATAGGATACAGAGCAAGGCGAACCTTTCAGTGCACTTGTCTCGGCCGGAGATGGCCGGTGTTGCCCTGGACACGCACGCCGGCGGTTCCAGGTTGAACTGCAGGGCGGCGGCGGCGACCAGCGGTGCTCCGGCGACTCGTGGCTGGGGCAAGGGTGCAACGGACACGGCTTGGTGAGGCGAAGCTGCTGGTGGCATTGGTAGGTCGTGATGGGACTTGTAAGAGGGAGAACGACAGTAGCAGCGTGCTCCGCAGGCCGGCCATGGCGGCCTTCGCAACGGGAATCCGGCGTGAGGCTGATTCCGGCGACAAGGAGCAGCGGAGAAAGGTCAAGAAGCAGCGCGAGGATTAGACGGAGCTGCGAGCGTGGGCTGCCGGGCTATGGCGGAGCAAGGATGTTGAATTTCACCGGCGGTTCGAGCTCGCCGGAGACGGAGCAGGGAGGGAGAAGAACGAGGAGGTCGGCGTCAGGGTACTTAAGAAGGTGAGGGCGGCTTCCAGGCGTTTCCGGCGATCGCGCGAACTCGGCCACGCACGCGGCAGCGCGTACGAGCAAGCAAGCTGGACACGGCGCCGGTGGAGCAGCTGCGTGGCAGCTCTGCTGCCGTTGAGCTGCTGCTGCTGGTTACTGTACCATGGCGAGGAGCCGACTGACAGAGCAACTTCGAGCCACAAACACTCCCATCTCTAGCCCGAATCAGAGGATGCTTATGTTGACAAAGTTGTTCAGTGAATTGAGATCTCCAACTTTGTCAATATGGCCAAAGTCTGATTCCCACTGGTTAGAGAAATACAGAATTAATAAGAGGAGGTGGATGTAACTGCATTGCAGTTTCAGAGATGAAACTGAATTCAGTTTCAGTAGTCTTCATGAACTTGATTTTTGACTAACTAAATTAATCACTGAATTAGAGAGAGATTAGCGATCATCACACACAAACAAAAGCACCAATACAAGGCTTGATCAAGGAACTTTGCATTAGGGCAAAAATTGAGCAAAAATCTTATCTGTAAAATTTCATTTAATTAAATTACCAAATTTAAACCCAATAAAGTGACCTCCTGTCTTAGTCAAAATAACTAAGCATGATTAATAAAATGGAATTCAAATTTGGTACCAATTTATTTTTTATTTTTTAATTAAGAAAAACACAAACCACCTTAATGCTTTGTGATTAATATCTACTAATCACCTTAATTGATAATGTTGATAACATTCAAACATACACATAGACTATGCACATGAACCAAAATGCATTATAGTTGATGCATTCAAAGTATGTTTGATGCAATGCCTGATGATTATGCATAATGATGATCATGATCAAGTTGTTAATTAGAATAGTAACACCAGGGGTGTTACACATAATTAACCTCTATAAAATAGCTTGCAAAGAGTGCACCCTCAACTCCTTTGTGAATTAGGTAGTCAGCAGCAAGAGATTTCATAGGGCTTTCATAAAGTCAATCATGGAACTACTCAAAACAAAGAAATGGCACCATTTTAGTAATCTACATAAGGCTCTAGATGCAATATTAAAGATAGGATAAACCAAAAATATGGGGATGCAGTCTTCGAACTATGACAAAAGACCATGGGTCAAGAATATATACTCCCTCCAGGCTCCAGATATGGGCCCAATACCTTAAGATCAGGTGAATTGGGAGGTTGGCAGGTTAGCCTTATGACCCAACCATCTGCTTGGGCAGCTTGCACAAATGCGGGGTCATCAACGGCGATATGGGTCTTAGCATTGTCTTGCTGGATGAAGATGGGCATTCCTCTTTCCTTGGCCGGCCACGTGGCTTTTATCGTTGGTATAACCTTGTTCACTAAAAAATCTCGGCTAACTTCCTTGGCCACTGATGTCATGGCTTTTGTTACTGGTGCACCTGGGAATGTAACCAATGAAACATGAGATGACCATTTACATAAGAAATCAGTTTACATGTGAAAAATAGAACATGCCATACCTCTATCCATGTTTGGACTCCATCTCTTTGCAGGTTGTATCTTCACAAGGGGAAAAAAACCTAATTTCTCATCAAATGTGCAATTACCGTTCTCATCAAATCTAGGCTGAGTAACCACAGCTAGGAACATCACATTCTCTGTGAAATTCTTGCTTTTAACCGAACGTTCTGGCCTTGCTTCATCATTGGCGAGGTAATATTTCTGGTTTCTACGAGTCCTATAGAACCATTTTTCATCAATGAGATAACATCGTAAATTGGTTTGAAGGATAAGCCACAGCTATTCATCATTGCCATTTTTCATCAATGAGATAACATCGTACATTGGTTTGAAGGATAAGCCATAGCTATTCATCATTGACAGACAACACTTGACGCGTGCTTTCTTGTTTTCATCGATCAAACTAAACTTGAGATCGTAAGTGTGAAGACAAAAATATCCTTCTCTAAAACGATTATGAAGTGTGCTCTTCTTAACTCGTAAGGCATTAGCAAGATCCCGCAAGGTTGTGCGCTCCCTAAGAGGGATGTCTTTTATTGCCTCTAAATCTACTTCTATTAGTTTCCGACCACAACTCTGAGTATTTGTTCACAATTTTATTTATCCCACCAGTCTGACCATTTTTCCAAATACTCTGCATAACTCATAGAGGGACATCAAACTTCTGTGAAACTGCCTTTGTAACTCCACGACAAAGAATAGGAGGATCTGTTTTTGCTAACAATTTTAGGTAAATGGAGATCTTGAGATCATTAGAATAGAACTTCCTTCTCTTGGTGCTAGAACCTACAAACAAAAACCTATACTAAATATGCAGACACACACTGAACTGAGTATGCAGAATGCAAGAAAACAGACTGCACAGCAAACACCATTGCCTGTCTGACAACAAACTGAATTGGAAACTGAAAACAAACTGAATTGGTCGATGGAAATATTGTACCTGAAGCACCACCTCCATTTATTGATGCACCTTGCAGACCATCGGCTTCAGGTATTTGCACTTCTTGTGTTGCAGCATCACCTTGCTCTCCTTGCTGGTCAAATGCTGCTGCATCATCTTCTACATGTTCTAGACATAAGTAAAAGAACAGAGACAACAAACAGAGAATAAGTTCACAGACAGTAGCCAAAGAAGTCAAAACAAAGATCCTTGATAGATTTAAACCTTGAATCCCATCATCCCACACCATATCATAATCAAGAACGAAAAACAGATAGCTGAAAAAATACTGTAGCTGTCCGACAACACACTAACCTTTGCTCCCCTTGCTCATCAAATGCTGCTGCATCATCTCCTTGCAGATAATCGGCTCCATCCCCTTGCACTCCTATTGCAGCATCAACTTCATCTCCTTGCTCGCCAAATGCTGCAACAAAGAAAAAGAAATAATAAGCTCATAGACAGAAAAAACAGCAGGCAAAACAAAGATCTTGACAGTTTTGCACCTTGGCTGCCATCGTCCCAAATCATATCATAATCAAGTTGATCTGTTGGACCATCATACTCAACGATGTCATCCCAATCTATGGGATACAATTCTCCAGATTCAGGTGGCTCATCATTCAAATCAATTTCTAACCCAGGCATCTAATCGGAAGTGGAGAAAAAAGAGTAGGTGAGGTGGAGAGATCACTGGAGTTGCCTGGACGTTTCCATCCTCCTTGGCGACTAATATAGGCCATGGAAAATTGAAAACGAAAATGAAGAGTGGCGCCAATTGAAGTTTGATCCATAGGTGGCTGAGTTTTGAAATTTGGCTGCCAAATTTTCGTTGACAGAGATAGACATCTGATTCTCCTCTATTGTCAGTTGGCCACAAATATTGTGCTCCTTTTAGTTATTATATTGAGTTATCTAGAATAAATCAAATTTGGAGGCATCTAAAAGATGAGCTAGTACAACCTGAACTATTCAGACGACTATTCAAACTTTTGCCAGACTGTGTGCAGTTTAATTTCAGATACCCAATATTTAAGCTATTAATTTATTTTGTTTGGAGGCAATTCAAAAGAATAGAGTGGCAGACATTATTAAATGACATAATTTAACACCTTCCAAATGTCAATTTGTTTGCCTGGACACTCCATGGAAGTTCTTAAATCTGTTGGTCAATTGTCAATTATTTCTTTCTCTGTATAAGTGTGTAGTGCAGCTGCTAGTTCCCTGGCATGCACATAACTTAAACGGTTTAGGGAGGGATGATGGTCGCACTACTGTTCTTGCATCTCTTTTGGTTGATGGCAAATAGCAGAAGTTCATATACTTCAAGAGATTGCAAAAGTTGCTTATTAATAGTCACATAACAAAGGACTGCTGCTTAGCTGATCCAGAAAAAAGAGAAGCAAGATCATGCACCAAAGTGCAAAGTGCAAACCATGAAAATGCTGCTGCAATGCACCAATATGTCTATTGTATAAATATTCGCTTTTCATAGTAGAAGACACATGTATACTAAGCTGTGTGCAGTTTATGCTCTGCTTCACCTTGGTCACCTGGCAGGGCGCTGTCCGGCAACACGAATAGGGTCCAAAGACACCACTTGCACATCTTGATCAACCTATACACCATGAAAAAAGAGGATATGAGAAAGCTAAGCAGCAGCAGTACACCAAAATGCACATGAAATGAATGCTGATCAGTCGACGCAGGAAGATCTCACTGCAAATAGTGGAACCTAGACATTGCAAGAGTTGCTTATTGATAGTAATACAACAAAGGACTTCTGCTTAGCTAATGCAGACAAAAGAGATGAATGATCAACTGCTGCCAATGAAGTACAGCATCAAAAAGCTGAGCATCAAAAACTTCCATGCTTTTGGTATGCACACATCACTAATTCTCCTAAGAACTAGCTTTGCATTTCTTCTGTAATCAGTACAGAACATATAATCAAACATGTACTGTCTTAGACTGCTTAAGTTGTATATCATACTTTTGCCAGACTGGAGCGAGCAAGCAGCATACTTTGACAACGAATCCAATTGCACCACAGCAAAATAACAAACGACGAATCCAATTGCTTTGACAGTACATTTCACATGAAAGGATAGTCCTCAACACATTTCAGGCATAAACAATTGCAAAGTATACTGAACCATGAACAGTAGGCCGATCAACAGCACTGGAATGGACGCCGAGTGAAAACGCAGTGGATCAGTTAGAGCTTGCTGCCTTGATGCTGAGTTGCCGTGAATGTCCACGTAGAGCAGGAGCGGTGTCGGCACCTTGTCCGGCTCCCGCGGCGTGCCGCAGTGCCGCCAGCGTCGTTCCGCCTTTGCGCTTGATGCCCGCGGCAACGATCGGAGTCTAGCGAACGGGTGAGGAAGAGTGCCTCCGCCGCCGCCTTGTCCGGCTAACGCTGCACCGCCGTGTCGCCGGTGATCGATCTGCCTTTGAACTTGATGCTGCGGGCGAAGTCTCGGAGTGGACCGAACGGGTGAGGAAGAATGCCTCCGCACCGCCGTCCGGCTGCCTCCGCGCCGCCTTGCCCCTAGCTGCTCACGCTTGTGAGCAAGAGTGCCGCGCTGCCCCTTCTTGCGAGTTGCAACTGCTGCCATGGGGAAAGGGGAGCCGATCGCACGAGAAAATTGCGGCGGACCTCCATCGTCGTATTTGTTTCCTTCTTCAATTTTCTTTCCTTTAGTTTTCTTTCCTTCTGTTGATTTCTTTCCTTCGCATGAGTCAATTGAGGGGGGGAATGCTCGGGGTCGCACGGTGGAGGCAGAGCGGCGACCCCAAAAATTACCGCACGATTAGATTGTCTTAGTTTTATTCTTTTTTATTGTCTTAGTTTTGTTCTTTTTAGTTGAAGGAGATGCTTGTGTTGGGATGTGCACTGCTGAAAACTTCATGGAAAAGAGAAATACTGTTTTGGCGGGCTGATAAAACAAGCGAATAAACCCGATAAAAAGCACCCCTTTTTGCAGCAACAGAATTGGGAAGGCGAAGACGAAGAGACTGACATAGTGGTCGTCATAGTTTCGTTCGTTAGGAGTAACTTGTGAACCGGAAAGAAGAGTCATCATGATTACTAGCACATAATGGTTATTATAAACTTAACTATCATCAAACTGTCAGTTACAGTGCATAAAGGACATATGCATATTACACATAACATTAACTAGTCTTAAAATTTTCTTTAATTTAAAAAATTGGGACATGCCCAACTAAATCCAACATTAGTTGCGTCTGGTTTATACTTCGGTGCTTTACATAAATTATTTACAATCACGTACTATTAAGGGATTTTGTGTAAATCCAACAATTGAATATGTCATGATTCATGAAGTTATTTTGTGCTAGACATGAGATGGGCATTTTTGGCTCGACCCGACCCGACCCGAACTTGCTAGTGTTGGCCCAATTTGCGATTGTTAATGGACAGGGACTAAACAATGAGATGCAAGCCCTCGACTTGGCATGGGTGATCGTATTTTTCTGAAATTTTTTTAGAATTTATGGGCGTTATGTTTTAAGTGGTAAGCGATGTTTCCGTCAACAACGAGGCTCCTGTGGTGACTTTGGAAATCTCCAGATCTACCGGCTCAGTCCTTCGGAGGTGCTCATAGGGGTAGGGTTTGCGTACGTGTGTTCTAGAAGATGAGTGTGAGTGTGTGTTGTGGACGTTTGTTCTAGGGGATGAGTGTGAGTGCGTGTTGTGGACGTTTGCGTTGTCTTGTGTAATTTTAAAAAATAAACATGTAACAGTTTATTTTCTAAGCTTGGCTAGATTTATTATTTTCAGTTAAAAATTATTAGGTGGCCCACTGAGGTCAGCCCTGACATGAGCCCAACTAAAACTGCTAGCCTGACATGGCCCATGGGATGTTATAGATACGATTTTCTAGCTTGGAAATGCTGGGCCTTTTTCGGCCTGGCTTGAGAATTTTTTTTATAAATGGCTTGAGAAATGTTGAGGTCTACTTTGTGCCCTACAGTGAGATCTGTATGTAAATACTTCCGCTGGATATTACTCTCTCTATCTAAAGAAACTTAATTTTTAGAGCTATTCTGAGTTAAAATTTTAAACTTTAACTAAATTTTTGGTAAAAACATTAAGATTTATAGTATTAAATTAGTATCATTATATTTATTATAGAATATATTTTCATAATATGCTCATTTTCGCGATTCCACTTTTTGGCGATCGTTCACCCACATCCAATCTGAGCGAACCGTGGGCTCTAATCAGTGTGTGGGGCGCGGCGATGTGTCAGCTCAAAAAGCAAAATATGTTTTAAAAATGCTATAAAACCCAAACTGTGTATCTATTTACAATTCTGTTTGTACCGTTGTATTCTACTTAATAAGACGAACAAAACTAGATCTCACTTGAATATGTTTCAAGAATTTTTTTTACTTTTTCCCTTACTACAATCGTTTGTGTGTACAAATTTTTTTGTGATGTTTTGTTACCTAAGTTATACGTAAAAAGTTATATGTATAAGTTAAATTCTAACTTTGCAATGTTATAAGATATGTGTTTTACATGTAATAAGTTAAATATATAAGTTATAAGCATAACTTAGAAACGTTGAAGATCACATAAGTTATGTGTATAAGTTAGATTTTAAGTTAAACGTATAAGTTATAGAATGGAAGTTATTTGCCTAGGTTTGTAACTTTATCTTTATTTTGCTAAAAATAGAAAACTTTCCATAATAAGAAAGTTGCAGAATTTTTTTTTACTAAAAAATAGAAAGTCGAGGGTTGTCCAAATCGTTTCGCTCATTTTTTTTAAAAAGTCTAAAAAACCCCAACTATTAACGTTGGTGCACTTTATACCGAACTATAAAAACCGGGTATTGTACATCTTGAACTTTAGAAACCGGTGCAAATAACACCCCAGGGCGGTTTTGGAGGGTGGTTTTGCTTGATAACGTGGTTTTGTCTTTTTCTTTTTATTTATTTTGGCTAAATCTTTGAAAAATCATAGTAAATCACAGAAAAAATCATAAAATAGAAAATCTAATTTTGTTAGACTCCACATCAGTAGATCTACACAGTGAACATATAATATAGTATATTTTAGTATAAAGTTTTTACTGTAATTTTAGACCTATACTTTTTGTAATTAAATGGAATAATTCATAACCATAATTTCTATGGTCGAATTATGGTGAAATTTTTATGGTGAGCTTATTATGATATACTTGAACTGTAGTAAAATTTTTATAATTATTGGATCATATATAACTTAGTCATAGATTTATTTAGGTTTATACTTAGGTTTATGCTTGTTAAATATAAATAAATCTATAAATGATCCAATAATTATAAAATTTTTACTACAATTCAAGCATATCATAATAAGCTCACCATAAAAATTTCACCATAATTCGACCAGATAAATTATGGTTATGAATTATTCCATTTAATTACAAAAAATATAGGTCTAAAATTACAAAGAAAAACTTTGTACTAAAATACACTATATTAATATGTTCACTGTATAGATCTACTGATGTGGAGTCCAATAAAATTAGATTTTCTATTTTATGATTTTTTCTGTGATTTACTATGATTTTTCAAAGATTCGGCCGAAATAAATAAAAAAGAAAAAGACAAAACCATGTTACTGTAGCAAAACCACCTTCCAAAACCGCCCCCCCAGGGTGTTATTTGCACCGGTTTCTAAAGTTCAGGGGTGTACAATACCCGGTTTTGTAGTTCGGGTATAAAGTGTACTAACGTTAATAGTTGAAGGTTTTTTTTTAGACTTTTTCCTTTTTTTTGGGTGAACGTTCGCTAACTAGTCTCACCAGCTCATTTTATATTATAAATGTTGTTACTCTTTTCTATAAAGTTAGTCAAATTTAAAAAGTTTTGGTTGACATGAATCCTAGAAATTTATTGTTTCGTAGACAAAAGGACTAAAATTAAAAAAGCTCGTTTTCACACCTTAAAATAATTCAAAGCGACATGAAGCCACTTGCTCTGTGCCAATTTGCGTGGCAAGATCAAAATATACGCAAACTCTGCAAAATCTAAAAATCATTAGTACTGAATATAATTGGTTTTGGATGTAAACCACATTTTCATGGAGGATTCGAGCAAAGATAGCCCGCTGATCAATGACCCGTTTGGTATTTTACAGTCCTTTTCCCTCTTTCTGTGTTGGCAGTGAGTGGCCATAAGTGAGATTAAATTGGCACCCATTTCTATATTCATCTACAATAGCAATAGCATGTCCCTTTCCTCCTGGACCCTGGTACAACAGTAGCCACTGTCTAGCTCGCTTACACATATCGTCCCACGAATGAAGCAAAGACAAAACCCGGATCAATTCTTCACCACTACTGCCACGAGCTTCGGAGATCCTTCGTCCTCTGATCGCCGTCAAATCGCTCATGCACGATCTTGTTGTTTCAGATGCATTTCCTTCTCGATCTTCTGAACAGGAATGACACTAGGATTCTCCCATACTTTGAGAAGGACGATCGTCCCTGCATGACAAATAAATCGACAAAATAAAAAAAGTTAATGGAGCTGTGACAAATGAATCGACAAATAAATCTTTTACTCGATCCACAAAATGCAACACAAATAATTCCCAAAAAATATGCAACACAAATATATATGTACCGGAGGAAGCTGCAGGTGGATCACTGCACGGCCGCCGAGACGCGGCGGAGCACGTCGATCTGCGCGCGCAGATGGACGACGTAGTCCATGGTTTCGCGGAGCAGCGTGGCCGCATCGTCCATGGCGGCGGCGTTCCCTCCGGTATCACCTTCCGGAGCGCCATCGTTCTCCTGCGCACCAGCCTCCGCGCGACGTCGCAGCTCGCCGCGGCGTCCCTGATCCTCTTCGCGTCGACGCACCTCCTCATTACCACCCTCTTGCAGCACGCGCTCTTTCCTCACCTTCTTGCACGCCCGCTGGCTGTGGCCGCCGCTGGACGACGTAGCGGCGGCGGCAGCAGCCAAGATGGCCTTGGCCACCTGCGCGCGCGCCGCCGCCATGGCGACGTCGGCGGGAGCGCTTGACGGTGCGCTTCCGGTCCCTGGGAGGCTCATGGCGTTGAAGGGGTACGCCGCCTCAGCGTCCGCGCGGCCCGAGTCCCAGGAGCCGGTTCCTTAGCAGGTCTCGCTTGAAGGCCACCATGCTGCTGGCACCGCCGCAGCCTTTGCATGCTGTGCTGTTAGCGGCGGCGGCGGCGTTAGACTGTCTTCAACAGAGGGCACCTAAAAGGAACACCCATTCGCGTGTTTGGGTCATGCCCTGGCAAAGGGTCAGGGACCCAAAAGCTTCCTGCTCCAACAGACAAGCCAACGCAAAAAAGGGTCGATCTTCTTCTTCTTCCCGGCGTTCTCGGCGAGCACGACGAGCACGGGCGGCGGCTGGTTGAGAACACCTCCTGAACGGCCACCCTGAGCCCACCCCTCTCTCTCTCTCTCCCCTCTCCTTCCCTCCCGACCGAGGGCTGCTTGCGGGGGTGGCGCACCATCGTCGCGGCAGTGCAGCGGCACGCGGCGGTGCGCCTCCCACCTCCAGATGCGGCGCCGCGCGGGGTGGGTCGGCGGCGGCTTCGAGGCCGCAGGTCGAGCGGTGGCGGCCTGGCCGGCGTCGCCACCCGCGTCGTCCACCGCGTGCCGCCCAGCGCCAGCTTCGATCCCGCCCACGGCGCCGACGAGGCTGGGGGGAGGCCACCAAGCGGCGCGGCTTCGCCGAGGCGGGGGTGGAGCCAGCGCCCGGCCGCCCGTGATGGCTCATTCATATTTGGCTGCTCCTTCATCTCCGTGCCGGCCTTCTTCGTCAACTCCGGCGGCATGCTAGCCTTCTTCCTCAACTCCGGTGGCTGAATAGCTCGAGTTCTTCTTCCTCCGTGGCGAATAGCCAAGGCCGGCTCGGAGGAGGTGCTGCCACGGCGAGCTCATCTCGCCGAGCCGATACCCCCCCCAGCGGTCCGGCCTGGCAGCGCCGGCCGCTCCACCCCACGACTGCGTACGGGCTGGCGTCGGACCCACCACTACGGGCGCTGGAGGTTTGGGTCGAGGAAAGAGACGAACGCAAATAAACGTCCCGGTTTGCTCGCTACCGAAAATATGTGGTCTGTATGGGTCGTTTGTTGGAGGCTGTTTTTGACAGCTAAATGCATTATGTGGCATCTATTTTGCATTTGCGTCTCCATATGCATGAGCTGTTGAAGATAGTCTTAGGGCCTCGCATGTTGTTGTTTCTTGTCGTCTTTCCCGGAGCTGATGAGGACGGAATTAATGATGATGATGTGATTCAAGTAAAAATGTTGCTTGATGAATGCTTATATAGACTGCTGCTTCAAGGGGAGCTCGATCTCATGGCTGTTTTTATACGCGTGTACTACATGGCTTGGCCGGCATGTCGTGTGTGGCACAAACATGACATGTGGCTGAGACGTACGGCAGATGCATGCATGCGTGTGATGTAATCTCCCATGGACGACGCGTGGTTACGTTAACCTCTGTAATAATCGAACGGAACGTGCTCGGCTCTCTTGTTTAATGGGTACTGTCGTCGGAGAATCGGATTTTTAGGTGCATGCATGCATGTGTATGAAGACATGGAATTAAACCACAAGTGCGACGCGATGCGATGCAATGTGCACGTTGTGAAAGAGATGGGAGTAATAAACTAGATCCACCAGCCGGCTGGCAGTTAGCGATATATAGGTAACATGCACGCACAATCGCTCTTGGCATGGATGCAATATTGGCATGTAATGGAAAACACAGAGAAGCCTCCTGTCAGTGCGAGAGCTAATAACCTCTCACTCACCGGGAAGTGCCGCATGTGCCGAAATCGATCGAGAGCTAGCGCGCGAAAGGCCAGTTTGCATCGCTGCTAGCTCGCTCCGTGCATGTGTACGTCATGGTCATCCTGGAGGACAAACTGCACATGGCTGCACATGTCGCGTCTCAGCGCGCGCTGGCCCTTTGGCACTTGGCAGCGCTCTGCGCGGCCCCCGCCCTGATGATGGGGCCCGTGTTGACGTGCATGTGGTGGGTATCCGTAGAGATCATCCTCATCTGCCTCGGTTCATGATTTCATCTCTTTCGTCTGCATGCAATCGAGCAGCACGATGATAGGATAGGATCTCCTCCACCTCTACGCATCCATGCATGCATATTCGTGCAAAGGAAAAGAAGACTGACGTGGTTGGTAGGCGTGTAGACAGTCAGTCAGTCAGGCATGCATATGGACAGGAATGGGCTTAGGGTTTTTGTTTACTTGCACGGAGACGCTAGCTCTGGGACACGGGAATTTCCTGGAAACAAGGGGCCGGCGCGACATATATGGCGGCCGCCACCCGGCCAGCCGACCGGCAGCGGCAGCGGCAGCTCGTCCCTTTTTTCTTGATTGAACCGCGGCGTGCCCCGAGAAACGCAGGCAGATCGCTTGTTGGCTCACATGGCGATCACATGGACACGCGCGCGTCTGTTGGCGCACTGGGAATGAACATGAGCTTGGTGGGATCGGAGCACAAATGAGCATGTCTTTGGTCGTGCGTCAGTCAGATCGACGGTAGGAGTAGGACACGCTTGGGAGTTAGAGTTACGGCGCGCCGCCGTTTTAGACGAGGGGCAGTGGTGGATCCAGGACAACACCTCAGGGGGGGCTAAACAATGAAAACTAGAGATAAAATTAGAGATATAATGATGATTTAGAGGCTAATAAACAGTAATTTACATGTAAATCAAGGCTTCTAGGGGGGGCTGCAGCCCCCCCAGCCCCCCTGGTGGATCCGCCAATGGCGAGGGGACTCTGCATGCAGTCTATCGAAAGCAAGGCTGCATTGCCTTTACCTTTGCCTACCAACGTGTCTTCTTGTAGGAGGAGGGGTACCATACCATACAGTATCTCTCTAGTGTTTTAATTTAGCACGTGGTCATTTCTTAGTTCATTGATACTACTAGGTAGTACATACTAGTACTAGTACTCCCTCCATGTTGGAAATAGAAGTCGTTTAGGACAACGGCACGGTCTCTAAAGTACAATTTTAACTCTATATTTTTGTAAAAATATTCATCACAAAGTGATATATTTATACTTTTATGAAAGTATTTTTCAAATAAATCTATTTATATAGTTTTCATATTTTCAAACTTAGCAAATTAAAAGTTATTTATGATTTATGTTCTCAATGTTTAACTAAAACCTTGTCCAAAATAACTTCTATTTCCTATATGGAGGGAGTAGCTTATAATAATATTCCTACGTACAGTAAATCACTTTGGAAATGAGAAAAGAACTTAGTGACCGACGCGAAACTACATTGCACACCACCACTAAAGTTCGCAAGTACTCCTGCAGCAACCAGAAAGAGATGTGTAGAAAGCATAATGCAGAGGCTGTCCGTGCACGTACACCGGTTGGATGGAGTACGCCGGGTATGATCGTCATGACGGCCAGTACGTACAGTAAATACGGCCGGCAAGCGTTCACGTGTCCGGGGTCGCCGATCGTGGGGCGCTAGCAGCCGCGTGCAGAGATAGGCGTGAGCGTGACCGGCCACAAGCACAACAAAACCACATGACTACACTCGCGAGTCGAGTCGCCGCTCGATCGCTTGGCCCTGTACTCTCACGCTTGCAGCCTTTGATAAATTGGTAGCACTCTGTGCAAAAGCTCCTAATTACGTATTTAGTACTCCCTCCGTTCTAAATTATAAGTCGCTTTAACTTTTTAATTCATCTATTTTGTTATGTATCTAGACACATTATTATATGAGTTCTTATTATATCTAGATATATAACAAAAATAGATGTACCAAAAAAATCAAAACGACTTATAATTTAGAACAGGAGTAATGGATAACTTCCTTTATTACTAAATTAATACTGTAATGCCTTTTTACGCTAACCGTGCATATAGGCGTAATAAAGAACCTGCTTTTTTCGCACGAGAAACGAAATCTGTAGCCTGTAGGCTTGGTCTGAGCTGCAGGCTGCAGCTTTTACAGTGTGCCGTTTGTGTGATAATACTCCCTCCGTATCCTAATTAGATGATGTTTAGAACATGAGTATGATTATTAAGAGGTGATTAATTAGGGGTTAGTTTTTTCTGTCTTGCCCTCATTAAATAGAGCCGTGCTATTCGTGATTACAATCCAATGTAGCTCAGCTGGCCAACACTCTGCGGTCCGAGGCCAGAGCTCCATGGTTCGAGACCTGGCGGCTCCATGGTTCAAGACCTGGCGGCTGTGGTATTTTTTACGTTGTTGCAACAATTTTTGCATGGCGACGCCCGCGCTGCGCGTTTCATTGTGGCGGGCTAGGCTGCCATTAATGGCGAGGCGGCCATGCGAACGGGCGGCGCGCGTGCCTGGCTTAGGACTAATCGCGTCCAAAACTTCCCTCGATAGTGTGAACGTCGTCTATTCCCGCAAACAGCCTGGGCGCCAGAACGTCCCCTAGTTAGGATATAGAGGGAGTATAATATAGTTTGAAGAAACGATGTGGCGGCTTGTTTCCTACCATGGAGCTAGAGTACAGAAGCTCTAAGAGCAACTCCAATGGAGCCCCTAAATAGGCCCATATTCTAATTCTAGGGGCTTGAGAAAAAAAAACTACTCCAATGGAGCTTCTATTTGGACTCCTATTTTAGGAGACCTCCTAAATTTTAGTTTCAGGTCCCCAGAATTGGGAGGATCCTATCCCCTCCCCGGTATATGGTCTTGGGCTGGAGTTGGAGTCAATTTTGGGCCCCTACTTTTATAGGTCAAGATGCAAATGAAAAAAAAATAAGAGTTCAATTTGCATGTTGGGCTGGAGTTGCTCTAATTAATCAGCTCATCAGCACCGGACGACGACAAGCAGATTGAATTCGTCCCCTTAATTATGAAAGTTGAGTTGAAACATGCGGGGCGTGTCACGTACGGTCGTTTCTCTAATTTAAAACTTGTGGATGCATGCATATGCACGCCGTTGGACCTCTCTTTCCACATGGTGGATCGGATCAGCCAAAGGAAGAACAGAACTGTACAACAAGGTTTAACCGGAAACAATTAGTTTAGGGACATTAATCTCTTTAGGCTTCATATCGTGCAATACCTCTCAGTTTTTTCGCCTTTGACAAGGCCTACAGGAGGTGGAACTGATCCCGAAAATGCAGGACCAAATTATATGGAAGCTCATTGTATCTGGGAGCAGGGACGGATGCAGCACCGGGGCGGCCGGGGCTCGAGCCCCTCCTACGGCTGCCGGACGCATGGAGCCCTCCCTTAGCCTCTCCTAGAAATTTTTACTATACATACATTTGGAGGAGAGGCTGAAACTCTCTCAAGGTTGAAGAAGTCCCTCCTAGATATTTTTCTGGATTCGTCCCTACTGGGGAGTACATAGCTTGCTCGGTATATCTGGCACAATTTATAGGTGCAATTAACATAGATTTTGACAAGTTAATTTGGAGAACTTGGGCACCTCCAACATGCAAATTCTTTGCATGGCTAGCGATACAAAATCGACTTTGGAAAGCTGATCGACTGGCAGCTCGCGATTGGCCCAACCAATGGTATTGTCCCTCCGCAGAACCGCAAATGAATCAGCCATCCACCTCTTGGCCCATTGTAGATTTTCAAAATGGATATGGGAAGCGATACACTCATGGACCAATGCAAATTTTTTCTAGCCATGAAGACCGGGACAACAAGGATTCCATGTACCAGTGGTGGCGTACGGTAGGGACACCCGCAGGTGTTCCAAGTAAACCAGTAAGATCGCTGATGCTTCGTGTCACTTGAGAACTTTGGAGAGAACGGAATGCACGGATCTTCAAGCACAAACACAAATCACCATCAGTGCTGATTGCAAAGATCAAGAACGAGACTAGACTATGGTGTAATACAGGAGCCAAGCGTATGAGATTTTTTGCCTTTGGCTTAGGCTGTTTCCCTTTGAGGGCCTAAATGCCTCATTTAGGCTGCTTGTTTGTTTGTTTCATATTCTAAGTTTGTACTGTCCTTTGCTCTCCTCTGTCAATATATGTAGCTGGCATAATCCTGCCAGCAGTTTTTTTCAGAAAAAAAGACATGGTGATCGGATCATGCGTGTGTTGTTGGCGCCGTTGCCGTTGCGCGGCTTGTGCCGGCATGCAGCCCGGCCCGTTCGGTCGAATCAACATGATGGTCACGGACGGAGCTACATGGAGGCGAAACGGGGTCATGGCCCCCTGCCATCACTAATTCTCCACTAAATGAACAGTAATATGACTACTGTTCATGTATTTTTAGTCAAAATTAATGAGGCCAGCGCGCCCCCCCTTCCCCACCCCCCCGAGCTCAAGCTCCGTCGCTGCTGATGGTCCCTCCGCTTCCCCACACCCACCCCCCAACTTGAGCTCAAGCTCCGTCGCTGCTGATGGTCCCTCCGCTTCCCTCGGTTCTGGTCAGTGGTAGGAGCGGCCGTCGCCGTCTCAACTGTATGCGACTGCAACTGCAACCCCGACGACGCTGACGCTGCACAGCACAGGTCTTCCTTGCTTTCGTTACCTGGCTGCTCGGCGTGTGCCTCCTTTCGTTAGCAGCAGTGGCAGGTCGCTTCCCGCAAGCTGATCGTTTGGCCGCCGCTGCCATAGCCAGCGCCGGCGCTGTCCTCAGGCGCCTCTTCACCCCATGGAACTGGCCCCATATATATCTTGCGCGCATGGGCACTGGGCAGTGTACGTTTCAGTTATTAGTGTGCTTTACATGTTGGTACCCTATCCATCCAAGATCGCTCTCTTCCGAAGCTTGTATTGTGTTCGTCGTGTGATGCAATATACTCTTGTTTATATATATATATATATATATATATATATATATATATATATATATATATATATATGAGAGATACATTTGTAGCGTGACTGATCAAATTGCTCTGCCCTGTGCGTGTTAATGTTAAACGGGCTGTACCATTGTAGTATATGTTCTGGGCCCAATAATTTAGCCATAAGCCTCAGTTACGCCAGCCCAATCAGTCCAGGCTAGGTAAGGCCTGGCCAGGCTTCAGCGGAAGAGCAGGCCGGTGTGTAAATTAAAAGAAGCCCATCCAATTTGCCGACCAGACCCATCAACGCTGGAGCGTGTTTCCAAAAAAAAAAAAAAAAAAAAAAAAAAAAAGTTTAGCACACACCAACACCAATATGCAATGACGAACCGGGGAGAGGTGCCCCGTCACCTGGTTCAAATGCAGGTGCAACATATTCTTAATGGATCAGGAAGCACCAAATCCTGGATAAAAGCCATAGCAAATTATATGTGCCCTTCCGCAAGATGATTTCCTAGGGGTGTGACTATGTGCCCTTCCGCAAGTCCTCTATAGGTTTCTTGATTGCGCTATAGCAAATTATATTTTTGATGGGGATAACAAGGAAGATATCTTGTTTCTCCCTGATTACTTATCTTCACTTCCTAATTTAGTTAGTAACTGAATGAACTCTGAATTTTTCAATGTGTTCACTTGTTATGACTGAAATTATTAGTCAATTGACATGGCTTTTCTCCATGGTATGGTGCTTCAAATCCCAGAAATCTCCATCTCTATAATATAATTGGTATGGCTTTTCTATGTTACCAAGGGCAAAGCGACTTGGTATGAACACAGCCTCAATATAGTGTCTTAACTGCGGAAGTTGTGGCTTGCCAGGATGCATGGCTTGCTATACGCATTGGGAAGAGGGGTGCGGAGATTGAAGATGGAATTAGACTGTCAGGTCTTGGTCCGGCTTAAAAAAAACAAAACAAAACAAAAAAAACCGATGACCTCCAACGGAAAAAGGAAAGAACGAACGGCGCAGGCAAGCGGCATGCGCTCGGTCACTGATGAGTGGCCTCTTTCTCAGCTTTTTGGCGCGAGTGAGGTTCATTTTCGTGGACGCGCATCCAGTTTTGGCAGTCCAACTTTGCTGTGATGACCTTTTCTTGATTTTCTTGATGCAACTCGATCTCCAAAAACTAGGAAAAGGGACCGGCAACAGCTCAAAAGCCTCGGTGTGTCATGGCCCTCATTGGCGCATCCCCATCTGTTAATTAATCTTTTGTATTTGTACTCAAACACACGGACTGCGCATGACAGCTAGTCCCACACATGCACGCGAATTAATTCCAGGTGGATACTCCTCTGCTCCCGCGTGAGGGCTGCTTGCATGTGCTCTGTGATTGGCTGGAGAAGCTAGCTTCTCGGCCACTCCACTACCGTAGAGAGAGGATGGGATGGGAGCCGGGTGGGCACTGCATGCGCGTTTGTGTGTGTGAGAGAGAGCGCGTCCCGCCGCCGCTGCTCCATGCACGGCGCGGGTTTGGTCACGCGCCTACGGAGGTCATGCGGTGAATTGCCAGCTCGGGCTGGATTTTATTCCACGCAAACTTGTCTGTCACAAACCAGGCAGTTGCTCCAATCGACCGAGAATCCTCGCCCAGAATATTTTCCGGGATGAGCAAGGAATTCAACCAATTCATTCACCCAGTGGCCATCTTTCTCCTTTTTCCTTTTCACTTTTTTGAAAAGCTAACTTTTTTAGAGTACCAAAACAAATTAAGCGCTAAAGTTAGTATTTTTTATAAAGAATTTTTCATACATCTCGCCACATCATTAAGCGTAAGATATATGCAAATGAGACTCATACTTTTAGTGGTACTAGATGACCGTTGCAATTAAAGATTTCTTCTCTTTATAGTAAGATTATCTATTCTAAATCCGATCACGGACTCTACTACGTCTTGACCAACAAAACAAATACCTTTCTTTACATTGATCTCATAGAATTTTGTTTTCTCTTTCTTCTTTTCCAAAATATGAGCACTCTCAACCTTGGATATGGACATAACCTTTCTCATTAACAACACTAAAATAATGGTTAGTCTACTCAGTTGTATCAATCATCCAAAACCAAACAAATTTTATAATTTATGAACTGAAATTTTTGATTTCCGGCCTGTGGTGGGAAAAGTCAGGTTGCCGGATGGTGGTGACACGTTCGAGCGTCGCAGTCTGCTTCTGCTTTGTCGTCGTCTCGTCGAGGACCACACATGATTGCTACTCATCCAAAGTGTGTACTGTGTACACAAAGCAATTCCATATCCATGTGTACTGTGTACACAAAGCAATTCCATATCCAGTGTCCATCCGTCCCCTTCACTGTTCCTAAGCAGCTGGTTGTCCGTTATGCCGAGTTGCCGACTATAAAACGCAAGGACTAAGCAGCAGCTCACCACGGCACCACACCAAAGCACCCCATCATCAGTCCACTGCCGCCCCGACCGCGCTACAGGCGCCTCCGCAGGCCCACACGAATGGCGGCGAACCAGGGACAGGGAGAGCTGCGGCTGCCTAATCACGCCAACGAACTCGTCCAACCACAAGCAGGCCACCAGCAGCACCACCGCCTCCTCGACGCCGCACGCGCGCTCATGCTGCTCGGAGCAGCCGCCGTCGCCGTCTCAACCGTGTGCAACTGCGGCAACCCCGACGCTGACGCCGCGCAGGTCTTCCTCGGTTTCGTCACCTGGCTGCTCGGCGTGTGCCTCCTTTCGTTGGTGCCAGTGGCAGGTCGGTTCCCGCAAGCTGATCGTTTGGCCGCCGCCGCCATCGCCAACGCCGGCGCCGTCCTCAGCTACCTCTTCACCCCATGGAACTAGCTCCATATACTTGCGCGCATGGGCACTAGGCAGTGAGCAGCAGGTGGTCGTACAGTATTAGTGTGCTTTACTATGTCGGTCAATAAAGATCTATATATATACACGCAACCAGGATTTTTGTCATCCTGGTACCCCATCTATATATCCCAGATCGCTCTCTTCCGAAGCTTGTATTATGTTCGCCGTGTAACGCTATATATACGAGTATTTGGTTATTACTCAAATCGCTCTGCCCTGTGCGTGTTAATGCTAAACGGCCTGCACGACTGTAGCATATATGTGCTGAGCCCAATAATTTAGACATAAACCCTCAGTTTCGCCGGCCCAATCAGTCCAGGCTAGGTAAAGCCCGGTCAGGCTTCAGCAGGAGAACAGTCTGTGTGTAAATTAAAACAAGCCAATCCTAATTTGCCGACTAAAGTTGGAGCGTGACACTAATATACACGCAGCGGCGAACCGGGGAGAGGTGCTCAGTCACCTGGTGCATATCCATCTCTTTCTATTATTAATCGGGTTATCGGGCAACCCGACGTTGTTTCAATTACTCTTTCAGTTTCGTTAATTTGTCCAACTCAGGTGTCATACATTTTTAATTTTTTTCTAAACTAGCAAATATACTCATGCGTTGCAATGAGAGACAAAATTCTCGTAAGACTATAGATATCTGCTTGATCAAATGAAAGCAACTCCTAGGAAGCATATGGCAAGTCAACCAAACACACAATAGAAAGTAGACTTGCTACACCAAGCACCAGCATTAGCATGTATGAATTAATTACAGAAAATCATATATCTAAAGCTACAATAAAAATAATAAAATATTTATATTAAAACATACCATACTTTATGTTCACAACAAAATTTGATTTTCTATTTTATGATTTTTATATAATTTATTATGATTTTTAAATATTTAGCAAAAATAAATAAAAAATAAAAAAAAGGACAAAAGTGCCATTGAAACCACTTATAACGGCTAGGAAGGCCAAACGAACGCTTTTAAAAGTTTAGGGAGATGGTTTATCTAGTTTTAGAGTTTAGAGAGGAAAAGTAGACGAAGCACTGAACCGGAAATTTGCAGCATATTGAGCTAGCTTACATAGAGGAGGAGAAACCTGGTCCGGCATCAGAGACAAAAGGTACCCAGTGCAATTGTTGATTTTTTAGTTACCACACCATGGAGTAATAAATATGAAGAGAATCATCGGGGTTGTGTGGCGTAACCTTCTAAATTATATGGCCCACAAGCACCTGACATTGTCCCTAAGACCTCCGTCGGCCATGCTTGCGTACCACATAACCTAAAAAGCTCTGTCGGGTGAACCCCCCGATAAACCACGATTCCTCCGGGATCGATACTTACGAGAGACATCACAAAGTATTACAACACTTTTCATACAAAATACCAGAGTAGCGGAAGACTTAAAATAACTTAATTTACAAAACTTTTATCAAACTTATTCAAACCAGAGTAGCATTATTACAAAACAGCAGAAGTATCATTACTTAACCTTATTACAATCACAACAACGAAAGCGTCCTGCCCATGGGCCACACAACTTAGTCCTCGTCAGACACTTCCTCGATCACCGTCATGCAACAAGGGCCATAGCACACTTGTTCACACGGTTCACCTGCAACAGGGGTTTAACAAACCCTGAGTACAAAAGTACTCCGCAAGACTTGCCCGACCAAAAATTGGGGAGAAGACTCAGGAATGCTGGCTAATAGGAGTCAAGGTAAGGCTTTAGCAAGGTCAAATGACACCTTTGCAAAAAGAGACTAAGCCAATCCTTACTTTACTACATCAATCACTTGTCAACCATGTATCGGATTCAAAACTTTCCATCATCAACTTCCATCATTACTACGATGCCGGGACTCGGATCACGGCTCCCATATCGTGGAGCACACGACGATTCGAATCGCTTTATATACCCAGCTGGGGCTTCCTAGCCACACGATGTATGCAGGACCGAACATCTCACATACATCAACTCACGCTTGCATTTCTCCAGACCAGAACGGGTCCTAGCCACGAGAGTACAGTACACCACCTTCCTACGCCGTCAGTCACAACCGTCGACGGGTGCACTCGTAGTATGGGTACACGCTACTTCCCGTCCCGGTTGTCCGTTCTCGCATGGATCATACAAGGGAGCTTACCGCCATTAGCATGCGACTAGTACTATCCAATAATCTCATGATCCCAGCGGCAAACAACGGACGGTCCTTAACCGACATAAGTGGACGACACTACACCAGGGCACTAGCCCTTCCCCGATGCAAGTCACTCCACCGACCGACGTCTCAATTTACTCATCATCATGTTCTTGTTGTATATCATTGACCCCGTCAGAACAAGGATAAACAACAAGCAACATCAGGTTTTCATAATTGCCCTCAACGGGGATATGGTTATCACACTTTAAAAACATTTTATTTATAAAGCCTATGCTATCGCCGGAGCGAGAAAGCGTATGCTAAGCATTTTATAAATCAAAAACAGGTATCCGGGATAATATATCAAGGTACGGTAAATGCATCAAAGTAGGATATCACACAACTCCTACATATAATGCATTGTATCATCACATGAAATCATAAAACTTTCGAAATACAAGGGCGGGTTTGAATGCATCCGGGGCTTGCCTTGGGGCTCGACGAAGTTAGGTTTAGTGATGGTGCTGCCGAGATCAAGACCAACCTCTTCACACCGATAACCTTTCTCGGAAGCCGGATCAACTACACGATTGAGATGCATGATCACAATGCAAGAATAAAAGGAGCATGCGATAATGATGCAACGATTGTTAACCTATCTTGAGTACAACTTTCCTTCACGGTATAGTTGCACTAAGAAGGTATAACTAACGTCGACGACGACGGATTAACGATACGCAATCAACATGAAATGCCGAAGGTCATTAGTGTTAATGACCTAGGGTCATCACTCAATCCCAAAATCAAGCAACCCTAATGGTGATTATAGGTGATTACTAATTTATTGACCATTTTTACAGTCGTTGAAAGCCACTAATTAACTTGCTAATTGAAGATTAATTAAACCCTAATTAACTAAGGAATTAACTAATTAAACATTAATTAATTAAGGCATTAATTAAGCATAATACAAAAATTAGTCAAAACATGATCAAACTTCATAATTAAGATCATTAGCATCTGATTAGCACACAAAACAAATTTCATGATTTTTAGACTTATATTTTAATTATTAAAAATCATGGAAGTTGCATTTATTAATTTAAAGAGCAAATTAAAGCACAATTAAATTTTATTGGAAAACCAAGGTTAGCATTTTTCTGGTGTAGAGCATCACTCAAGGATCACACACATATATTTTTCACATTTTTACTTGCCCAAATGAAATTGTAACAAAAAGATGAAAACAGGGAAATAAATTCATTTTAGAAAAAAGAAAAACATAACTTCACCCCTCACAGGCCACTTTGCGGCCCGAGCGGCCCAATTCGGCCCGGCCCAGGCAAGCACGCGCGGCCTGCCCGCGCGCCCGCCTCCTCTTCCTTCTCTCTGGCTGACAAGGTGACCCCACCTGTCAGTCACTTCACCTTCCTCCCTCCCTTTCCTTTCCAACCGAACCGGCAGCAACGGCGTGGGCGGCGGCTGCTCTCGCCGGCGGTGATCCTCCGGCGAAGACAACCATACCACCGGATTCCTCACGTCGGCGGGAACCCGACGAGCACCAATATGACCCCTATCGATGACCGGAGGAGCTATGCGAGAGGGCGCGGCGGCTTCGGACACGCCGGCGACGGTGGCGCGGCGGTTCGCCGTTGTTGGACCCCGAATTGAACTAGATGAGGGGCTAGGGAGGTTAGGAAAGCTCACCGCGACTTGTGGATACACTGAGATGGAGCAGAGGCGGAGCGAAACAGCTTTGATCATGTGGTGGAAAACCACGGCGGCGCTCGGCGGCCGGTCCTGGGGAAGAGGAAGCCGTGCGACCTCCTCCGACCAGATGAGCTCGTGCTAGTGAGTTCTAGAGAGGCGCTAGGGGTTTGCGGAGCTGGTGGCAAAGTGTCAAGAACGGCAGTGGAGTATGGAGTGGGAATTTGGCCGGCGACCGAGATGACGACGGCGGCGGTGCAATAGAAGAAGAAGGCGAATCGACGGCCGGCATCACCTTTTATAGGACTTGGGCGTCGCGGTGAGGTGGCAGGATGGTTCACGACGAAGTTGAGATGGTTGGCGCCGCGGATTTTCCGGCGACGCCTCCAGAAGAGCCACGGCGACGCCGGCGACCGTCCGGCATGGGCCGTGCAAGCTGTCCCCCCCCCACTTGTTACTGTAGCTCAGCCAACTCACCCTTTTCCTTTTCTTAAATTACTCCCAAAAACTGAACTGAACATGAAAATCTCCAAAAATAGGGATTGCACAAAATTTTATGCTCTACATCTTTCATTAAAGAAGTTTTGTCAGAATCCAAATAATTTTTGAATTGCATTTCAAATTTGAAAAAGGGTTTAAATTCCAACTTTTGGGATTTCAAAATTACTTTTAAATTTTGAATAAAAGATGAAAATCTCCCAAAATAAAAAGTTGTTCTATTTCTCAATATCTACAACTTTCATTTATGAAGTTTTTCATGAAACCAAATAATTTTTTGAATTAGAGTTTAAAACTCAAAAGGGGATACTTTGCAATTCAAATAACTTTTTTGAAATTAATTCAAATTTTATTCAAAAGCTTGAAAAACTTTATATACCAAAGTTGTAGAGCTCAAAGAGATGCACAAACTGTATTTTTGGAGTTTTCCCAAATTTTGAATATTTTGAGGTGAAATTGAAAAAAGGGGCAAAAAGGCTTTTAAATTTTGGATTTTGAAAAGGATTTTCAAATTGGATTTTTGGGCAAATAATTAGTGATGTTGTGGCACTTTTCAAACTCAACCAATGGCACACTTTCATAGTACACACTTCATACTTTGAAATGGTGCCAATGGTTAGCAACTTTTATTTAGAAAATTTATTAAAGTTAGCTCCCAGAAATTGAAAATGAAATTCAAACTTCCACACTTAGCCATTCCTAGCTAGGGTTGAAAATTTGAATTCCAATTCCAATTTTTGTTCTTGCTTTGCATCATTTGACTTATAAAACATGCTTGATGTGTGAGTCAGAGTTAGCCAAACACTTGCAAACACCAAGGTTTGTTTTAGTTGATTATTTTTATAACCAAAATTAAAATTGTGAGTGGAATTTAAATATCAATGCATATACATGTGATATAGAAAAGCTCAAATCAAACCCTAGAATTGTAAACTCATTTTAAATGTTTGATTTAGGGTTCTCTAATCATGGATGCTTATGCAATGATGATGATGACATGGCAGGGGTTTTGGTTAACGTAACACCGGGGTGTTACAGGTTGGCGGCTTGCAGAGATGAACACAAGCAAACAATGGACCTGAATTGAATTGAGCAAGCGGTATTAAGTGAATAATGTGACTGTTTAGTTTGCCTGCCAAGTGGGAGTGGCCTGTGGCCAGCATAGCATGAACCAACGCACACGGCAGTAGCCACCTGAGAAAAAAAAAAAAGGTAGCTGATCAGGCTTATTCAGCCTACTACTCCAGTCGCTCGAAGAAGGGCAGCCGAGATCGGATGATGAGCAGTGCTGTGATTATAATTATTAGTACTCACTACTCTTCTGTCAGACTGTCACTAGGGCCGTGTTTGGTTTGATTTGCCGTAAGATAAATTTTTATCATTCTCATTTGGCAAAAAATTTGCTAAAAATTTGGTGTTTGGATGGATTGACAAAAGACTTGTACGGTTGTCCCAAATAACTGATTTGCTCATTTTAAATGAGTTTATATGACATGCAAATCTGTCTTTTTTTTTTTAGTCATACGTGCAAATCTGTCTTAATAAATGCTAATCCAAGCATCCATGTACAGCTATGCAAATCCATGCATGTATGCACAGCGTTGTATATAGAAACCGCTAGGAACACGTTGCTGTTCCTGTCAATATTTTGTCTAAAGCAGACCAAATCCTGATGCGCGCGGGTACGGCTTTGCATCCGGGGGAGAGAGAGCCGGAATGGCGGCGCGCCGCGTGTCCGATCAAGAGACTGCATGCAAGGGCGTGCGGTGATATCCCGTTCTGGTCCGGTCCGGATGGTGACAACACGTCGGTGCACACGGTGGTCACTGAACGCTGCAACAAATCAGCCCACGCTCACTCGCTCAGGCTGTAAGGCCTTCCACAATATCATAGTGGTGCCAAAAAATTACTAGAGTCTTGTTCACTTCGCATGAAAATTGCAAGTTTTTGCACTCTCTCTCTCTATCACATCAATTTCTACCCGTATATATAGAGCATTAAATATTAGTTAAAAAATAACTAATTACACAGTTTTATTGTAAATCACGAGACGAATCTTTTGAGCCTAGTTGGGCTACGATTGGACAATATTTGCCAAATACAAACGAAATGCTACAGTTACAACTTTTTCTAACATTTACGAACTGAACAAGGCCTAGACTCCACGTATGAATTCAAGCACCATACCTGTTAGTTCACAGTGTGGTGGACAACCAAGCATCACTTGTGAGACCCATCAATCTAGTTAAAAGAAATAAAAAAAATACATGTCTCACTCAGCCAGACGCTGTAGCATTGCCCAGGTGCTATCGTCTTCATACCAAGGAAACATTATTTTATTGATCTGGCATCGCTGGGCATCGGTGAAAGAACTTGCTCCGCTCTCCGTTCTGCAGGCATCGCTCAAAAATTGGCTCTACTAGCTGCAATGGGAGAGTGGTGCTAAAATCCTCTCTTTCTAGGTTTGAGCATCACTCAAAAGCGACATTGTGAAGGGCCTAATGCTATACTCCGAAATAGAAGTCGTTTTGATAAGGTTTGAGTTAAACATTGGAAACATAAATCATTAATAACTTTTAAATTATTAAGTTTGGAAATATGAAAACCGTATGAATAGATTTGTTTTGAAAAATACTTTCATAAAAAATATAAATGTATCACTTTATGATGGATATTTTTATAAAAATATGAAGTCAAAGTTATACTTTAGAGACCGTGTCGTTGTTCTAAACGACTTCTATTTTCAATATGGAGGAAGTACATGTTAAATTAACTGTAGTGACCCTGGCCGCAGCCGGTCAAACCCTTACGGACTTAGAGGTCAATAGTCACAAAAATATGGCTAGTACCTAGAAACTCTTTAAATCTTTCACCACCTCGGAATTTCACGTCGTCAGCTACATACTCCACATGTACACACCATAATCGCGGTGAATGCAAGACAAGAACGGTCATATAGAGATGAGCAACGAAGACAACTGAAGCAACCAAAGCTATCTATCGATGGGTAGCTGCCGGAGCAGTTGAACAGGTCGCAGTTGGAGTTCATGTAATGTAATCACGCTCGGCATGACGTTAATTTCTGTCTCAGTAGAACTGATCAAACCAAGTGAGCTACTCGTAGTCGTAGCTGGCGTTCAAAGCTCAACATGTGCAGTCGTCGTCGTTGCAGTCAAAACAGTTCGGCTTTGGCGCGACGTATAGGAAGACCTGGCGCGCTTCGCTTCGCGCTCGCCGTGCCGTCCACTTCCTCTCTCTGCCACTCAGCACGAACTCACTGCACCGTGTCAAGGAGGCCATGGCGAGCCCCTCCTGCGCCGTTCCAGGGCCATCATGCTCGTCGTCCGTCAAGAATACCAGGGGCGACGAAACGAAGCTCTCCACGGTCACCGTCGCGCTGCTGGTCCTGGCGTGCTGCCACGCGGCTCTCGCGGTCTCCAATCTCTCCGCGCCGCACGACGACGACGACGACCCGGCAGCAGCAGCAGCGCGCGGCGTCGAGCCGGTGGGCTACCTTGCCTCCATGGCCTCCACGGTGGTCGCGGCGTACGTAGCCTCGGCCGCGTGCGGCGGCGGGCACGGGCGGGGTCGTCGACGGCGGCCGCGCCTCGAGGACCTCCTCGCGGAGGCGCGGCGCACGTGGGCGCGCCCCGCGGCGACGGCGCTGTACATCGAGCTCCTCACGACGGCCATGGCGTCGCTCCTGCTCACGCTCAGGGCGTTCCTCGGCGCGGCCACCGGCGCGGCCGTCGGCCTCCTGACGGCGTCCGGGTCGGTGGCGCTCGTGGGGTGGCTGGCGCCGGTGCTGTTCGCGCACTCGGACATCGCCTGCAGGATGAGCCTCGTGGTCGCCGCCGTGGAGGGAGGAGGGGTACGCGGGCCGCGCGGCGGTGCGCAGGGCCGAGGCGCTCGTCGCTGGGCGCAGGGCGCGCGGCGTCGCCGTCGGTTTGGTGGCTGCCGCTATCGAACAGGTGCCGGCGTGGCTCTGCGGCGCCGGCGCGCCGGCGCTGGTGCTCGGGCCGGCGGTTCTTGCGGGCAAGATCGCAGCTAGCTGCGCCTGCGCGGCGTTCTACTACGATTGCAGGAGGCGCCATGACAGGATCGGTGGTGGTGGTGGTAGTAGTAGAATGAAGCTTGATGGAGTGTCGAAATGTTGTGAGATGGATGGTTGGGACATGGCAGATGAATGTTATGAGGGCGAAGAATTTTGGAGCGCCTTTGAGTGCTTCAGACTCACGTAGGCACCTGGCAGGCCGCAGGCTGATCAGAGAGAAAATTTGCAAGTGCTGTTTTGTTCGAGATAAAACTGACAGAACAGAATAGTCATCAGGAAGCAATGCAACCTTCAATTCAATCTCATCTTATCAAAATTCATGCAAAAAGTTTTCAAAAGGTAAATATGTATGTACAACAACTCAATGTACCGACAACAATTTTAAACATGACACCAGACCATATGTATATGAAAGGTTCTGCAGGTACACTCTTTATTCATCCTTAAACATAGAATCTAGATGTCGCCTCTCAATCTCAGGTGTAAAACAAATGAACCAGACATGATCTCACAATGCCAACTGCAGACCACATGATCAGAGGGAAGTCATGATCATCATCATATTCTGGCCCCTTTTTCCAAGAACTCGCTCCACTGCAGCATGAACATTTCTAGTGGTAGCAGGGAAGGCTCGTATGTTCTCTTGTGTGTCAAAGAAACCCATCTCTTGGAGCTTCGTTAATTGTGTTGCACAATTAATTTCAGACTATGTACTAACCATTAGGAGCATTTGGAAAATCTGCAATTGGAGCCGTGCTTGTACTACAGCATTTCCATGGCCATCAATCACAGGAACACTACTGGCCAAGCAAAGACTGAAAGACCAAATAAAAAAAAATAGAAATTAGCAACACGTGGTAAAAACATGTTTTAATTGAAATGGCCTTGTTGGTTGCCTCTCAATGATTAAATGCAAGAGTAGTTGTTTGGAATGCATAAAAACTGGTGATAAATTAAAAAATACATGATCAGCCTAAGCCTACAACACAGAATGATAGAGCAGTACTTGCACTGGCATCAGGAGTGTGTATCTTTGAGCAATTGCCATTTCAGATTTGTGATTAAGAATATAATATTCAGTCAGTGTACTTTATACATTATCTCTACTATAATTTCATGTAATCAGATATGAGGAACTCGAGTAACTGAATTACCAGGGACATGAATTTCTTCTTGGAACCAAGAAGTAGCTCGACAACAAACAGCATTAGCAGCTCATTTGCGAGTACGAGAGAGGCCATCTACGTGAATCTCACCATCTATGCCCTTTACCTTTGGCAGAAATAAATACAAAAAATCAACATAATGCAAGGTACCATGGACACAAGCAGGATAGCATGACAAATGCAGTTCATAAGACTAATACCACAGGGAATCAGATCCAACTGTAAGAACAAAGGCAAATGGGTAAACTTACTTCCTCAGAACTGGAGCCAAGCAACCACAGTCTGAAACTTTCTGAACAAATGATGGACCAAATCATCAACATCAGATCGTGATTCAGCATTTGATGTATCACTTAACATGCCCTGCCACTGAAAAGAGGCAAATACAATAGCAGTTTAGAACAAGAATTCAGAAAAGCGATCAACTCCTGACCGTGCATCCGACGCGCCCTCTTGAGCCGATCTTCACCACTGGCTTCCTCCATCGGCCGCAGGCAACGTACAGCTGCAGCAAATACGCAAGCACCTGCGCTGCACGAAAATCCTGATTAGCGCGAGATCGAGTAACGCTGAACCCTGTACCACAGATCCAATCCTGTATTGTAGTACGCTCGATCGAACTTCAACAAAGACGAGAGCGAGGTCGAACCAGGTGGCGTAGAACTCGACGAGGGCGAACGTGGATTTGGCAAGGGCCACCACGTCGTCGCCATCCGCGAGCGCCCGTCGCCGACACCCGCACACGCAAGGCCGTCAGAGCCGACGTCGGGAGGGGATGGCGAAAGGCCCCGCCACGGTCGAGGATGATGCCACCATGGTCGCGGGGAGCAGGGCCATCGTCGGTTGAGGAGAGAGCAGGGCAGGGCAACCGTTGGTCGAGGGAGGCCGCCGCCGATCCGCACCCGCACGTGCTATCCGGCACCCCACCCGGGTCGAATTTTTTTTATTTTTAACTGATTTTCGGAAGAAATTTTAAAAAAAACTGGGTCCGCAAAGTATTTTCGGGTCTAACCTGTTTTGTAGCGCCATTGAAGCAGGCGCTGCAAACCGTAGGATCGCGCCATGCATGCGGGGCGCGGTCACCCCGCCGGCGTGGCACCGTGGCTCCGGCGGCCGGCGTGGGCGATGGCGTGGCAGAGGTGGGCGCCCGGCATGCATGGCGCGGTCCCCCCCAACAGCATGCTTACGTGGCGGACCGCCGCCACCAGGTATGACGCTGCCCCCCTTTACCGAGATCCGGCGCGTTTTGACCCCGTGGGTTTCAGTTCGAGGAGGGGCCACGTTTTTCACCTTCCCCATCCCGGCGACGGAGGAGGCGGCGGTGGAAGGAGGAGCCTCCCCCCTCCAAGCAAGAGGGTCTCCCCCCACCTTCCTCACGCCTCCTCTACTTGAAAGGTTTGCATTCTTTCCTATTTTTCCCTCCTCTCAAGTTTGTATTTGTACCTCCGTTTGTACTCATCGTTAGTATGATATGCATCGATCTCTTTGTAGTTGTTCCATTTGTAGTTGCTCCATTGGTACTAGTTGTGATATATTCGGTTTATTTGTTAAATGGGAGAATGGTATCGAGAAGAGGTTTGGCGGAAGCGGGGACGTACTAAAGGTTTTTACCCCGACGTGTCTAGCAAGGATGCCCCAGTGCCACCTGAACTCCCTGTCCCTATCTGTGACTGTGGACGTGAGGCGAACGTGTCCCAATCTAGACACCCAGAGACAGTGGCCCGTTGCTTCTACACATGCAGTAGTTGTGGCGTAAGTATTTGTTTACATTGCTTTCCATTTATATAATTTGGACTAACCACTAATGATGTGTTGAAAAATTGATATGTAGGATTTGAGGTGTTACTTCTTCCGGTGGATCGATGGTCCAAACAAGTTTGACCCAAGATTTCTTCTTTTCAACCACTGGGAGTATCATCACCCACGTGAGACCTTCGAGCGTTGGGTGGCACCTCCCCCCGACCCCTCGCCGATGTCCAAAGAGCAGAAGTATTTTCACGCAGTTAGACGACTGGAATCCCCACCTCGATGCCATTGCGGCGATCGAGCTGTAATAGATCCGGAGACCCAATTACAGTTTGTTTGCCCGAACTTGCCTCCAGTAAGTACAAAGTGTCTCTCATTAATTATTTCGCATTTTGGAGCACGTACTAATTTACCCCCTTGCAGCGGGCCGTTTTTCGGAAGTGTCGTTTCAAAGAGTTGCTATATGGCCCTAAGCTCCAATGGCCTAAGGTTGAGAAGAAAAAGAGCAAGGAGCGAAGGGAGAGGGTCATCAATGAAGATCCTCCCATTCTATGCAAATGTGGGGTGAAAGCGCACTACGGCCTAGTTCCATCGGAGTTTGGAATCGGTTATTGGTGCGGCCACATGGTTGACTATGATAAGGTTTGTCAAATTATTGGAGTTGCCATTCATCTGACTTGCATTTTGCGCTAATTAATTTTAAAATGTTTGATTGGTACAGAGCACCAGGAAATGCAATTGGGAGGCTTTTGAAGGCAAAGCTGAGTTCTTGGATACAATAGAGGCAAAGAAAGTCATGGGGAGGAAGATAGGCTATGGGTCTCAGCTATTGGATGACTACTTTGATGAGCGTAGACGAAAAATGCGTAAACTTGCAAGAGAAACTGGTGTGATGAGCCGGGAGAAACTTGAGTGGGATCAACTGAATGCAGAGATCAAGAAGAGGAAGGAGGAAGAAGCTAGGCTTGCGGCTGCTCGAGCTGAGGAGAAGCATATAGACGACCTTGTTGCTGGATTGTGTGGCAGTGAGTGCTACACAGATACTAAATAGATACATACAATATTTGAATTAATCTATATAAGCAAACTGATTCAATTATTTATATGTAGGGATTGGATGCTCCGGTGAATATACCGCGGATGTGGCCCGTTCTAGGTACCTACAAAAGGTGGCGGAGCACGGGGAGAGCAGGCGGCAGGGGGGTCAAGAGAGGCGGAAGAAGATGATGACACGGCTAGATTGAGCGAGCTCATTGCTCTTGCGGAGGCCGGATTGGAGGACGAGGATGATGACACTTCCAGATTGAGTGAGCTCATTGCTCTAGCGGAGAGAGACTTGGAGGCGGAGGCAGAAGATGACGCCTTCATGTCTCAGGCCGCCGATGAAGTGGAGGCCGCTTACTACAGGCAAAAGGCAGGTGAGGCTACAATAGCCGAGAGTAGTCGTAGCAAGGAAGTTGTCGTAGAGGAGTGGGACTCCGAGGATGAGCTTACTGACGTTGGCACTCAGTAGATGGCTCCATTAGTATGTTGTGTGTTGTATGATGTTTGTTTTCACTATATGGCACAGGACATCTTCGTATTTTGTTGTGTTTGCATGTTTGTTGTTGAAGTTACCACGGACTACAATGTTGTTCAAGTTAGCAATGTCCTACATTCTCGAAAATGTCCGGTTGCTAATTTATTTATTGAAGAATAGATGAGATTGAGAAGAAATAGCGCGCAGCAGGACCTAAGACTCGATTCCGGATGTCCGCCAGTCTAGGTACCACGAACACAGGCAGTGGCGCACCGTAGGAGGACAGCGCCCCCCCGTGTTGGCGCTGTCTGTGGAAGGGAAGCGCCCCCGTGGCTGGGCGCTGTCTGGGAGGCAATGCCGCACCAGGGGGGGAAGCGCCCCCAGGCGCGGTCCTCTGGGCGGACAGCGCCCCCGGCGCTGGCGCGTTACTAAGGGGGATAGCGCCCCCAGCGCTGACGCGGTACGCCTAAATTCTGAAACCAAACGACCACCTTTTGTCTCGTGATATTTACGGCATTCCACACCGTATATTATTTGTGAATACAGAGAACTTTGACAAATATGTTCGATACAACATAAAATATTTAGTGTGCAAGTGCGAGTTAGGTAAATTTAACACATAATAGTTGTACGAAAGTGCGAGTAATAGAAGTACATGACACAATCATTACAAAGTCGCTAGAACACATGGTAAACTACATCTGACTACATCGAAGCTACACCTAGCTAGTTGGGGGTGTAGGGGTCACGTGGGCGTCTCCGGCGCTTAGGATTTGATAGGATCATGTTGGGAGTGAACGCGACATCAGTGCGGTCGCGCTGCCGATGGCCCCTGCGGCCCTGTTGCCCTGGAATGTTTGTCTGCACGTTTTGAAAAGCAAATGTTAGTAAAACCAATTACTTCTAATGTAACCAATGCGATTGTGGGTAGTTTTGTACCTCAAAGTCCTCCTGAGTAGCAAGTGGTGCTCCGCCCAGCTGAGACGTGCCGAGAACTTCCTGAGGCCAAGTGTCCCATCGTGAGCTGCTGCCCTGCTGCCCGTCCTCTGGAACTGTGGGTACCTGGTGGTCGACGTAGCAGTCCCAATCAGTGGTGGCTGCTTGGTTCTCCATGTACCCCTCCTCCTCCTCATCCGGGGCAATGTGCTGCGTGCCACTCGAACCCTACAAACATGTTATGTTTATTTTGTGCGAAGTAATATTACAGATACGTATCATACCCAACAATACCACTCACCTGTCCTGCGTCACCGCCCATGGAGAAGTCAAAGTAGTACTGTTCGAACCAACCACTACGAGGTTCGAAAAATTCTTCCCCATCCTCGTGCAATTGCGCCTGTGCACCCGAAGGCTCTCCCAGTATCGGATCAGAGGAGCCCCCTGGTGTCGGCACAGGGGTCGAACCCATGGGAGTTGGCTGTCTCATAGGCTGTGGCGTATCCGCCGCCACCCATGGAGTGTCGACACAACCTAGCTTCATAGCTAGCTTCCTGCATCCCCTCTGAATTTGCTGCAAATTGATTGAAAAAAAACAAACTAGTGAGCAAGGGTTGTAATCAAATATAGTATGAAAATCATTACGTTATTTGTGCACTCCACCTTCACAAATCGGGACCAATGACTTGGAGGCTCGTGACGGTATGCATTTAGCATTTCGGCAGCTGCATTTGAATACCTCGTGAGCTGCTCCGCCTGTACAAATACACTGAGTATTGTTCGCATGAAGATATGAACTTGAGTTGCAACATGTAAATACAGAATTTTACCACGTAGATTTCTTTGCTAGCTCTCTGGGGCTGAGTAGTGACCCTGGTTGCAACGTCGTACTCGTCCACCACGTCGTCCTCATCCGATTCTTCTTCAATCGGTTGTTTTGTGTACGCGCGGTAGATGTGGACACGAACGGACCTATGCAGCCACTGGAGGTAAAGCAGGTAGTCAGCTGGGTCGTGGTCTTCCCCGAAATCAGGGTCCTCTCGCCGACGGTTCTCCCAAGTAAGCACATGCGCATGATGCTTTGCCCTCCAATCCATAGGGTTCTTGTTCCTCTTTTTCCTATCACACCTGGCACGGACATTCAAGTAAGTACGAAAATGAATAACAATGGTGCTACTGTATATTGTTTAAGCTTACTGCACGTACTCATGCAATTCTTTGTTGGTGCTGTAGAGAGGTGGTGGGTGGCCTTGCTTCTTCCCAAACTGCCTGTTCACACGGTAAGGATAGTGCATCTCGACGACGTGAAAGAAGATCATAGGACCAACGTAACGCCAGTCCTCCCTATCAGCTACGCAAGCTGCACTCAATCCTCGGGGCACCTGCCACGGCTGCCAACTCACCTGGAAAAGTAGATAACATTGTAAGTACAACGTTGGCACATGCCTATTAGAAATCCCAAAAGATTGCATATCTCACCTGGTGCTGTCCAATTATATCGAGCTCGTCAGTGTACTCCTTGTACCTACGGGTAGACCTCCCGGTGACTACCTCTGCCTGACTCCACACGAACAAAGCTGTCGGCTGCACATCCTCGTGAACCCATGCCTACATGCAAACAAAGTTAGACGGGCACAATTTTATGCATCATCAATTGAAGTAAAGTGGTAAGCAAATATTTACCGGAGAGTGGAGGACTCGAGGCCGTCCAACAGGGAGCCTCTCCCAAGCCCAAGTCTGCAGGAGGTACAATGAGCCCCCAATGTTGGACGAAGCCGCCGATCGCTGTGACGCAAGACAGAGCTGTCTGTACAACCAGGCGAGAACTGCAGTGCCCCAGCTATACTGCGCTATGTTCTCCCACGGCTCTCGTAGTATAGGCACAAGGCTCCACGAAATGGTGTTGCCCGACGCGTCTGGCAGAAGGAAACCACCGATGAAGTGCCAAAGCCACACTCTAGCAAACCTCTCCACCACATCGGCATCGGCATCTGGTGGGCAAAACTCAAAGTGTCCCCTAATCCAGGAGACCTCTACCCCAGAAGTTTTCCTGCAATTCCAACATCACATAGTCATTAGTTTTGGTTAATAATACATTTAAAGGACAACTAAGTATGAACAAATCCGCATTACTAGTTACCTGTTCCGCTTTTGCTCCTCCAGGTCCGGCGGAATCCCACACAACGCCTCCACCACTCCAGACCAGCGATGCAATGCGGTCTTTGCTGAATCGGAGCCCCCCGGAACCGTAGACCGTAGATGTGTGCCACATCCTCCAGAGTCACGGTCATCTCACCACACGGTAGTGGAAAGTGTGCGTCTCCTGACGCCAGCGGTCCACAAGGGCCGTAATCAGACACGGGTCTAGCTGAGGTAGCCCGGCTGTCACGGACCATGCCAAGACTAAGAACCCAGCACGACGGATGTACGGCGCGTACCGCTCGTCCCAAGCGTGCCCCAAGTGTGTGCGCATCCGCAGAGGCTCCAGAGGGGGGGGGGGTTGAAGTCCGAGAGCATGTGCGCTCGGTGCTTCTCATCGATCTGAGGGTCCAACGTGGCGTAGGCTAGAGCCTGCGCCATCCTGCAACATTTACAACAAAAAAGTGAATAAAAAGTTATTAAATGTAGAACGATAGAAATAACATGAAATGTACACTAATACAAATGACATACTATGAAATGTACAACATTTAGAACAGCATACTATTAAATGAACCATGAATTGAACAACAATAGAAATGGCATACTATGAATTCAAATTGACTTTGTAATACAAATAACGATGCAACTGTACATGCATTAGTACTTGTACCTGACTACTGGGGTTATTGCGGTCTTGCCGTCTATGGAAACGAGCGTTGTGACCAGGTTCATGGCACACTCCACAAAGATTTTGAGTACGAGTTTGGTCAAAGTCCCCCCCACCATACATGTCACTACCATAGCCTCTCATAGCATCCATATCTCCCCTCAATCGTTTTCTCTTCCGCCTACCCTTTCCTAACTTCTTCAGGTCAGGATCAGGAGCGTAGTCGCGACCACGGTAAGTAGGCCATTGTGTAGGGTCCATATAGGGCTCGAAACTGCTTTGCCATATGCTGATAGTATTGTGCCGAATGTAGTATGGGGACATGTATGGGGGAATTTTGTACTCATAACCACGCACCCTGCAGGCCGCTATCATATGAGAGCATGGAGCATGCATAATTTGAGGAACATTACAACCGCACTCCACTTTTTTCTAGATCAACTCGATGGTTGCGACCACCGTAACGTTCTCCACCCAAACTCGTGCCGCCAAGTCCCCTAACATTGTAAATCTGCCTGCTTGGTCCGAAGGCCTCAACGGAATGCTGCTTTGCCCATTTCTCAGCATCAGCCAAGTGCTCGACCCACCTTTTTCCCCATTCTCCTTTCTCCTTAAGACTTTCCTGCGCTATTTCCCACCTATTGACAAAGTATGAATTGCACTTATGAAACGAGAACTCAACAATTCCTGACACAGGCAAAGCTCTTACTCCGGCAAACACACGGTTGAAGGACTCCGAAGAGTTTGTGGTCATGATACCGTATCGGAACCCACCCTCATCATAAGCTAGTGCCCACTTCTCCTTCTCATCCATCTGCTGCTCCAACCATTCCTTCCCTTCTCTGTTGAGCATGGTCCCTAGCTCTTTCAATGTCTCATCGAACTCATGCTTCGTACGTACACAACATAGCGCCTTTACCTTATCTGAAACCTCCTTTTTCCTTTGACGCCGCCAGAAGTTGGCAGCAAAGTGTCGCATGCACCATCTATGCACTAGTCGAGGGTAGCCATCCATATGCTCTTCATCAGCATTAAGCAGGCCTACATGGCGGTCAGATATCAAACAAATTTGCTGAGTACTTCCCAATACATGGACCCGTAGAAGCCGCATAAACCATGACCAGGACTCAATGTTCTCCCCCTCAGCTAGAGCAAAAGCCAAGGGTACAATCTGGTTTTCTGGATCTACAGCTGCTGCCATCATGAGGACTCCTCGATACTTCCTAGTCAAGAAGGTTCCATCCACTAGCACGACCGGATGACCAATCGAAAAAGCATGTTCGGTTTGCCGAAATGACCAAAATACCCGTCTCAGGATATGTTTCATGGCTCCGGTGACAGGGTTGCAAAAGTACCTCCCATCATGGTCTATGAACCACTTCATGCCAGGGTTGTAGTAGGTCATGGCACATAATATCCTAGGAACATGATTGTACGCCTCCTTCCAGCTACCCCAACGAATAGCTAATGCAATGCAGCAGCTCTCCATGCCTTGCCATACTTCACCTCATAACTAGTGAATCCATAGATGGAACGAATCAATGAAGACACTGACACATCACTGTTATCATCAACCAAACCCAAAATGCGACGGGCAAGGTAACGTGCAGTGAGCTGAGGATGGTATTCCTTGCCCTTATTTGATAGACAAGTGTGAGGCTGCACCACTTTGGTTATCTTCCACTTCCCATCACTACCTCTTTTCCTAACATTCAGCCTCCAAAGACAACCAGCCTTGCATATGACATTATACCTCACCTCTCTGTCTGAATGCGTGACGGTGTATGGCCTATGGTGATACACAAAGATAACCCTGAAGAAAAAAAGCTTTACATCCTCAATACTTGTTGAACATCATACCCTTGCTCAAGATTGCACTATCCTCATGATCATACAAATGATTCACGACACATCGCAACCCGATTGTCGCATACGCCATGTGCGACGTGCTCACATCTCTGTAGTTAGGAGCGCCCCGAAATGGAACGTTCACTGAACTAAGCTGCCTGAGCTCCGTGGCTGAATACGGCTGAGGTGGAACAAACCTCTGTGCTTCTGTCCGTCTTTCCCACTTATCATAAGGTGTTTCTGCATCGGGCACATCATGTATAAGTCTACCTGAACCATCGGCCTATCATGTGGAACCGCACAAGGGGGACAGCCACAGGATGGGGTGCAAAAGCATTAAGCGGCACTGCAGGAAATGGTATGCCGGGCACATGACTATGTACTGGTCCTTGCAAGGTTGCATTCATACCATGAAACCCTTGTTCCTCCGCATCAGAACCATCCGAATCACTGCTATCATCATCATCATCATCATCATCATCATAATCATCATCACCATCACCAGCACCATAAAATGTTTCCTCCGCTACCTGCTCCGCATCCCTCTCCTCCAATTCATCCACATCAAAGTCATTACTTATACAGCCTACATCATGGGTACCAAAAGGTGCAGAATGTGGCACTTCTTGCGAGACGTGACCATCCACATCCATATTGGCAGGTGAGGAATGTGCATCAACATCATCCTCATCTTCATTTGCAAAATCATCTTCTTCTTGCTTTCTAAAGGCACCCTCCACCACGACCTCCTCCGTTGCAACATTTGAGGCTGCAACAAGCTTTACATAGCACTCCCAATCCTTGGCCTTGCGCAACGGAAAAATAAGGAAATGTGCCCTATTCCTCCCGCTGTCATACCTCCCCTTCAATGAAAATGCACCATCGAACTTCTCCCTCACACGCACCAATAGGTCACTTTGAAACTTGGGGATCATCCCACACCTCCATCTCTTCTTCCATATCCTCAAACTCACCATCTTGCTTTCTAATTATGCCACCATACAACAACCGAACTACACAATCCATCTACACAAAGCATCAAGGATAGGTTGTGAGCTTCTAAAACAATAACTCCTATATAACACTTAGTATTTACTCTTTCATATGGCCCCATTATGTTACAACTAATAAAAATGACTAAACCTATATATATATATATATATATATATATATATATATATATATATATATATATATATATATATATATATATACCTATACTAACCTAACATGCACACACACACACACACACACACACACACACACACACACACACACACATATATATATAACTAATATAACTAAACTAACCTAACAAGATAAATAATATATATATATATATATATATATATATATATATATATATATATATATATATATATGTTATTCTAAACCTAATACAACTAACCTTATTTGCTAAAATTATATATCTACATTGTCATTATTATTTACTGAAACTAACTAAAATCAACAAACTAAATATGAATTAATAGGGTTTGAAGCAGAAATCACCTTGTCGCAATGCTTCGATCCGCAAAAATGGAGGGGGGAGGGCGGGGCGATGTCTGCGACACGGCCGCCTAACCGACGGAAACAGCCCCGCCCAAGTTGACCATCGGCGCTGCCCCTGCCGGAGCTGAAGGACCGATTAACGGAGCTCCCCTTGTCCACCCGGCCGAAGCTGGGCGGCCGGGACGGAGACGGCGGAGGGGAGGGGGCGCCCGGCCGGACGAACTCCCGCCCGCCGGGACCGAGACGGCAGCGGAGGGGGGCCGGCCGCGACGCGGGCGGAGGGGCAGGCGGCCGATCGAACTCCCGGCCGCCGGGATGGAGGTGGCGGCGGAGGTGGGGCGGGCCGATGGAGACGGCGGGCGGCCGGGACGGTGGCGGCGGCGCAGGCGGGAGGCGGGCGGGAGGCGCTTGGCCGGGCGCGAGCATGAGCATGGGAAGGGAGGGAGGGAGGGAGGCACAGACGGCGGCGCAGGAGGGCGGCCGGAGCGCGGCTGCGCCGGGCGGCGGTCGGCGGCCGGCGAGACGGGCGGATCGACGGCGGATCGACGGCGGGCGGCGAGACGGGGCCGCAATGACGAACGCCCAACCGGAGGGCTGGAACCCAATCTAGACTTCAAAGGGGCGCGCCGCGCTCGGGGACGGGATGCGCCACGTCACCGCCACCCCTCGACCGCGCCATACATTCCGGCGCGCCCCGCTGCCACGCCGCCATTCGCCCACGCCGGCCCCCTCGACGCATCTTGCCACGCCGGGCGTTGGTACCGCGCCCGCATGCAAGGCGCGGTCGCAGGGTTTGCAGCGCCGCCTTAAATGGCGCTACAAAAGTGGTTAGACCTGAAAATAGTTTCATGCACCGGTTTTTTTTAAAATTTCTTTGGAAAATCAGTTAAAAATAAAAAAAAATTCCCCGGGTCTCTCTCCGACTCTCCCTCTTCAAATCTCTTTTTTTTTCCGGAAGAGAGAAAATGGCACCTGTGAGTCTGTGACAGGATGGAATGGGAATCGAAGCGGCTCCAGGCTTTGCGCGGCGCGGTGGGAGGTGCGCGGTTGCGCTTGCGGGGATGGAGCGTTGAAGCCTCAGATTCACTGCGTCCGTTGGATCACGGTAACAAGGAAGGCCTGTGAGCCATTGATTTCAACCGTGTTAGTTCTCCGGGTGCATAAAATGGGGTACATGGAGGAAAACACCTCTCTGTGAGGGGTAATAGGTGGACGCTGCAACCTTACCATTGACGGCGTGCGTGTGCTGCGCGTGTTAAACTGAGCAGTGCATGGTGGCCGGCCATCGTCGCCGACTGCGGCGACTTTGTAGGAGAGGAGGCTTTGGTATGCGTGCATAGAGATGACTTTCTTAGCAACGGTGTGCAGGTGTAGGAAGACCGGCCGAAACGAGCACAGAAGCTCACCATTAATGGCCCTGCTGCATGCTTGCAAGCAGTGTGTTGTTGTACGTCGTCGTCGTTTGTGGCAATGCTGCAGTGGAGTGGTTTGTGGTGTGCGTGTTTAGCAATGGTAACTGTAGCTTAGCTTGGCACGGCACGGCGGAGTATGGTGCTGCGGCGAAGTGACAAGGGCTGCCGGCGTGTGCGAATCCTGTCCATGTGCTGACTGCTGTGTGCGCGTAGGAAGAGGATTAGGAGGAAGACAAGCAGTGATAGTTGAGTTCAATTTGAATGGGCTAGAAATATTTGGACGAGTAGATTAGAGCTCTCGAAATTGTTATGAAAATAATTTGAATTCGCACGATTTATTTATTTGAATTTTTAGGATGTTACGAGGGCGATCCTTGCAGGAAGGGAGGTGCAATAGGCCTGATCAAGAGAATTGGCAGGGGTACACAGAGACAAGCATTTGTCGGGATAGGGCGGCTGCCGAACCATTTCAATGGCAAACCATTACGCCGGAGGATGGCCAGCAGGTGTCGCTGGTCTCTGACCTGCTGCTGGCCAATGACAGAATTTCTTCAAGGTAGACGCAGCTCTGACTTGCGTCAGCTCTCATCTTTCAGCTTTCACTCGCACTGTATACTCACCTCCATCTGACGTTGCTCTTCTCCTCATTCACGTGATCCAGCGAGGAAATAAATATTAAAAATGTACGGTGACCCAAGCACTTCTGTACTTATAATTTGACCGCCCATAATCTGTATTGGCAGGTAGTACTGTTTTAAGTTTGGAAGCCGTTGTTTCATTTCATACTGTTCAGTGTTCTCCTTCCATGCTGTGCACAGTGTCAAGTACTGAAATTGACATCTTTACCTTTAGACCTTACCGTGCTGCCGGCATGACGCCTTGTAAATTCCGTTGTGCCCTTTGCATGTTAAATATATTTTTCCAGTACCTGATGCCCACAGCAGCGCGAATCTATGTCACGAACACTTCGACGGCCTTGATATACAGATGACAAAATCCACGTTCGAGGATAGCCAACAGGTGTCGCTGGTCTCTGCTGGCCAATGTACAGTGGGACGAGGATTGTATAGACAGAATTTCTTCCCGGTGGACGCAGCTGCTATCCTGTGGACCACGGCACGGCCTCGGTATGATGACGTGTGGACATGGGAGCCTGAAAAGCATGGAGTTTATTCCGTCAGATCAGCCTATAGATTGGATACAAAGGAGAACTAGCAATATTGGCTTTGCACTCGTCAAGTGCCTCGGAGACATGAAGTTTGGAAGAGAATTTGGAAGCTCAAGATCCCTCTAAAAATTCGAGTATTTTGGTGGAGAGTGATCCATGAATTCCTTCCAACACAACAGATCTTACATCATAGACACATCAAATCTGACAACTTTCTATAAGGTCTGTGGTGTAGATGAAGAATCAATCATACATGTCATGTTAGAATGCACGGTGGCTCGTGCGTTTTGGAGCCAAGCCAAGAATCTCACTAGTGTCGTGTCAGGCTGCCGGCGCTATGTTACGTGGGCACAAGATATGTGGAAGGGCTGCTTCTGAACGTAACCAATCAGTGATCATTGTTAGTATGTACCAAGGTTTTAAATCTCCGGCTATAGCGATGATCAAAGCTTTGAGCTATAGCCTGCTATATCCCCATTTGACCTCTGCTATAGTTGTTTTAGAGGTCATTTGCTAAATACCCATAGTAAGATTTAAAACCTTGGTACGATCCTTATGGATACAAAGGAATAGGAGAAGACATGGTGAGCAGTCCTTGCCAATCAGAGTGGCAGTTCATTGGGCGGCGGATCTATGTAGTACATTCGTTAGACAAGGCAGGTCATAGCCGGTGGTGGCCAGTATATCGCCGGGACGAGATGGCCCGGCCGGGCAGGAGGCAGTCCCTTCAGCCAGGAGAGTGGAGGGGCGCGTGGAGGCCACCTAGATCGCCATCCGTCTGCTCGCCTGCCAAACGTGCGCAGCTTGGGGAAGCAGCCACGCCCACGCCACGCGGCGCGGTGGTGTGACGGATCCTCGTCGAGGGCAAGTCGATGTTGGCCATGCCATTCGATCAATCCACGGGGACGACGGCGAAACAACTATGGGCCGGCGCCGACTACGGCGTCGAGGACCGTCGTCGATTTTTTCATCCTTCGGAGGAGAACACAAGATGAGGAAGTCTGCGTGATTTATGGGTGATCGCATTTGACATGGACTCGGTGCGAACCGATATGGACTCTTTTTTTTTTCCTGGAAAAACTGGATGTGTGCTTGCCAAAAAATAAATAAAAAATCGGGCGGAACCGGGTTCACCGGGTGATGAGGCATCGGAGTCGGCCCGTGGGTTAGCCGATTGACGTCGCCCTTAGGGGATTTTTAGGGGTATATATATATATATATATATATATATATATATATAGAGTATATAAGAGAGAGAGAGATATAACATGGTCAAAGCAATAATCTCGCTGAAGAATCGGAGTAGTCGAGGAGAAGAAAGCGGCAATGGTGCACAGCCGCCGCAGTCCCAGTCTAAGCCCCGAGTCGAGTCGCCGTCGTAGTGCTCATCATCACCATCATCGCTCTCTCAAGCCAACCAAGTCCATCCAACAGCATCATCCTCACGAGCGCCGCCGGCAAACAACCGCAGGCCGCCGTCCGCTGGGACGCAGCTTCGCCGCCGCCGTGGCGTGGCCGAGCGGGCCGCCGGCGACGCGGGTGATCCTCGCCGGCTTCGACGCCGGCCTCTCGGCGCGTCGCCTCGCCGACGACTTGGAGAATGTGGCAGGCACGGTCTGGCGCTGCCGGGTCAAGGCCTCCATCACGCCGCCCGAGTCCTACCCGGATTTCCAGCTCCCCGTCGTCTCCGCCGCTACTGCCGCGGAGTTCCACCGGGACGAGCCGTCGTCGCGGCACGGTGACGTGGCCCCTCACGCCTTCGTCCACTTCGAGCACGCCCTGGCCGCGGACCGCGCCCGCGACTTCTTCACGACGCGCGTCCCCGCGCAGAACACCTACGTGCCATACGGCCGGGCGGCCCGCCCGCGGGACGGCGGCGGAGACGACACCAGGCGGCCGATGCTGTTCCCGGACTCGCGCGTCGAGGTCGGCGACGTCGTGGCGCCCGGCACATTCCTCGTCGCCTGGCGCGGGGCCGACGACGACGACTCCGCCTCCGCACTCGACTTCGTCGTCGACCCGTCCGCCGGCTGCTGCCGGCTACTGTTCGCCCGCGACACCGCCTTCACATTCCCCGACGACCTCCGCCCCCGGCCCGCCGTGCTTCTGTGCTGCGACGTCAAGCTCGAGTTCTCCCTCGCCGACGTCGCCGAGGTGCTGGCGTTCGAGGCCGACGACTCGCTGCTCCTGCGGCTCTCGGCCGCACCCCTCGTGTACTACCGCACGGCGGGCGACGACGTCCATGACCGCGTGCCATTCCACCTGATCGACACCGACGACGACCCGTGGATACGGACCACCGACGTCACCCCGAGCGGCGCGATCGGCCGGTGCTCGGCGTACAGGGTCTCCTTCTCGGCGATGTTCTGGCCGACGATGAGGATCGCGCTGGAGTACATGGAGAGGCAGGGCGTGCCCGTCAGCGTCCACGACGCCTGGCGCCGGGGGTTCACCGTGCTTGAGGAGCCGGACTTCGGGAGGCCAATGCAGGACGTGTTCTTCTCCCTGCGGCACGACGAAGGGCTGCAGTTTCCGGAGCTGTACTTGGTTCATGTGCTGATCCACAACGGGATAGTCAATCAGCACCAGCTGACGTCTGAGTTCTTCAGTTTGCTGAGGAGGGCACCTGAAGATATCAATGTTGCTGCATTGACAGAACTGTTTGGTACAAAGCTTCAAGTTTGTGATAATCCATGCTTGAGGTTGAAGAATGCACAGGATCGGGCTGCCAAGAATCTGAGTCTTCTCTTTCGCAGCAGCAGCAGAAAGGCTGGTGATTACAATGTTTTCGAGGTGCGGAGGCTGATCGTCACTCCAACCAGGGCATACTGTATGCCGCCACAAGTGGAGCGCTCTAACCGCGTTACCCGGCATTACCATGAACTGTCAGATCGCTTCTTGAGGGTAACTTTTGTGGATGAAGGTATGCTGCCGCTGAACTCTCACGCATTGAGCCTCCATGTGGTGCCTCTTGTCAAGGACTCGATGTCGAACCCGTCCCAACAGATGACAACAGTTTTCAGGCGTGTCCAAACAATCTTGACAGAGGGGTTCACCATGTGTGGCAGGAGATACTCGTTCCTCGCATTCTCAACGAGCCAGCTGAAGCAAAAGTCGGCCTGGTTCTTTGCAGAGGATGGAACAACAACTGCTGCAAGCATAAAGGAGTGGATGGGGCAGTTCCCGATTAGGAATCCCGCCAAGCACGCTGCTCGAATGGGGCTATGCTTCACATCTTCATACGCAACGGTGACAATGCGGCCTTGGGAGGTCAATGAGTATCTTGAGGATGTCATTCATAATGGATACAATTTCTCGGATGGAATTGGGATGATCACGAAGGACCTCGCATTGGAAGTCGCCAAGATGTTGCCGCTGACAGATAAGTACGCGCCATCTGCATTCCAGATTAGATATGCAGGGTTCAAGGGTGTTGTAGCTGTCTCGCCGGGACAAAATGATGGGAGACGGATGATGTCTCTTAGGCCAAGCATGAGGAAGTTTGAGTCTGCACACACTGTGTTAGAAGTGGTGTCCTGGACAAAGTTCCAGCCAGCTTTCTTGAACCGCCAGATTATAACATTGCTGACCAGCTTGGGTGTCCCGGATACTGTTTTTTGGCAAATGCAGGAAGCGATGCTAAGTAATCTCAAAAGGATTTTATCAGACAGCAAGGTGGCATACGAGGTTGTGAAAAACTCCTGCCCTGAGCATGGAAGCACCGCAGGACTAATGCTGAGTGCTGGCTTTGCTCCTGCAACTGAGCCACACCTGAGAGCGATGCTACTGGCGATCTGCACCTCACAGATGCAGGGTCTCTTGGATAAAACATGGATTTTTGTGCCGAAGGGAAGGTGGTTGATGGGCTGTCTTGATGAACTTGGGATCCTTGAGCAAGGGCAATGTTTTATCCGGTCTCAACACCATCACTCAAGAACCGCTACAACAATCGTGGTTTGGTATTACCGTCGAAATACAAAAAGTAATGCAGAGGTTATTGTTGGTACAGTTGTAATGGCGAAGAACCCATGCCTTCATCCAGGGGATGTCCGAATCCTTAAAGCAGTGAATGTTCCTGAACTGCATCACCTTGTTGATTGCTTGGTCTTCCCCAAGAAAGGGGAGAGGCCACATGCCAACGAAGCTTCTGGGAGTGATCTTGATGGCGATGTCTACTTTGTGACATGGGATGAAAATCTTGTACCTCCGGGAAGAAAGAGTTGTGAACCTATGGACTACTCCCCATCTAAAACAAAACAACTATCGCGCGAAGTACATCAGCATGTAAGTACAACTATCCCTCTGTTCAATTTCTTAAATCGATAATGTTTTCAAATATAAATGTTTTGTGTAGAAAGTTTAAACCTAATTTGTAGTGATAGTGAAATATATTTGTATACAACACAAAACAGATTCCTTAGTATTTTTAGAAATAAATATAAATGGTATATTCACTTTGTATAGTTAGTTTAGAGAAAATTCTAAAAGCTAACAGTCAGCAAGCATAATGTCCTGAGCGGGTCTTTGGATTGAAACCGAATTGATGCTTGGAGACAAGTACAACTATCAAATGCTAATACACACATAATGGTTGGTATGCTGGTACTATGTGGTAGAGTGGTATAGTTATAACAGCTGCAGTGAAGTTCAGCTACAATAACAGCATCCCTTTTTACTTTTGTTTGATGAATGCAACTCGGCTGCAATGAAGTTAAGCTACAATAAAATCAGTATCCCTTTTGCTTTTGTTTTGATCAATGCACTCCTGTCAGCTGCTGCCAAGTTCCTTTGTTTAATCTTTATTATAAAAAAAAAAAATGAAACATAAATACACCTTTTAGCTTATATACCTAATCAATCAGCCGCATATATATGACTAACACAGAAAAACTGTGAGTTGCATCTCCTGTCACCTCATCACCAGGTTTCTAGTTTCTACATATTGCTTCTTCCTTTGGTTTGTGTACCTTTTACACATACTTATTGTCACAATATGTCTCATTGATGAATTCTTGCTCTTGTAATAGGATACCATTGATTTCTACTTGGAGAGTATGGTATATGACAACCTTGGTCGAATATGCAATGCTCATGTTGCTCATGCTGATCGGAGCGATGATGGAGCAATGGATCCAAAGTGCATTCAGTTGGCTGAACTTCGCAGCAATTGCTGTGGACTCCACGAACCCGGGAAATTGTGAGAATGCCACCATCCCTTTCACCAAAAGAATATCCTGACTTCATGGGAAAGGAGGATGTCATCTCCTACAAATCAGAAAAGATCCTTGGAAGGCTATATCGATCAATTCTAGGGGAAAATGGCGGTGATTTTGTGCCAGAAGACATGTGCATTTCAAATGAGATTTCCTATGACACTGATCTAGAAGTTCCTGGTGCTTTAAATTTTCTTGAGGATGCTTGGCAATGCAAGTGCTTGTAATGGCTAACAGCTAAATACCCTGCTCAGTCAATATGGTGTGCATAGTGAGGCTGAGCTTGTGACAGGGGAGATATGGTCACTTGTTGGATATAACAAGAAGTATCAATATAAATTAAAAGAGAGGCTTAACTACGCATATTCCAAACTCCACCAAGAGTTCAAGTATCTTTGAAAGCATTGATGTCTCCTACGATGACAACAAAAAATCTAGCATATGAGATGAAGGCATCTGCGTGGTACCAAATAACGTATCACCCTAAATTTATCCGATTAGGGGAGCTTGATGATGAGAAAACACCTGCAAGACTTAGTTTTGCATGGATTGCAGTTGATTATTTGGCAGAAATAAAGAAGAAGTGTCATGGAAAAATGAAAGTTGAAGAGGGAAGGCCAGCCTACATTTTCTAAGAGGATCTGTCAAGCAACAATGCATTGGCTTGATGCATCCTATATCTTTAAAAAACAAGACCAATACCATTTTGCTCTTCAGAATGTATCATATATCTACTGTACACAACCTTATTAGAAAGAGAGCTCTATATCAGGTAGTGATGTTTCATATTCCACCTCAAATGACTAAACAAACTTTAGGGAAGAGCATCTAGATTCTACATGAGAGAGTTCCAACTATCATCATGCTAAAGCTGATATTTCCTCTCTAACATCTGGGAAAGAGCTATCATGCTAAAGCCAATCTCTCGAACATCTGGGAAAGAGCTCAGTGGAGTTGAAGGATGTTCAATTTGAATGGAACTTTGTTGGAGATAGAGGACTTGCTGAAGTGGGAAGAAGTTTTATAACAGAATTAACACAAAAAATGCTAAATAGAGGGGCTTTTCAGTTAAATAATGTCAATTGCAAACAAAAAAAAAATGCAATTATTGCAATGGAATAGATTCCAAGACTACGGATACTGCAAACTTGAAGCATCATTGTTTTGGTGCAAATTATGTTATCTGCAATTTGAGAATTGAGAAAAAGAAGAGCAAAGTGTGGCACTTACATAGTCCGGATGCAACGCTCTGAGTCGGTCTTCCAATCGTCACCAGCAGATGCAAACAAAGCACAACTCACACTCAAGCGCTCAGAAGCGTCAATTTAGTTTTAGAATGCCGAAACACAACGGCCGGAAACCAGCCCCCCACGTGTCCCCTTGATCCACTGTTTAGCCTCGTCTTTTTTCCCCCTCTGAGATCCCCTCCTCCTCGCAAAAAAAAAGAAAGAAAAAAATTCTCGATCTCTCCTCCTCTCGTCTCTCCCGGCGGCGGACTTGGGCATGGCCGCCCGTGGCCGGCCGCCAAGGCCGCCTCCCTCCCTCCCTCCCTCTCCCCCCTCCCTCTCGCTCTCTCCATCTCTCTATCCCTCTCCCTCTCCCTCTTCTTCGTCTTTGTCTCCTTGCCGTGGTCCGCGTGTGGTCCACGAAACCCTAGTTGCTCTTGGGCCGGTCGGCCGGGCGGGCGCCTCCCTCCCCAGGGCGAAGGCCGGGCGTGGTGACGGCATCCCGGGCGTGGGTGGGGGCCGTGAGTCTGCCTCACGATGGCCGCCCAAGGCGTGGGCGACGACAATAAGATGGGCGGTGCCCCCGCGACCTGACTTGGTTCCAGACTCTTCATTCCCTTGGTTTGGTCTCCCCTCCCCAACCATGTGCTTGTTTCTTTTCCTCTTTCAATTTGGCATATTCATGGAGGCAAGGTGAATTTAAGCCCCTAGGTCTCTTGTTCTCTCCCCCTTTCTCTTCTTGATCTACATGGTTCCTGCTATTTTTTTTTGGTTGTGTACACTTTGTGACTTGCTCGGTTCGGTTGGATCCTGAGAGCGCACAATATTATGGCATAGATCTGAGCACATGACCATGTTAGTCATATTTGTTTTATTTCTTAGTGTGATGAGAGAAAATTGACACCGGTCCCGGATGGTTTTGGATTATTGTTTCAATTTGGGTCATGTGCAGTGATGATGACAATGTTTTCATTTGAGGGAATGGGGTAGTGCTATGATGATTGCATCATAGATTATGTTTTCGCCTCCTATAATCCTGCTAGGATTGGGCATCGACAAGCCTATCCATGTTAGCAAAATTGATTTCGGTCCTTTGAGGCAATGATCATAGTCAATGTTGATACCGTTTTTGGCATTTCTTTCTACCTATCCCATGGCACCCGAGGCAACATTGCATTGGTTGCTTCGTTTAGTTGCATTTTAACATGCCTGTTCTGTTCGTGTACTTTGGAGTACTAATCACAAATTGGTGTTTATTGCCTCTTTAGTAACATACTACATGGTTGGAATTAGTTCTTGATTATGAGATCGAGCTTCTAATGCTATTGCCCGTGATGATTTCTTCCTTTGTCTTATCTAATCATTACCTTTTATTTTGCACTCTTATACTTGCTTCTCATCTCGGCCGTCTATGATCATTGCCTGTGACGTCAAATTATATGCTATTCATTCCGAGCGCATGCCCTATTCCCAAGGATTACCGTCGGACACTTCCGTTGTATATGACCAATTTTGGTTCTCATGTTTCTTTGAGTTTTCATACAATTTTTATGCACACCGATATTTTTTAGCTCGGTGAAATAGCTACGAGGATTCGATAAGCGTACGATCACGACAAAGGTCTGTGGCGTTTTTATGATTATGTATGCTTTGGTGCCTTTAGCATTTTAATATTTGATGTTTCATTTCCTTCATTGATGTAGGTTACACAAGGCATTTTGTTGCTTGTCAAAGCCACCTCATATTGAGGTACCCTGATCCCTACTCTTTCTTTAACCATTCTTTTCTTATTTGCACTAGGTATGTACTTTATGTGCCTGCTAAGAATTTCATTTTTGGTTTTATTGCAGGCTGGAGTTCAATCCTAAGCACAAGGGTTTATGGCAATAACTTAAGAATATGCCATAAACCAATATTCTCAAGCTAGCGACATGTTTACGCCTCATACAAACAAAGGTTCATGTTTTGCTTAGCTGTTCATATTTTTCCTGCTGAATCTGTACACCACTATTGGGTGCCTTGTCTTTTTAATGCTTCCATTCCATGCGTTTAGTTTGATCTTTAATTCAGCAGGCCTAATTGATTTCCTTCAGTTCATTGACAAAGACTCTTAGCATATACAGTGAGGCCAGTTCATTTCTTGGTTAACTGCTTCCACATGATCAATAGCCCAATTCTCAAAACCCTATTATTTTTATTATGTTATGAACTCAATAATATTTTGTTCCTGCTGTGGTTGGGGATTTGTACACATCATAAGCGTGGAGTAGATATTAGTGAATTGTTGTTTAGACTAGCAAAAAAACATATTAAGGGTTATCTTCTTTACTTTCAGGTTCATATGGAAGCCACTGAAGTCAGAAATGTGTGGTAACTTAGATTGCTATTAATTTTCACAGTTCAAAATGGACTTTGTAAGAATTGGGTAAGAAAGTGAAAACAGGCCACCCTCTCCAATTTACTTTGTTTTTTCACATCGTTATGATTTTACAGAAAAACTAAAAACCTCTTCATCATGAGTGCAAAAGTTTATGCTACATTATTAGCCTAGGAAATCGATTCAGTAAGTTTGTGTTGGTATTTCTTGTACCTTTTGTCAAACATCTCAAAAGTCCTATTTTCTTCTTATCGGGAAGTGTCATGAGGATGCAAAGTAATTCATATTGCTTCGCACGTGAAACGCTACATATGAAAAGGTACAATTGTCCCTTCTCTGTGCTGCAGAACGGCTAGTGTTAACTAATTGAAACAAATATATTATAGTTTTAGCAAAGATAAAGAAGGAATACCAATTACAAAAACACAATTCATTTGTACTATGCAACTACAATATCTCGCACTATTTACATTTTCCTCATTACCGTCTCCGTAGCAATAGCACAGTGTTCCATCTGAGGTTCTGTGCTTGCCGATTCAGAGTACTTTAAAATATTCAGAGCATTTTAAAATTGTTGCTTTTATAGATTTCACAGGTTATTAGGCTTTGGTTGTTACTTTGCGTCCTTCTAGTTTCACTATGGACATGTGGTGTATTATTGGCATCCAGCTTGGGCTTCTTGACGCTTCAGAGGTTCTAAATCTGAATGCTCAGCCATATATTATTTGATTGCATTTTTCCTATGCTTCCAGAAACCCTACTCTCCATGGGTTACCCGTGAATTGTGTCATCATGTGAAGAATTCACTTCCATGCATGTTTCTTGCCCGCGCATAGCCATCCTCGCATTTCAAAGCACTCTGGATCCTTCCTCTTCCTGTACATAATGAAATTGGTTGGATAGGTCCGGCCACCTGAACTTGCTGCTTGTCCTTCTGTCTAACTGCTCAGGAGGAGGTTCAAACAAAATATGTAATGCTCATTCAGTGGCCTGGTTCGTTACAAACAATATTTTAAAGGCTAATCGCAGGTTATGCATTAGAAGTTCACTGATGTTGCTGACCCTGGTAGCATGATATCATGTTCTATGGTTTGAGCTTTCAAAAATCTATATGTGTATATATATATATATATATATATTATTTGAGATGGATGGCTCCTTGATTTGTGCTTACATAGATGCATTTTTGTAGGCGGATGGCTCCTCGGTTTGTTCTTGCTGTCATTGGAACAGTGCTTTCTGGCTGATTATTCTAAATGTGTACATCTAATGCTACTTTCTTTCTCCTGTGTTTGCAGTTTATTATGACCACATGAAAAGGCTTGTTTCTCTTTTTTATGAGATGTGATGTATCTGGTATGCTATGCAAATCCTACCTCATTCTTTCCTTAACTCCCTGTCTTTTTTATCTTCTGCTACATAGTCAAGATGGTGATCAGGATATTAAAAAAAAAGTGTAAGACCCAAAAAAAAATGTTGAGTTCAAATTGTTTGATTAGGTAGTACCCATACTATCTGTGATATCGAGTATCTAGGGTTACTTCCTTTAGTACAGATGCAGCATCTTGTGTTAAGTGCTATTGGTTCCTCCATTTGGTTTGAGACATGGATTTTTTTTTTTTAATTCAGCTAGCAATGGGTTGTTGCCCACTATGATGCGATCTGCCTCTTTGTAGTGGATTGTGTAATCATGATTGTAATTTAAGTAAAGATCGCTACTGTCTTTGAGTAGGGATTCATGAAGATGCAGTTCCTTTTGAAAAAACCCAGAGATATTTTGTAGTTGCTTTCTATGTATGGAAGGCACTCATATGTGTTGACAATGAAACTGCATTTTTTCCTAAATGTTTTTGTTGCTGCCTTCTCAAATCTTGCTCCCAATTTCAGATGGCCTACATATGAATGTGTGTGCTGCATGTCCTTATATGCCTATCTTAATCTATGGGATATGGGTAGTTATTTACGAATGCATGTTCTATTTTTTTATACCATCTTAGCAATTTATTTGAACACTAATGATGTTTGTGTCCAGGAATTCCTTAATTATGCTACATTTGTGCTCATAGGTTACATTAGGTTTGGTCTCCCCAATTCGACTACGCTGGTTGTATTTTTGACCTTTCAATGTCGTGGACTAAAAGATAAAAACATATAGTAATAGAAACCATCCATAGATACATGATCCTTCATAACCAAAATTGTTTGCCAGGTTGGTACTTTTATTTGTGTCTCAAGTAAGACCCAAAAAAAAGAAGAATGAAGGCATTGACAGGTGACTAGATTTTACTTTCGAAATAGTTTCCCAAGATGATTATGAGGTACTATGTCTGCTAGGCTGGCGTTCCCAAGTCCCTGATGCCCTTTGGTCGTAAAAATGACTACTTCAGTCTTGGCTCTCATGTTTTGTACAACTCCATATCGAATTGGCCTTCAGAGAGAAATAATGCACAAAGAGCCTTCTCTTGTCAAATGATGCAAAATTATTGGATTAAAAAAAATATATACTTGGACAGATTGTTGGACATTTAGTGCCATCCCATTATCAGTTTCCCATTAATCACAGTTCAAAGTATATTTCTCGCTGAGCTTACATATGCCTGTACCTTTTCATCGAGTCATATGGTGCTTTTCGAATCATAGATTGTAGTTGAAAAAACCTTCCACGCCTCATATTTACTAGACATGAACCTTGATTAACATGAAATATTTCTATTTTTCATTGTCTCATATTTAAATATATTATTCACATACCATTTTTGTGAATTTGTTGCAGTTTCCAGCAGCCTCGTGGTGTTCCCGGATTTTCTTGGCAACAAAACATACCCCTAGCTTCTAGAATCATACGTGGTCATTTAATTGTATTTTTCACAATAGCTTGTTCTTATTAATTAATTGTATCCGTGCTGACAGCCTGCTACTCCGTTCCACTTCCACTACCAGTTGTGCGTGCTACACCACAGAGACAGCTAGCTTTACCACCGTCAATGTTAGTTACACCGGACACGCTTTCATCCTCATCAGCCTTAGTAAACCAAACTCCCATCCAAACTTCAGCTTCATCAGAAACAAATATTTTAGAATTACATCACACTGATACCTTATCCAATCCTCCGTCTGACATTTCTATCTTAGATCAGGTAACAAGTTTTTTCCTCTAAAATAGACATGGTTCTTATATTATGTCAGGTTATGGATGTTACACCGTGTTTTCATACATTCAGAGAGGTCTATACCAGAGTTGAAACTTACTGATGCTTCTTTACAGTATATAGCGACAACAAGTAAGCGGTTTTTTCTTTGCCTATACACATTTTCTTGTTCTCCTACAACCTTATAGCCAATCTCTAGGATTTACACTGAAGCTTTTTTCTCACTCTATATATCATTGCAGAGAAAGTTATTTGCTCAGTCAAAAGATTTTGACCAGGTAAACTCCATAGGCACAGGCACCTCAGATAAACTTGCAAATCCCAATTTAGTAACACAAAGAAAAGTATTGACGCACTGCATACAGTTCTACCATGCACTATTGTATTTATAGTACAGCATACAGTTCTACCATGCACTATTGTATTTAATATTCTATTGAATACTATAGAACTATACCTTATGTCATGTGTATGATTATTAAAACACACAGGTGCAGCTGGTTGCTGACAAAACGGCAAAAAGTGAGGAAGTTCCGCTGGATGAGCATCATCAAAATCCAGAATCAACCACGAAGAGGTACTCGCATCAACTTTGCTACCAATCCTGTTCGCTTCAGTGCTATCGAAGTTTGCCATTTAATGGTAAACCGCCTTCCTAGATATTGCTTAGATTTATCTTATATCTTTCTTTGAACAGACCAAGGAACAGATAAAATCTACCAGTGATAAGGCTGCGACTCATCAACCAAAAAGCTCCCTCAGGTAATTAGCTGACATTTTTTAACCCATCTCAATGCTGTTATGCCTTGATGGCCCTTATAGACACAAACCTAAAGTCATTTCTGTTTTCTGAGATGCAGATATGGAGCGTCTACAAATCAACCTTTTGCATCTGCAAAGCAAGAGCTGCAAGTTACTTTGTCTGTACAAAGTAGTGTTGGTGAATATATTACTTTTCACCTTAGGTACTAAAGGCCAACCTCTTAGTTGATTTACATGTCAATAGAGTCTACTGATCGATGAAGTTACAGACCTACAACTACCATCTACTGACGACATGCAGGACTGGAGAAACTTAAACCAATCCTCCTTTTGTATATATAAAACATGACTTGCTAGATTGTTTTTGCGTGTATATATTAGCCGACAACAATGTCTATTATGCCAACAGCGCCTAGCCTGCTGTTAATTAGCTCTTTCGTTTGTAAACACCACCACGCTCTTTTGTTTCTCAGAGTTCTGGCCGTTCTACATAAATAGATAGACTTTATCTTAATTATGCTATTATTATAAATCTG